>CM032454.1:70699815-70776341 GCA_019049505.1 Pachyrhynchus sulphureomaculatus
CAAATTTAAACTTTTTATGGACTAATAGTTTAGAAGAGAAAACGGACAGACAGACAGACGGACGGGAGACGGACACCGAAGTGATCCGCTAAATGTTGCGTACAGAAAACTAAAAATTGCGTTTAAGCACAAAACTTGTTGAAGAATAATGAGAGAATGCAAATAGAGGCCTTTTATGTTACTGGGCCTAGTTAATAAAATAGTAATTTTTTCTCTAATATTAAGCAGCATTTTACAAATTGCGTTGTATATATTTTACTGGAAACCAAAATTTAATATAACAGTACTTGTATGGTAATATAATTTATTACAATACTGCAGAGAATGTAATCACCAAGTTTACGTACTATTTTATAAACAGAAAAACAAATTGGTATATCGGTTGAATTTATACATAAATCTTCTATATAGTGCCTACTCTCTGAATTCGATGCTTAAATTTGTGTAGAATTTAATTCTCATATTATAATTTCGCAGTAAATAAAATGTTCAGCTTAAAAACTGCTTAAAACGATTAAAAGATAAGTAAAGGGACAGATAAAAGAAAGAAGAGCCGAAAACTTTGCCGTAAAAGGATCCTTATATTGCAAAATTTTTCCGGATAAACCAAATTTCTAATCAACCTCTTTCTTTTGTCTTCCAAAAAAACTTCCCAACTTCTTTTGCTTTTTCTATATTACTTTAGGTCCTTCAAATTAATGGCTATATCAAGTAGATAAACTTTCAGATCTTTAGTTTTATTCCACCCACAACACTGTGCTCCTAACACACAAAAGTTCTCCTTAGCCGTAAATAAGTTTATTTTTAGCTTATTTATATTGATAATACATACATATGTATATATATATATATATATATATATAATATATATATATATATATATATATATATATATACACAAGCCGTGTCCGCGGCTCCGCTCGCTAGAGTTGATTCACTGTTATAGCCACTGCTTATTCCTTATGTTGCGTAAGGTAATAAAATATATCCTATACCCTGACCAGAAAACCAATGTATGAATTAAAAAAAACACGTAAATCGGATAAGTGGTCTTCGCGTGATAAGCGCACTAACGGACAGTCAGACAGACAGATAGAGAGACGTTGCATTTTATATATATTATATTCTTTGCTACAAAATAGTGTTCCATATTTAACGGTTTAGGCAGCGTATTGCAAGAGAGCGCGCTAGCGGCAAACTTTTCTCCGGCTTGATTCACTATTATCGTTACTACTTATTCCTTATGTTACCTAACATAATAATATATATCTTATAACCTGGCCAGAGAACATACATACCAATGAAAAAAAAATCACGTAAATCGGATAAGTGGTTCTCGAGGGATAAGCGCACCAGCGGACAGATGTACAGACAGACAGACAGAGAGACGTTGCATTTTATATATATTATAGATTAACGGATTATAGATATTTTCTGCTACATAATATTGTTCCATATTTAATGGTTTAAGCTGTGTATTGCAAGAGAACGAGCTAGCGGCAAACTTTTTTCCGACTTGATTCACTATTATCGTCACTGCTCATTCTTTATGCTACCTAACGTAATAAAATATAGCCTATAACCTTGCCAGAAAACATATTTCTGGTTTATGGTGAGATAGTAATGAATAATGATACAATAAGATTGAAGGGCAAAACAAATTTGCAGCTCAATCTTACCATCTCTCACACACTGTTCCTGTGAAATTTGAAATATTGAACAAATAACATATTTTGAGATCCCTATACTGTAGCTAAACTGAAAACGACAGTATAACTAGATATGTTTTAAACAAACCTTTTTAATGTCCTAACTCACCCTTTTATAGGCCTGATTATAAATAAATCTGGTTATTTATTCACTAACTCAACCTAACACTATTGAGAACATACAAAATTTAACTGCCCTCATTGATTTCACCTCCTTCTAAAGCTATATGGCTCAAAAATTATACTCATAGGTTCTTTTTTGCTTATTTCTATACCAAATTTAAAATCGACATAATTATACATTGAGGAAATAGTATGTCAATGGACATAGTGACATAACTACGAAAATTGGAAAGTAGGTTTTTATAATCTACACTGCAAAAATCATTAGATAAGTAATATGTGTCCAGTTATAACCTTTGTAACCTTCGAAACTTTTACGTAAATTTCCATAAAATAATGTAAACAAGAATACATACAAAGATATATGGAATGTACTACATAGAAATACATATTGAAATCGATGTATTTATGCATTGTCCACAGGTACATATTATATTTAAAATATATAAATTGGGTTTTGTTAATTACGTAACCTAGTAAAGGAAAGCTAAAACTAAGAGCGGACATACTTAATGGCCAAGTCTTTTGTTATCATAAAATTATACAGGAAATAAAAAGATACTATCATACTTTATCTTATTTCAATAATACACTATTTCAAAACAAAATTTTATTTTAAAAATTAAAAAAACAAAAAAATAAAAATTTAGAATCATTAATAACAAAAACGTGGACATTTTTTCACCTGATAAATATCATTGGACATATTTTCTTAAAGATACGGTCCCATTATAAGTATAACAAAAGTAACTACATAAAGCTATAAGTTATACCAAATAATTAGTAAGAAATAAAATATATAAAAATTAGTAAAGTGATTTATCAAGTACTTTTCTTGTAATATATAGTTCTAAAATAAGCACTAAATTTGACTTCTTAATAACGGAAAGTTTATCTCAACGCTGTAAGTCTGTACTTTAAATAATAGGAATTTTATAGAAAGATATTAATTATAAAAAAGTTTGAGAACAAGTAGAGCTGGAAGACATTTACGACCCAAATTAGAGTATTTTCGTTAAATATTTGTAAAAATAACTTGATTTTCAGATTTTTGTCTACTCGAAACTTTATAAAAATGACGTATAATACGATAGGTACAAAGCAAGATTTCTCTCATCCTCCACCATCTCGTTATGCCCTTTATAAGATTGGTTGGTTGGATAGAGGAAAAAAAATTGGAAAAAAATAATTATTAATATCTAGTCAAGAAAAGGCCAAAATTCTTTCAGCCTACTTAATAGTTTTTTTTTATGGATCTAGCACACATGCTGCAGGGAAGTCTCTAAAGTGCTCCAGGAGCGGCACGTGTGCGGAAAAAGCGATTCACGTTGTTCTTGAATCGCTGTAAATTGTACTCGGTGGGAAACACAGCGCGTTCTCCATATAAAAAACTGTTTGAGAAGCGTTTTACGTACTAGCGCGACGTGTATTTCTAACATGCACCGCTTAGGGAGGAATTAAGCGGGTTACATCCTTCGAACACTTTCCATGAAAATACTTATAGAACAGACTCAAGTCACCAACCGTTCTTCGATGTTCCAGCGAATCAAGGCCGCCGGTCAGTTCCGGGTCTCCAAACAGAACGAACAGCTCTTCTCTGAACAGAATCCAACAAATGCAGTGTATGTTTGGGAGCGGAGCCCTAAACATGGGAGCAGTATTCCATAGTTGGTCGAATTTGAGCTTTGTAAGGAATTAACAGTTGTTGTGGAGTGTAAAGCTTTCTGGTTCGAATAGTATTCCCAACTTTTGGGAAGCTCTCCTTGCTATACCTGCAACATGTTCATGCCAGGACATATTTGCTCCCAAATTAACGCCGAACAAATTTAGTGACGATTTAGGGGAATGGAGTGTCCCGACATAAACTATGTCAGGTTCAGCAACGTTAACTTTTTTAGAAAAAAAACTGCTGCCTGAATTTGTGTAGCGTTAAATTCCACTTGGTCACTGTCAAACCAAGATAGAAATTTCTTCCAGGTTTTTTTTTTTTTTTTTTTTTTTTTTTTTTTTATGGGTCTAGCACACGTGCTACAGGGAAGTCCCTAAAGCGCTACAGGAGCGACACGTGTGCGGAGAAAAAGAAAACGATTCACGTTGTTTCTTGAATCGCTGTAGATTGTACTCGATGGGAAACACAGTCCTGGGTAAACCATTCCAAAGGTATGATGTTCTCCATATAAAAGACTGCTTGAAAAGCGTTGTACGGAGGAGTAACAAGCTGAACCTCATACGGATGTGAAGCATTAGCGCGACGTGTACTTCTAATATGCACCGCTCTGGGAGGAATTAAACGGGCCACATCCACTTTCGAACACTTTCCATGAAAGTACTTGTAGAATAGGCTCAAGTCGCCAACCGTTCTTCGATGTTCCAGCGAATCAAGGCCGTCGGTCAATTTCGGGTGTCCAATCAGACGAACAGCTCTTCTCTGGATAGAATCCAACAAATGCAGTGTATGTTTGGGAGCGGAGCTCCAAACATGGGAGCAGTATTCCATAGTTGGGGGACGAATTTGAGCTTTGTAAAGAATTAACAGTTGTTGTGGAGTGTTCGAGTGTTCTGGTTCGAAACAATATTCCCAACTTTTGAGAAGCTCTTCTTGCTATGCCTGCAACATTTTCATGTAATAATGAGTTGAACGACCTGTTGTCTACGGATATTCGCCTGAGCAGCCGATGTCCGAGCATTCAAAGTGAATGAAGAGACAAGCGTACTGTCATCTGCAAAGCTGTAGATTGGATTCCCGGTCTTTTCCAGCAGATCGTTAATGTAAATGAGAAAGAGAGAAAGAGAGTTTAAAAAAGAAAGTCAAATATACTAATAATTTGATTGATAAATTCAATTATAATTAATTATTTATAGATATACGAACCCTGTGCAAAAGATACATACGCAAATCCTCCCAAAAGTTTCAGTATAAAATTTTGAAAAGATTGAAAATCAGGATTCTTGGCAATAAGATGAATTAATTTTGTTTTTTAAGGTTTAATAAAAAAACTATTTTCAAGAGTTATACCGGCACTTCAGATGACAGTTCCCCTCCAACGATCGTGAATCGTGCTAACAGAGAATTACTACATACCCGATGATCACTTAGACAAAAGTAATATATGGACACTGAGTTTCCAAAAATCTCTGTTGCCTCGATCATAATTCAGAACAATTTGTTACAGTAAAAAGGTGAAATGATGGAGATTACCTTAAATTGTTTCTCTCTGTACATAGAGGTGTTTATTGAAAAATTCTGCTTAGTTTATTTTATACATTAATTACACTTACGCTAGGTGGTGCTCACAGTATGTAAGATTTGACCGGAATATAATAGGAATAAATTTAATGGTAAAATAAATATATATAGAATCCGAACCACTGGAGATACTCTTAAATATAAATTGAATGGGCTTAAAAGGAGGCTCTGCCTTCCTAATAAATAAATAAATGCAAAGATTAAGTCCTCTCGCTTTACCTAAACCATATATTTGTCTGGATCAAGAAAATTCTCCCAAGTGAGAAAGTGTCAATTATGGAAGAAAAGTAAAACTTGTAATCTTTACTGGAACATAGCACATGGCCATAAAATTTAAATTTGAACAACTGAAACATAAACTTAATCTTGCAAATGGAAAACCTATAAAACTTTAGTCCTGAGAAAGGTCTTCCAACTACTGGCCGGTATTTAGCCAAACAAAACCAATAACCATAGTCCAAACGATTAAATTTTATTAAATTGGCATATTTTCCCTTCACTGAAAAATCAAATCATCCTCTAACTTTTGTGCCGGGCAAAGTGAAAGAAATTTAAAAGTTTTCGTCTTCGGAAGTCCAAATTGCTAACAAAATCACTGGCCAAACGCATTTAAAACCAAAATCTCCAAATTTCACTGTCTTTAAAAATCCCAGTTCGACAAATAAGTGCGGTACCTACACCTTCGAGACATACTTCACTCGAGAGTTATTATTATTTAAATAAAACCAAAGTCGAAAATCTAGCAAGTACGGCATCAAATAAAATATCTTGAAGGATTCAAAATTATTAGCGACCATCAATATGGCTTTCGTAAACATAGATCAACAGAAGATCTTCTAACTTATACAACACATGTTTGAAACAACGCAATTGAACCCTGTGGAGAACCTCGAGCGGTTGCTCTTGTTTTATCCAAGGCATGCAACCGTGTTTGGCACGATGGATTGTTAGCTAAGCTACGGTCTTATGATATGTCTGAAAATTCTGTTTATAGCTCTTAAGTTTATTCAAAGAGCGTCCTTTACGAGTGGCAATCGACGAGTTTCTTTCTAACACCTTCACTATCAAGGCCAGTCTGCCCCAGACTAGGAATCCAATCTAGAGCTTTGCAGATCACTGTACGCTTATCTCATCATTCACTTTGAACGCTCGAACATCAGCTACTCATGCAAATATCGGCAGACGGCAAGAGGTCGTTTAACTTAACAAAGATCTGGAAGAAATTCTATCTTGGGGTGACAGTAACCAAGTAGAACTTAACACTACAAAAACCCAGGCGACGGCTTTTCCTAAAAAAATTAACGTTGCTGAACTCGACATAGTTACGTCGGAGCACTTCATTCCTCTCGTATCATCACTTAATTTGCTAGGCGTTAATTTGGGAGCAAATACGTCTTGGTATGAACATGTTGCAAGCATAGCAAAGAGAGCTTCTCAAAAGCTGGGAATAGTATTTCGAACTAGAAAGCTTTACACTCCATAACAACTGTTAATTCTGTACAAAGCTCATACTCGACAAACGATGTAATCCTGCCCCCATGCTTGGGACTTTGCTGCCAAACATACACTGTATTTGTTGGATGCTATTCTCCTGATTAGTGACCCGAACTGGCTAGCAACCTTTACTGATTGGAACATCGAAGAACGGTTGGCGACTTGAGTCTATTCTACAAGTATTTTCATGGAAAGTGTTCGATTCCTCCCAAAGAAATACATCTTAGAAATACACGTCGCGCTAATACTTCACATGATGTTCAGCTTGTTACTCCTCGTATAACTCTTTTCAAGCAATTTTTTATATGGAGAATCACTTCCCTTTGGAATAATTTGCCCAGAACTGTGTTTCCGACTTAATATAATTTATAGCGCTTCAAAACCAACGTAAATCGCTTTTTCCGCCCACGTGGCGCTCCTGTAATGTTTTAAGGATTAAGGCATGTGTGCTAGGCCCTAAAAAAAAAATTGATCTATTAAAATTCAAAACAATGAAACTATCTTCCTTCAAAATTATACCAGATAGTTAATACCATTTAACTAAAATGGGAAGTTCGCTCCTGACCATTAAACGTGGAGGCAACTTCGTTAGATTGGAATTCACAGAGAATAACAAACAAACTGAATAGCTACCAGCCACGCGAACAAGCTGGATTTAGACGAGAGTACAGCATGACAGATCATCTACAGACAATGCGAATACTAGTAGAAAAGACATAACATAAAATTGGTAGCTGTGATAGATTATGAAAAAGCATTTGACTCGATAGAGATATGGGCAGCTTTAAGCGCTTTAACTAACTGCAGAATAGATGACAGGTACACAACCCTTATTAAATATATATATATATATTATATATATATATATATATATATATATATATATATATATATATATATATATATATATGAAAACGCAATAATGCAAATAACGACAGATATACAAACAATCAAATTCAAGACATATCGTGGAGTACGACAAGGTGATTCAATCTCTCCTAAATTGTTCACATTAATAATGGAAGACATGTTTAGAACGCTGGACTGGAAAGAAGGAGGAGTAAAAGTCGACGGCGAGAAACTTCATCATTTGAGGTTTGCCGATGACTGATTGATAGCAAAAGACAAAATGGAACTCCAAGAAATGTTAGAAGAACTAAACAAAGCATCCAAATAGATAGTACTAAAAAGAAACATGAACAAAATAAAGTATTTAACAATCGAAATAGAGGAACAAGAGGAGATCAGCCTGGAAGAAAAAATAATAGAAAAAGTGGACGCGTTTGTATATCTGGGGCAAAAAATTCATCTTTCAAAGAACAATCTGACCTAAAAAGAAGAATATCACTGGCTTGGTCGGCGTTCGGAAAACTACAAGACGTACTCCAGTCGGAAATGCCAAACACGCTGAAAGCAAAGACCTTTGACCAATACGTGTTGCCAGTTTTATCGTATGATACAGAAAATTGGACCCTCAATAAAAATATGGTGTATAAGCTCCAGGTAGCACAAAGGTCCATGGAAAGAAAGATACTAAACGTTAAACTACGAGATCATATACAGAATACTGAAATACGTTGTTGATTGAACATTCCGCGGAAATGAGAAGGACACGTTTAGTTCAGGTTCTACACATGTTACCTAAGTAAGAAGGTATCAATTTCAGTGCTCTTGTCGAATGATTAAAAAACCTTATTCATTTCATAATTTATTTTTATATGACTGATCCACAATAACTTAACAAAAACTGTTTAGAAAACTATGCACACAAAAAAATGTTTAAGTAGCGCGTAGAAAATTTGTTAATTATGTAGCTTGTAAATGGCTGAAAGTGATCTCAATAAAACAAAATTGAGGTAAAGTTGATTATCAGTAATAGAATTAAAGTTTCTAAAGCGAACTGATTAGTAAATATTACTTTTAATGTTATTAAATAAAAGTTGTCGTAGTTTGTTCGTTAGACATGAAATTTAATTTAATTTTAATCTGAAAAAAAGCCGTATCCTGATTCAGATCTTGGCTCCTAGTTTTCATCGTCTACAGAATACACTAAAATCGGATTTTTTTCCTGTCCCATAATTGTTTTACGGTGCCATTTTCGATCTTTAAAATGAGGCATCATACTTGACCACTATTTGAACATAAACTGAAGAATCAATTGTAAATGTAATGTCGTTCAAAAAGCAACGTTTTAGGCACTAACTCCTTTTCGAGTTTCAATTTAAGAAAAAAAAAACGCGACTGAGGCAAAATAACTGATGTTTTAGGACTTGGATAAAAACACTCTATTGCACAACATGCGTCAAAAGTCGTGTCAGCAGTTTCTAAAACACTTTAGACTTCAGGATGATGAACCAAAAATACTATAAGACGAACAGTTGAAGTAAATTTTGAAAAATAATTTATGCCAAACTCAATTGAAACTTGCAAGTGTATTTGGTGGGATCCAAAAGGCTGTTTTTCACCACTTACAGAAGTTGGAAAGGATCTGCAAGGATTTCTGGTTGGTTTCTGAAGAGTGTAACTTTTCCTCGCAAAGTTCAAGTAAGGAACTTTTTTTCCAGACTTGGTTCCTTATGATTCCCAAAAATATTAATATATAAACACCGAGCAATATCTTTTACAGAATTCTCCTTTATGTTCAATCACACTAAAATTGTTTAAGAAACTAATTAAAATTGTTTGATAAAAGATTGCTTGAAAAGCGTTGTACGCGGAGTAACAAGCTGAACCTCATACGGATGCAAAGCACCAGCGGGACGTGTATTTCTAACATGCACCGCTTTGGGAGGAATAAAGCGGGCTACATCCTTCGAACACTTTCCATGAAAATACTTGTAGAACAGACTCAAGTAGCCAACCGTTCTTCGATGTTCCAGCGAATCAAGGCCGCCGGTCAATTCCGGGTCCCAATCAGACGGACCGCTCTTCTCTGAACAGAATCCAACAAATGCAGTGTATATTTGGGAGCGGAGCCCCAAACGTGGGAGCAGTATTCCATAGTTGGTCGAATTTGGGCTTTGTAAAGAATTAACAGCTGCTGTGGGGTGTAAAGCTTTCTGGTTCTAAATAATATTCCCAACTTTTGAGAAGCTCTCCTTGCTATGCCTGCAACATGTTCATGCCAAGACATATTTGCTCCCAAACTAACGCCCAACAAATTGAGCGACGATGCTAGGGGAATGGAGTGCCCCGACATAACTATGTCGGGTTCAGCAACGTTAATTTTTTTAGAAAAAACTGCCGCTTGGGTTTTTGTAGCGTTAAATTCCACTTGGTTACTGTCACCCAAGATAGAATTTCTTCCAGGTCTTTGTTAAGTTGAACGACCTCCTGCTGTCTGCGGATATTCGCCTGAGCAGCCGATGTCCGAGCGTTCAAGGTGAATGAAGAGACAAGCGTACTGTCATCTGCAAAGCTATAGATTGGATTCCCGGTCTTTTCGAGCAGATCGTTAATGTAAATGAGAAAGAGAGTAGGAGACAGTATGGAGCCCTGGGGCACACCGGCGTTGATAGTGAGGGTGTTAGAAAGAAATCCGTCGACCGCCACTCGTAAAGAACGCTCTCTGAGGAAACATGAGAGCCACAAACAGAACCTTTCAGACATACCGTAAGAGCGTAACTTAGCCAACAGTCCATCGTGCCAAACACGGTCGAATGCCTTGGATATGTCAAGAGCAACCGCTCGAGATTCTCCAAAGTGTTCAATTGCGTTGTTCCAAACATATATATATATATATATATATATATATATATATATATATATATATAGATATATATATATTGGATATATATATATATATATAATAATATACAGTGCCATTCATAAAGTTTGCACCATATAGGAAAAATTTTTATTATCGGAGTTTTTGAAATTTAACTTCGAAATATGTCAGGGCATGTTTAACTTCGAAATTAGGTCATGACGTCACATGCGTTGCCTGTCAAATTTGACATTTAAATTTTAAAATGTGAAAAAATCGTCTTTTTTTATTTGAAAATATCGAAAAAAGTTTATATATATATATATATATATATATATATATATATATATATATATATATATATATATATAAGAAAAAATGATTGTATTGCAGTTTTACATATATGTACCAATGTTCGAAAGATTTGATAAAATTGACTTTTTTCAATTATTTTCCCCTAAAATGACAACTGTTTTTCCACATAAATTATCTTATGTACTTATTTATTAGTTGATGTTTCACTAAATGTTAAGAAAAAAAAATAATTAGACTTGGTTCCTTATGCTTCCCATCTCTTCTGTTCTCTAGAAAACAATTTAGCTCAAACTCAGTTCAAATCAGTTAAACAGATTGAAAATGTCTGTATAAGTTCATTGTATTGAAACAACTATGATTTTTCCGAGCGAGTATCTGAAAATTGTTTGAAAAATGGTAACTATATGTAGAAAGTAGAGAAAAGTACTTCGGAAAATGAGGTTTTATTAGCATTTTATATATAAATATCAAGACTACCGTACAAAGACCACGAATTAAGGTTTATGCCTAACATAACGAAAGTGACCAGAAGTTTAAAATATGTCAAGTCCGTTGAAATTAGCAGCTAATAATTTTGTGTAGAGAATTTCGAACTAAATTGGAGATCGCAAATCCTTACTTTGCAATGTACTTTTTTTTTTATCCTGTCAAAACCTAAAAATGCTTAAGATGGCCTTTCATAATATCGGAAATAATTTGATTTGTAATATTGTGGCCTGTCACTTTGCCCGCACATTGAGGCGCTACTTGTGGCGTTCCTCTTTCATAATTTGTGAGAATGGATTGAGTGGGTATTAATATTAAAAGAACTAAAGAAATTAACCATACACTAGCTCAGTTTTTCTTGGTAGAGTAATATGGGTAAGAGATCATTTTTGTACGTCTTTTGGAAATAGTCTCTAGAGTTGTTTAAAATTTTTGGTTCTACAAATTTTGGACACCATTCATTTTAAAATAAAAAGGATCTAACTTAGCTAAAAAAATGAAAAAACACTGAAGGGTTATATAGTTGTTAAGTAAAATTTTGATATGGTACAACCCTTTTGTCCTGAAAAGTAAAATAGGTGGTATAGTGAAACACTAGCCTTAAATAAGAAAAAAAGGTTTATTAATGACTTAACTAAAAGTTCTAACTTTTGCGGTTCTGTTATTACAAAAAACCTTAGCTTAATAAGTGATATTGCTAAATAAAGTCCTTAAATCAGGATTTTTGCTTTTAAAAGTTTGCTACACCCAATATTTAAGATTCGTGAGGTTCACTTCACGAGTTATCAATTCAGTTTGATGTTAAACACACTTAACTGCGGGAAAAAAGGTTTACTGATGGATATTTTGGTGACTTACGGTTTTCCTACGAGCTTCTAGGCATGTCCCGGAGGGATGTTCAAACACAGATGTCTTCCCCTTGGTTACTTAAATTCCCTTTAGGCTACAAAACTTTTCATCGGCCTCTAAAGGTCTGGGAATAAACCGGATTCAAAGAAAAAGGCCTTAAATTGAGCCATAAAACCGCTTTCACACTACTCCATCACTAATATCAGTACGGCTACATGATGGAAAAAAGCCACTAGGGCTCCATGTTGGAAAAAACCACGTACTCGACTTGGCTCTATGGTGAAAAAAGCCAACTGCGGCTTGATGGAAAAAGCCTTGATCCGTGTCATCCGAACCCTTAAATATTTCTCTCCCTTCCTCATAAATCACGTCTTTAAGATGGCTACTTCCCGGATACAAATGTCCAGCCAATCGACGCATTAGAAACGAATTAAATAAATCCGATAGAAAACCTGTAATGCACACTGCTTAGAAATCCAAGTGAACTACACTGCTTAAAAGTTAGTAAACACTGCTTGATATAAAAAATGGAAAAAATGTAAATTATAAGGCGAAAAACAGTAATATAACATGATCTTAAAATTTAGGAAAAAATGAATGTTACAATATAAGGTATATTATACAACGAAGCACTAAAATGTGTTTTTGTTTTATTAAGAAAAAAGAAAAAAAAATGGTGCTATAAATTTTTGGCATAACTTTTGCAAGGAAAAATATTAATAAAATATAAACACCGAGCAATATCTTTTACAGAATTCTCATTTATGTTCGATCACACTAAAATTGTTTAAGAAACTAACTAATTGTTATCGATTTTAAAATGTTTAGTTGTCCACCTAGATTTTAGTTTTGACATTATTACATGTATTTTGCATAGTTCACCAAAGAACGTCTTTAAGAGTAAGATTAAAAAATTTTAGGATTTTAAAATCTGTTTTTCTATTTATCCGTTAAATTATAAATAAACGTCGTACTGTATAGCATTATAACCTTGGTTGGCTTATTGTTGCATTAATCAATTTATACCCCCATTTATCGAAGTAACTTAGTTTTGAAGCTAAACATTTTAGTGACTGAGGTAACTAATGATAATGTTGGTTACACTCTATAATAAACGTTTATTATTCATCATATACATTGTAACAAACATGACCCAAATGATACATGACCATTAGTGTGTATTAACTGAAGACAATATACAAAAGGTAATGTTATTCCAACTCTCTGCCAGGTCATTAGACATACCTCTGCTTAATATCTGTGTCATTTCCAGTTGCACTCCCCGGACATGGATTTATGATCCTGGTTTAATTTGCAACAAATTTGCTTGCAATGTTATGTTCTCAAAGCTCTTTATATCGTTATCAAGGTATTCTATGAGTACTCGAACTGTCTATAAGGTATTGATTTTTTATTGTTAGAATAGTAGGAAAGATATTTGATTTATTGCAGTAAGCTCTCTCTACATTTCACACTTAGCAACTTAGTGAAAATATCATCATTTGAGATTTTCGCATTTCTTCATGTGTCAAGGTTAAATTGGAAAAAATATATTCAAAACTACTTAGAAAACCATCCGAGAAATAAGTGTAAATTGCCCCGGAAAGTTCAATTAACATAAATGTAATGAAATACTGTAAATACTTATTTTAAGGTAAAAAATTTAAAGGACTGCATCTAAATGGTAAAGTTACGTAAGTATGTACTATTATAACTTAGTAACTGTAGTTTTATTCTAACATCGAGCTTTCGATGCCAAATCGTACATCATCTGGACCTAGAAGATACAGGCAAGAACTCTCATAAGTCGGAGCACCCTCTGAAAGAACATACCGTAATTTTAAAAACAAAGATGGTAGGAAATACTATTATAATTTTTAATTTTTTTTTAAATCCGAGTTGTTAAGTTAAAAGAGTACTTACTGAATATTTACACTGAAAGTAACATGTTCATACGGAATTTTCTGGAAATGTACTACATAAAAATTGCCTGAATAGTTTCAAGAATATACTAAGAAAATAAAAACCAATGATGATTACACTTTTGTTTTTTGTTGCTTCATAAATTATTAATATCTGTTGGTTTATTTTCATCAGAATAAACGACCTTAAGTGCGTTTTTCATAATCTTTACTCAATACGCCGGTCTTGGTTCGGACAGCAGTGACATTTTATATAAATTAACAATTACTAAAATTGAAAAATAACCGTTTTTATTCTGCAAAATGGCTGAAACAAGTTTCGTTAGTTAATTTTAATTTTAATAATTTTAAGGTTTTTTATAAATGCTAATTTGATATTCTAACAATTAAATAAGTAAAGTTGTAACCGATTGTGTGCATGTATATGTATATATATATATATATATATATATATATATATATATATATATATATATATATATATATATATATATATATATATGTATATATATACATATATGTATATATATATATATATATATATATATATATATATATATATATATATATATATATATATATGTATATATATATATATATATATATATATATATATATTATATATATATAAAGGGTGGGCCATC
Organism: Pachyrhynchus sulphureomaculatus; assembly: GCA_019049505.1. NCBI lineage: Eukaryota > Metazoa > Arthropoda > Insecta > Coleoptera > Curculionidae > Pachyrhynchus > Pachyrhynchus sulphureomaculatus. The sequence goes on from CM032454.1 coordinate 70,714,311, forward strand.
TATCGGTTTAAATTTGAACCACCGGTTATTTCGAATCTGGCAATACTTATGTCATTCTATTCTGTCACAAAATTCAGTAAATTATCTCCACTGAACGAAATGAATCGATTTACGCTTGAGCAACGTTGGGATTTATTGGAAATTTTATTTCCAAAACAAAGACAATTGGTCGGAAATTGCACGAAAATGTCGTACAAAATTTGGTCGCAGAGAAGGACCAATAGTGCCCGGTATACGCAAGTTTATTGCTAAAGTTCGTGAAACTGGTTTCATTGTTGATGCGCCAAGAGGTGAGCGTGCTCGTACAGTGCGTACACCCGAAAATATCGAAGCTGTGGACGGCGCAACCATTACGGTCAATGGAGACACCTATCGCACCATGATAACCGATTTTTTTATGCCCGCTTTTCATGGTATTGATGTGAACGATGTTTGGTTTCAACAGGATGGTGCAACTTGCCACACATCTCATGGCACGATCGATTTATTGCGTCAAACGTTTGATGGCCGTTTAATTAGCCGAAATGGTGATGTCAATTGGCCGCCAAGAAGCTGCGATTTGACACCGTTGGACTATTTTCTGTGGGGCGCGCGTTAAAGACAAGTGTTATGCCGACAAACCAGAGACAATTGAGCATTTGAAGGCCAACATTCGTGATGCCATTGCCGAGATATGACCCCATACACTCGAAAAAGTGCTCGAAAATTGGTCCGATCGAATGGGGTACTGTGAGGCCAGCCGCGGCAGCCATATGAATGAAATAATATTCCATCTCTAACCGGAACAATTGTACTTCACAACAAAAAAATAAATTTGGCAAAATTTCAAACCGTTTTTGTTTTATTGCATTTTTAAATTTAAACTCTTAAATGGCCCACCCTATATATATATATATATATATATATATATATATATATATATATATATATGTATGTATGTATGTATGTATGTATGTATATATATATATATATATATATATATATATATATATATAATATATATATATATATATGTATATATATATATATATATATATATATATATATATATATATATAAGAAAGAGGAAGGACAGTAACAGGGCACTGGCAACAAACAATCCTAAGTTTAACTGCTGGGAAACGCCCTTATAAGGAGAAGAGATGAGCAATCAAAGATCTAAAGGCTCTAGTATCTGCTTTTTATTTTTATTATCGAGCTTTCGCTGCCTAATGGTAGCTTCTTCTGGATTCTAAAAATGCAAACCAAGTACAGAAAATAAACTAAAACGTTCGTTTTTTAAAACGTGATTAAATAAATTGTACGACTGAATGTGAAATTACTTACAAAAATTTAGCAGTTAGTTCATCTCTGGTGAAGACAATGAAATTTGCATTTTTGTTGGCCAGGTGGTATGCATGATTACACAAAACATGATTAAAAGACACTTAGAGAGTTACACAAATATTAAAAATAAAAACTTGGTCAATAAACATCAGTTAAAAATACTTTTAAAGACAGAAACACAACTGCAGGAAACCATGATGTTGAAACGGTACTCCATTTTAAATTTTTTGACGTCGAGTTTAGTAACTATTTAGTGATATTTGAGTCCGAGCCGGATATTGTTGGTAGTCTTGTCGTCATCAGGTCGACAAAAAAAGGGATTAAAATTAGGAATGTGGTAAATTATTTTCGGTAGATGCGAATTTTCGATAAATTATTTATTATTAATATCTATTTTTTAGTTTTAATTTTATAAAAAAGGGGGGACTTAAATTTGATGAAATTGACGAGTTATTCATTATTAATTATATTAATTCTTTAATTTTATAATCGAGAGATTCATAGGCTAATTTAAAAATTTAAAAATTTGAAATCGAAAATTAATACTGGACGTTATTTATTATTAGTCATATTTAATTTTTTATTATGTAATTTTAACAAGAAAATATAGAAAAACTGGTAATAAATAGCAAAAAATGACAAAGAGATCAGAAACGTCAACTTTACTAGAACATAATTTTTTCATAGAGATCGTTCTTTTTTATTGGTTTGGTATAGTTTTGTGTTAGCAAATAGGTATACATGGAGCTCAATCCTTCTATGTCTTTTTTGTGGTTGAGATTATTTTTACAGGTTTTTATGTAACACATTTCCAAGAAACTTCTTCTGAAATAATTGGTCTCAACATCCAGAATGAAGCTGTTGTTATATTGTACTCTGTGATCTGAATTATTTACGTGTAAGCTCAAACTAGTTGCGTTAGGTTTGTGTTTACTATCACTTTTGTGTAACGCTAATCTCTTAGAGAGCTTTTGTGAAGTTTGTCCAACGTAGACCAAACCACATTGACAGGGAATGCCATAGATTATATTAGATCTTTGTAAAGTATCGGTTTTATCTTTTAAATTGGTATAAAAACAATTAAGTCGTTTTATGTTGTAGTTAGCAATTTTAATGTTTATATTTTTAAAAAGAGAAGACAAGGACTGGGAAAGGCCTTCAATGTATTGTAACTTTCCTACCTTAATATCGACATTAGTGGTGACAGTTGGATTAATTGGAAGGAGGGGTCTTTGAAAATTCTTTTTGATTAGAGCTTTAGGATAGTAATTGTCCAACAAAATGTCTTCCAACAGTTTTACATTTTTTTCCCTAAATGAGGGGTGGCAAATCTTATCTATTCTGTTCTTTAGTCCTCTGATGATGTTCAGTTTCTGTTTCATAGGGTGATAAGAATGGAAGGGGATATATCTACCAGAACTTGATTTTTTCCTATACCAGTCCAGTTTGACTGTATTATTTTTCTGAGCGTACAACCCTAGTATCCAGAAACGGAACAGCACAGTCAGTCTCCTCCTGACTGTGCTGTACAATACATTGAAGGCCTTTCCCCAGTCCTTGTCTTCTCTTTTTAAAAATATAAACATTAAAATTGCTAACTACAACATAAAAAGACTTAATTGTTTTTATACCAATTTAAAAGATAAAACCGATACTTTACAAAGATCTAATATAATCTATGGCATTCCCTGTCAATGTGGTTTGGTCTACGTTGGACAAACTTCACAAAAGCTCTCTAAGAGATTAGCGTTACACAAAAGTGATAGTAAACACAAACCTAACGCAACTAGTTTGAGCTTACACGTAAATAATTCAGATCACAGAGTACAATATAACAACAGCTTCATTCTGGATGTTGAGACCAATTATTTCAGAAGAAGTTTCTTGGAAATGTGTTACATAAAAACCTGTAAAAATAATCTCAACCACAAAAAAGACATAGAAGGATTGAGCTCCATGTATACCTATTTGCTAACACAAAACTATACCAAACCAATAAAAAAGAACGATCTCTATGAAAAAATTATGTTCTAGTAAAGTTGACGTTTCTGATCTCTTTGTCATTTTTTTGCTATTTATTACCAGTTTTCTATATTTTCTTGTTAAAATTACATAATAAAAAATTAAATATGACTAATAATAAATAACGTCCAGTATTAATTTTCGATTTCAAATTTTTAAAATTTTTAAATTAGCCTATGAATCTCTCGATTATAAAATTAAAGAATTAATATAATTAATAATGAATAACTCGTCAATTTCATCAAATTTAAGTCCCCCCTTTTTTATAAAATTAAAACTAAAAAATAGATATTAATAATAAATAATTTATCGAAAATTCGCATCTACCGAAAATAATTTACCACATTCCTAATTTTAATCCCTTTTTTTGTCGACCTGATGACGACAAGACTACCAACAATATCCGGCTCGGACTCAAATATCACTAAATAGTTACTAAACTCGACGTCAAAAAATTTTAAAATGGAGTACCGTTTCAACATCATGGTTTCCTGCAGTTGTGTTTCTGTCTTTAAAAGTGTTTTTAACTGATGTTTATTGACCAAGTTTTTATTTTTAATATTTGTGTAACTCTCTAAGTGTCTTTTTAATCATGTTTTGTGTAATCATGCATACCACCTGGCCAACAAAAAATGCAAATTTCATTGTCTTCACCAGAGATGAACTAACTGCTAAATTTTTGTAAGTAATTTCACATTCAGTCGTACAATTTATTTAATCACGTTTTTAAAAAAACGAACGTTTTAGTTTATTTTCTGTACTTGGTTTGCATTTTTAGAATCCAGAAGAAGCTACCATTAGGCAGCGAAAGCTCGATAATAAAAATAAAAAGCAGATACTAGAGCCTTTAGATCTTTGATTGCTCATCTCTTCTCCTTATAAGGGCGTTTCCCAGCAGTTAAACTTAGGATTGTTATATATATATATATATATATATATATATATATATATATATATATATATATATATATATGTATGTATGTATGTATGTATATATATATATATATATATATATATATATATATATATATATGCATTATTAATTGTTTAAACTCATATGTTAACACTTCATTTCCTTCAGTTGATATAGATCGGATTCACATTCAACAGAGAACGACCTATACATATTTAGTATATACTCTTTTAATCTAACACCACAGATGTTAAAAAAATACATTAAAATTCCGGGTTTCGATCCGTTCTTTTAACAATGAATGACGTTTCGCCAAAATCTCATTTGACAATTTCAAGTGCTCTTGCTGCTGCTGCTACTCCTCGATATTGTAATCTTGTCGCTACTGCCGCTCGAAGCTAACTTAGTTAGCTTAGAGCGGCAGCAGCAACAAGATTACAGTATCGAGCAGTATATACATACATATATATATATATATATATATATATATATGCTGCTACGCGATACTGTAATCTTGTTGCTGCTACCGCTCGAAGCTAACTTAATTAGCTTGGAGCGGCAGCAACAACAAGATCACTTAAAAATGTAAAATGAGATTTTGGCGAAACGTCGTGCAAATTCATTGTTAGACGAACGATTTGAAATATGGAATTTTAATGTCACCATCCGTGACCAACCTTTATTGTAGCATATGTATATATATATATATATATATATATATATATATATATATATATATATATATATATACATATATATATATATATATATATATATATATATATATATATATATATATATATAATATATATATATAGAAACAAAGAGTGGTACGGAGGCTAATAAGATGGGCCCTCGATCTAAGAAGAAAGCTTTGGTGGAGTTAAAACCATATAAACAACGAAAAGAAAAAAAATGATATTAATAATGAGACTAAAAAATAAAAGGGAGAACTAACGATACAATACACAAATATATAAGAAGAAGTAAAAAAAGTCCATTTCTAATGTAAAGAAACAGGCAAAAAGAGAACATATTGTAAACATTGATACTTAAGAGATAACTGAAATAAAAATAGATTAAATAAAAAAGGGAATTAGACAAATGAAAAGCTAAATCGTACTCCAGGAATAACTGCCGAATTTATAAAATAAAACTTTTAATGAAAAAATCTTGAGTTATAATGTAATAAATACTTAGACGAAACCAGGTCTGGAATAATGATGTAGTAATATTACTGCATAAAAAAGAAGATCAGTCGGAGTTGGGGTATTACAGACCAATAAATCTTTTGTGACAAATATACTTACTTATAAAAACCATAACTACGAGGTTTTAGCATTTATAAACTATAATAGGACTTTGACTTAATAGAAATATAGCAGTTATAAATAAACTACAGAATTTATATGTAGATTTAAAATATATCTCATCGGAAACATACATATCTAAGAAAGCAACTAGTACAATAAAGAAGCAGTTCAGTAAAATTAAATCAGAGTTGAAGGCAAGAAGACGCTATATCACTGAGGCATTCATGCCGGCAATGAAACATACATATATGTAAAAAACTAAACTGTGGGAACTATGGTATAAACGTTGAAGTGCCAACATTGGAAATACTAAGATATGCAGAAAAAGCTTATTATGTAGAATCACTTTGATCTACAAGGAAGGGTAAAACACTTGAAAAAAAACACTGTCAGAGGAAGTAGAATTAAGTGAAACAAAAGAACGAGTACATCTAGTTAAATGGAATGAGGATAAAAGAATTAAAACAGTAAATTTATCTAAGATAAAGTGTAGGAATATACAGAAAAATGCAAATGCATACTTAAATAGCAGAATTATACTAGAATAGACTACTTTTGAGATATTTAAGCTCAATCTAAAGACAAAACAAAAAGAATAAAGCGTAACTGCACACAAAAATTAAAGTTAATATGTTAACGTAGGTAATCACAAAGAAAAAATAAATAAGATACACATTACTCAACACCATATGTAGAGAGCAGCACTAAATGTTATGCTGATGATGATAAATTGGATTAGATAAGTTACCAGAATGGAAGGCAATACTACAGGCAAATGTAGAAAGGTATAATATGTAGCAAGAACGAAAAAATCAACAATGGAAAGAGAAAAACATTCGCGATGACCAATGTTCGCACTGCTTTTAATAATAATCGCACTGCTTTCAATAATAATCGCACTGCTTTCAATAATTAATCGCTCTGCTTTCAATAATATCGAAAGTCATGGAAAAGGCTATCAATCAGCATCTTCTAAAATATCTTGAAGAATTCAACATTATTAGCGATCATCAATATGGCTTTCGTAAACATAGATCAACAGGAGATCTTCTGACTTATGTAACACGTTTGGAACAACCCAATTGAATACTTTGGAGAATCTCGAGCGGTTGCTCTTGACATATCCAAGGCATTCGGCACGATGGGCTGTTGCCTAAGCTACGCTCTTATGGTATGTCTGAAAAGTTCTGTTTGTGGCTCTCATGTTTCCTTAGAGAGCGTTCTTTACGAGTAGCAGTCGACGGATTTCTTCCTAACACCTTCACTATCAACGCCGGTGTACCTCAAGGCTCCAGACTGTCTCCTACTCTCTCTCTCATTTATATTAACAATTTGCTGGAAAACACCGAGAATCCAATCTACAGCTTTGCAGATGACAGTACGCTAATCTCTTCATTCACTTTGAATGCTCGTACATCGGCTACTCAGACGAATATCCGCAGACAGCAGGAAGTTATTCAACTTAATAAAGACCTGGAAGAAAATTCTATCTTGGGGTGACAGTAACCAAGGGTAATTTAACGCTACAAAAACCCAGGCGGCAGTTTTTTCTAAAAAAGTAACGTCGCTGAACCCGACACAGTTATGTTGGGGCACCCCATTCCTCTAACATCATCACTCAATTGTTGGGCGTTAATTTGGGAGCAAGTATGTCCTGGTATGAACATGTTGCGGGCATAGCAAGGAGAGCTTCTTAAAAGTTGAGAATATTATTTCGAACCAGAAAGCTTTACACTCCACAACAACTGTTAATTCTTTACAAAGCTTAAATTCGACCAACTTTGGAATACTGCTCCCATGTTTGGAGCTCCGCCCCCAACATACACTGCATTTGTTGGATTCTATTCAGAGAAGAGCTGTTCGTCTGATTGGAGACCCGGAACTGACCGGCGGCCTTGATTCGCTGGAACATCAAAGAACCGTTGGCGACTTGAGCCTATTCTACAAGTATTTTCATGGAAAGTTTTCGAAGGATATGGCCTGCTTAATTCCTCCCAGAGCGGTGCATGTTAGAGGTACAGGTCGCGCTAATACTTCACATCCGTATGTGGTTCAGCTTGTTACTCCTCGTACAACGCTTTTCAAGGAGTCTTTTATATGGAGAACAGCATTCCTCTGGAATAATTTGCTCAGGACTGTGTTTCCCACCGAGTACAATTTTCAGCGATTCAAAAACAACGTGAATCGTTTTCTCCGCACCCGTGTCGCTCCTGCAGCGCTTTAGTGACTTCCCTACAGCACGTGTGCTAGACCTATAAAAAAAAATGTTAAAATAGGATGTATGTTGAAAGAAGAGAAATGACAAAGAGAAAATGGACGAACAGAGGAAAGACTGTAAAACATGAAGGCATTTGATCACTTACGGACGGTAAAGAAAAATTTTCCCACGGCTAAGCTTTTTTCAAGAAAGAATACAAGTCTATTATTTTTGATATAAACATTAATGCTACTATTTTATCTGATCACACGTCTTTTGTACATCGGATTAATTTCATTTTAAATAAAATCTGCAACAAAAAATTAAACTGTTTACTTTATTCAGAACGGGCAACGTTCATGGAAACAAATCAAATAAAAATTTAAACGATAAATTTTGAGTAGCTTATATTAATGTACGTATTTGTAATCCGGATTCTATGATTTGGTGAGTTATTGCTGCGTATCTTTTATATGAAGGACATGACGTAATATATTTTATTTATTTTGATGCTCATTTTATTAAAAAGAACTCCACAAATAAAGCAGAGATGAATTTTTATATGAAATACGTGACAAGTAAACAAATGATTTAATTGGATTTAGGGTTGTAAGGATAGTCTTAAGAATTATAAGAAAAAGTTCTTTAAAAAAAATTAACATAATTAGATTGCTGTATGCAGCAAAACACATAATATTGCATGAATAATTAAAAAGAACTGATCTAATTTAATAATTACTAGAGCACTAGTTAGTAAGCAGGTATAGCAGAGAAGTTGACGGTTCAAGTTCTGATAAAGGAATGATAAGAAAATGCAGTTGCATCTGTTTTTATAGGAGTGTCTAGGTGCAACGAGTACGTTGCTGAGCTAGCAAAAACAGTTCTATTGAGTAAAACCGTTGTAATCAGTAAAACTTTTTGGAAATCCAAAGGTGTTTGGTATTACTGCAAAGAGTAGAAAATCAGCATTCAAATGATACCAAAAATAATAACTATTTCAAAATAAATTCAAGAATCGGTGTTAAATGTAGGAAAAGTACATTAGTTGATGTTTCATATATATATATATATATATATATATATATATATATATATATATATATATATATATATATAAATATATATATATATATATATATATTATATATATATATATATATATATATATATATACAATATATATACATATATATAATATAAATATATATATATATATATATATATATATATATATATATATATATATATATATATATATATATATATATTAATATACAGTGCTATTCATAAAGTTTGCACCATATGGGAAAAATTTTTATTATCAGTGTTTTTGAATATTTAACTTCGAAATATATCAGTGCATGTTTTATGTTTAGGATTACACCCAAATTATTGAAAATATCGAAAAAAGTTAAGAAGAAAAAATGATTCTATTGCAGTTTTACATTTACGTACCAGTGTTCGAAAAGATTTGATGAAATTGACTTTTTTCGATTATTTCCCCTAAAATGACAACTGTTTTTCCACATAAATTATCTTATGTACTTATTTATTAGTTGATGTTTCACTAAATGTTAAGAAAAAAAAATAATTAGGCATTAAAATTAAGCTGAAAAATCAGTTCTGTCAAAAAGTCGTAGTTTAACAACGTAATCTTGGTGCAAAGCTGCAGGATGTATGATGAAACAAGAAAAATGGCAAGGAGAAGATGGACGAACAGAGGAGAGACTGTAAAACATGGAGGCATTTGATCACTTACGGACGGTAAAGAAAAATTTTTACACGGCTAAGCTTTTGTCAAAAGTAGCAACACTTATCTAATATAGTTCATCGTATAATTTAACTTTTTTAGGAAAAAAGAATACAAGTATATTATTTTTGATACAAAACATTAATGCTACTATTTTATCTGATCACACGTCCTTTGTACATCGGATTAATTTCATTTTAAATAAAATCTGCAACAAAAAATTAAACTGTTTAATTTATTCAGAACGGGCAACGTTCATGGAAACAAATCAAATAAAAATTTATACGATAAATTTTGAGTAGCTTATATTAATGTACGTATTTGTAATCCGCATTCTATAATTTGGTGAGTTATTGTTGCGTATCTTTTATATGAAGGACATGATGTAATATATTTTATTTATTTTCTTGCTCATTTTATTAAAAAGAACTCCACAAATAAAGCAGAGATGAATTTTTATATGAAATACGTGACATGTAAAAAAATTATTTAATTAGATTTAGGGTTGTAAGGATGGTCTTAAGAATTATAAGAAAAAGCTCTTTAAAAAAAATTAACATGATTACACTGCTGTATGCAGCAAAACAAATAATATTGCATGCATAATTAAAAAGAACTGATCTAATTTAATAATTACTAGAGCACCAGTTAGTGAACAGGTATAGCAGAGAAGTTGACGGTTCAAGTTCTGATAAAGGAATGATAGAGTTTTTGTAAGCGTGAACAGGCACAGTGAGTGTTTTGCTGAGCTAACAAAAACGGTTCTATTGGGTAAAACCGTTTTAATCAGTAAAACTTTTTGGAAATCCAAATGTGTTTGGTATTATTGCAAAGAGTAGAAAATCAGCATTCAAATGATACTAAAAATAATAACTATTTCAAAATTAAATTCACCAGTCGGTGTTAAATGTAAGAAAATTGTTTGATATATATATATATATATATATATATATATATATAAAAAATATATATATATATATTGTGGGATCTTTTTATGACATGCTAAACTGTCCTCAGTTTGAGGCATCTTTTTTCCGTACCCTGTGAGAAGTTGTTTGTCCCACGCTTGAGCGCAATTTTGTAAGGTGTGCTAATTTTGCTTTATTTTTCGCCCCATGTAGACTGCGTCATTTTGTAACATTTTTAAATACTGGACGCCCCAAGCTTGAGCACAATTTTGTTGCAACCCCGCTTTAATTTCTGATAATGAATTGAGTGAGACCTGATTTTAAAAGAACTAAAGAAATTAAAGAAATACTAGCTCAGTTTTCCTTGGTGGAGAGATATGGGTAAGAGATAATTTTTGTACGTCTTTTTGGAATTTAATTCTATTTTTAAAGAAACCTCAGTTGTACGACTTTTTTTTGGGCACCACTCATTTTAAAATAGAAAGGATTTAACTTCAGCTAAGAAAAATGAGAAAAAACTGAAGTGTTTTATGGATATTACTAAAAATAATTAGTCTAGTACAACTGATCCTGAAAAGAGAAATAAATATTCAGTGAGACACTAGCTTTAATCAACAAAAAAAAGAATTTATTCATATTTTTAAAATGAAAATAAAAAGTTCTAACCTTTACAGTTATACCAAAAAATTCTAGCCTAAATAGTAGTTGTTACATTTAAACTTTTAAACTTTTACAACCCCCGAAGGCGAGACATCGTGTTTTACACTTCACTTTTTTGTCTGTTATTCATTGCTGTTAAGGCACTGCTCTTAAATAAGTCTATTGGAGGGAGTTTTGTTGACTTACTCTTTTTCAGTCCTGCTGTGATGGACTTCGCCCGATTTCACACTTTTTCTTAACACTTAGAAAGCTCACTACAGCTTTTATTGTCGAAACTGGTACTTTTATTATTCACATGATGGTTGTTAGCCTCTCGGCTAGACGGTACTGCCTGGTTGCGGCTAGATGGAAAAAAGCCCGGCAGCGGCTTGATGGTACTGCCTGGTTGCGGCTAGATGGAAATAAGCCTTACTGGTAGTTTCTCAGGCCCTTAAATAATCGTGCGATTTTTGCCGGTAATATCCGGACGCTCCAATCAAAACTCCGGGTCAAACATTTCGCCAATCGCGGCCTGGCGGTAGGTTCGATCAGCAACCCGCACCACACAGTATATACTGAATGTCCTGAAACTTTTGTTTAATATACCGGTCGATGTTTTAAAATAAAAATAAATACAATTCGAAGTGAAAAATTAGTAACATTGCATGGTCTTAAAATCCAGGAAAAAATGAATGTTACATTTACCCCCTTCCAAAAAGAAATAGACTACACTAGTCTATTAAACTAAGGCTACTGATGAAAAGGTACAAAGTGGTACACTATCACTTAATACTAAGGTCAGAACTTAAAACAAAATTACAAACTTCGGTCCTTACTACTAGACTTAATTCTATTAAGCACTAATATTAAGTACAATGAAAACCAAATGAAAATTTTTGCATGTACACAAAAATCTTATAACTAGACCTAACTTAATTAAGCACTAAGGTTAAGTACATCAAAAAGTAAATAAAAATCCTTGCATGAACATAAGAAATACCTGTTCAAAGTAACAATCGCGGTCTTCTTATATAAAAGAATCAGCTCTGTTATTGTTACCAAAACAAAAAAATAACTGTCTAGACTCTTGTCTAAATCAAAAAAAAAAAATGAACTGAAATAAAATATGAACACCTGCCTTAAGATATTTTAAGGATTGTCTGAAAATTTTCTATTTCAGCAAAAGAAATTTATAAAAATTCTTAAATAAAGAAAAAAATAAAAAAATGATTCTAGTGCAAACACTTACACTAAAAAGAAAAAGTCTTGTCAGACCAATTAGCACTAGGCCAAAAAAAAATATATCTGGATAAATATCCAGACAAACGCTCGGGAAAAATCGCTATCCATGCTCTAGCTCATCGCTAAGAGAACATTCTAAATCTAGTATCACTACTAGTCGCACTCAGAAAATAATCGCACTCTATATCGCAATGTCGACGTCCTAAGACATCTAGACATGCTAAAGTCGCTAGGGAAAACGCTCTGGTTGATCGCCAGAAAACACGTCAGCTCATCGCCAACAAAACACTCTGGTATCGCCAGAAAAAACTCGGCTCCTCGCCAAGAAAACACTCTGTAAATAGTCCTCGACTACACAAAGTCTGCGTTCTAAAAGAACAAACTCGCCATGGACATAGTGAGCAGCTATAAAAGCTAACTAAATCACTATAAGCGCAGTGAATAGCTACAAAAGCTAAAATTCACTCTAAACACAGTGAACAGCTATAAAAGCTAAAATTCACCAAACTGAATGATCCTGCTTCAAAAAGCAATGTTCACTAAGAACAGAATGATTAGTCCGCGCGCAACTAACATTCTAGGAAACATTCCCAACATAACTATATGAGACAGCAAGTCTCGAAATAGGACCTCCCTAAAGTCATAATCCTATATAGGAGTCCATAAGCAAAACGACTCAAAATCTCGCATTTTGAGCACATGCCCTCAGGCAACCAACATACACCGAAATATATACAGAAATATGTACAGTAATATATACAGAAATATATACAGGAGTTCAAATCCCAAACTCTTGGTTATGATAACTCCATACTGAGCTTGGTGAAAGCTCTTAGCAAAGCTAATCCAATCTTCGGCACATCGCACCAAAGTGACAAATCTGCCTAGAAACATGAGCCAGAAAAAAAAACGCTCTCCGTCATTCTTCAGGGTGGCTACACAGAGAAATAAAACTTAACCAGCATTGCGCCTCTTCAAGTTGCATGAAGAACCCTCGTGTACTGGTCTCGCCCTAGAACAACAACGAAAAACATTCAATCCATCCCACATAACAGGAGACAAACACCTCACCACGATATACTGAATGGTGGAGACAATTAAATACAGAATTGGTGACCCTGGAGTCCACCAACAAAAGGGAGTAGATTATAGCATCCACTAAACTAAAACGGTGTCTACCACACCACCATAAGTCAAAAAAAAATTAATCAATAGGGTGTTCCGAAATACACTACTGCCAACAGCCTGTCACCACTAATAGGCTAATTGGAGCTGAGGTCGACTACAGTAGTTAGGCTCTCCTTTGATTCAAATAGAAATAACCATTGGGTAACAAAACCCCTAAAGATCCCAAAGGTCAAACGTTCACCCCCCATAGACTACCCTTCCAATCAGTCTGTTCCTCAGGAAGACTAACTCCCTGCCAAACGTCGTAACGGCATCTGTTAGCACCCGGTGCATCACAGCCTGTAAAAACAGATAACTCATGGGATACAACCTAAAAGGTTTACAAGGTTGACTTAACCAAGCTTCTAACGAAATTTTAAAAAACGAAAATGAGCTTAAAAAGGCTACATGAAACAAAATTGCTCTATTTTCCGGTGGCAACGCAACAAAACTTTTGAAGACGACAAGAGCTTTCCCAGCTTAATCAGAAACAAGAAGAAAACATCGTTGACAGCTAAAATATTCGATCATGGTGTTAATCGTCTCCCTAAACAATAGCCTCTAGAAGAAACTGCTACAGGTATCAGGCATAACCGTTTTCTGTCAGCCCAAACTTCTAGATTACCTCTTGGAAATCTAAAAATTTCGGTTAGGAATCTTCCTTCACTGCGCTTAGCCTCTCTTGACAAGGTTCTCATCTCGGTATCAGATTTTGATCATTTTTTTGTGAAACGACTGTCTTACTCTGCTCTCATCTCCCGTAAATGATCAGCCTTTAGTTCTCCTGCAGAACTTCAATTTTCTATCAATCTGATAGTAAACCGAAAAAACTCATCAGACGCCTATGAGCCTATGCAAAAAAAATTTTAAAAAAATTTGTGACTCAAAGGTAACGTTTAAACGGCTCTGAAAAAAAATAGAAAATACCCTTAGTTTGTCAATTCAGAAGAAGATCTAAATCAAAATAATCCAAGTCTTAGACTTACTGGATAAACCAAAATCAATTTACTCTTAATTGCACCCAAAATATACCACTAAGGTAATAAAAATACACCCTCTCGGGTAGCAAACTTTGAAATTGCTCTTATTACATTTTGACTCTACATCATACAACACGAGCTTCATCCTGCGCTTGTCCTAACTCAAGATCACCTTGGATTGCCTCTAATCAAAATTTCGCTTCCAAGTGTCAAGAACTGGATATTATTTGGGGTCATAAGCAAATCAAATCCCGCGACCACCGACATACCAGTCTTATGATATATCCTGAGTGTGACTCCTTCGCAAGCTCGCAACAGCTGAGTCGATGCTAAACATCAACTACAATCAACCTAGGTTTGGGATATGGCCAATACCCAAAACCTTAGCAAAAACTATAAAAGTAAGCTATCCTCAGCTCAACTTTTATAACAGTCAAAAAAGACGAGGTCGTCACCTCTACAGAGCAACATCAAAAAGAAATAAACTAAAGCAATTAAGATAGTGTAAATATAAATTATTCTTCTTCTGACAAACTTTCATTAGGGTTAGGTTCATTGAATGGTTTTAAGTCTTTAATATGCCATCGTCCTACTTTAGTCCCATCTAAATTAACTAAACCATAAACTAAATCCGAAAACTTTTCTCTAATCACGCAATGCACATACTTAGGTACCAACTTAGATGTGAATTTATCTGCTGCACTGGAAAGAATTTTATTTTTTCGTCAAACGTGATCACCTATCTTAAAGGAAAAATCCCTTTTTCTAAGGTTGTAAGACTTACTGTTCCGCTCATAAGCCTTATGTATCCTACTACGTACGTCGGTGAAAATATCTTTTAAACCCTTTAAATTTTCGGCGTACGCGCCCCTGTTACCCGGAATTATTTCGCTGTCAGCATTGACATCCAAGTCTAAGTTTTTATAATATGATCCAGATAGAGGTATATGTCTGCCGTAAACTAAGAAAGACGGTGTGAACCCTGTTACTTCGTGTCTCGCGGTATTTATCGCTTGTTGGATTTTGGAAATATTGCTATCCCAAGTGTCATGTGAATCCACGTAACTTCTTAAAGCGGTCCCGACTGTTCGGTTATTACGTTCCACAAAATTACATTGGGGAGAGTACACGGGATTAAAACGGATGTTAAAACCATAAGTTTCACTCAAGCTCTTAAAACTCTTAGAGGTAAACTGAGTACCGTTATCGCATATCAAGAGCGATGGAACACCGTGGATTAGAAAGACATTATTTTCCAAAATTATCTCTATATATCCAGCTTTAGAGCTTTTCAAAGGAAATAGCATGGTATACTTTGTAAACCAGCAAGAAACCACGAGAAGCCATTTATTTCCCTTCTTTGAACGTGGGAATGGGCCTACTAGATCGGCTGCTATGACTTGAAAAGGGTAATTAACCGTTTTCTCTTTTCCCATCAGTCCCATAGGTAGTGCATTTGGAGATTTCTGCGCTCCACATACTTCACAAGTCCTCACAAACTTTAAGATAACAAAACGCATTTTTGGCCAAATTAAATTAAATGTATGTTGTCTCAGCCTAATCGCCCAACGCGCTAGTTTGCCACTAGGGTTTTTAATAGAATTAAGCCACAATAAACTATAATGATCTGTTATGACCGTGAAAGGAACACCTTCTATGTAAGGTCGAAACTTTTCGATGTTAAAGAGTACTGCTAAACATTCTTTTTCAACAACCGAATAGTTACGTTCAGCCTTTGACAAAGTTCTACTGGCATACGCTATCACTCTTTCCTCACCATTGATTTTCTGTGTTAGGACGCCCCCTAAACCGGTATTAGAAGCATCGCTAGAAATATAAAACTGTTGGAAAAAATCTGGTTGGGATAAAATTGGAGCTGAAACCAATAGCTCTTTAATCTTTATAAAAGATCTTTCTGCTGCGTTTGTCCAATCTATCGATTGTCCTTTTTTTTCGTCCTTTCAAAAGATCATTAATAGGCGACAACAAGGTAGAAAAATTCTCGATAAAACGTCTATACCATGAACACATTCCTACGAAGCGCTTAACTTCCGTAGTATTAGTAGGCCCCGCATAATTAACCATGCTTGCTACTTTATCCGGATCGGTACGCAAGGAATTTGAGCCTACAATATAGCCTAAAAACTTTAGAGAAGTTTTAAAAAAAATCACATTTGCTCAAGTTTATCGTCAGTCCGGCCTCTTTCAATTTATCTTTTACTTCTTTAAGTAAGCGAATATGCGATTCGAAGTGTTCCGATGTTACTAAAATATCACCGAGATAGGTAAAAATATGTGGCTCATATTTCGGACCAAATATAGCGTCCACTAAACGTTGCTGAGTTCGAGCAGCGTTCTTTAGACCAAACGGCATAGTTACGAACTGAAATAGACCTCGGCCTACTACTGCAAAAGCGGTCTTTTCTTTAGAGGATTTGTCTAAAGGAATTTGCCAGAAAGCCTTTCTAAGGTCTATTGAAGATACATACTTAGCATTCCTGAGTGATGTCAAAATTCTGTCGATGTTCGGTAATGGGTAGTTATCAAATTTGCTGACCTCGTTGAGCTTTCTTCCGTCAAAGCACAGACGATACTGTCCATCGGCCTTTTTCACCAATAAGATTGGAGAACACCAAGGACTGTTTGATTCTTCAATCACTCCGAGTTTCAACATTTCGTCTAACTCTTTATTTAATACTTTTGACATATAAGGAGACATGGCGAAGGGCCTTGTCTTTACAGGACTGGCATCAGCCGTATCTATAGACATCTTGATTTTATTCGTTCGGCCTAACCTATCTTTACTACTTATTTCATTGAAAGAGCTTATTACTTTTTCTGCTTTTAAGCGTTCCGTTCGCGAGAGATCATCTAGGGTACATAGACGCGAGAAAAGGTTTTCAAAAGAACTTTCTGAATAACAATCTTTAAAACTTGTTTGAGAATTGACTTCTAGGGACTGTGGATACCACGAATTATCTTTAAAATTTACAAAAATTCCGAATTTTTGTGCAAAATCACATCCTAAAACCAAAGTATGTGATAGAGAAGGTACTACTAGAGCAGAAATTACTAAATAATGACCATTGCAGACTAGCGGCAACTCAACCGTACCTAAGACTTTTAGACGGCTGCCATCTGCAGTGGTAACACTTCTATTTTTGACGTGGCATATTTTTATACTTAAACGACTTAAAATTTTAATACCATTCTGACCTACAACGGAGGCATTTGCACCAGAGTCAAATAAAGCCGAGAAATGGGCACCTAATAATCTTTATATGCGGTCCATTATCTAAATATTTATGCACGAATAAAGGAGACATGTGACCATTTGGAGAAGCAGGAGTTTTAATTTGAGAAGGAGAATTTTTATTAGACTTAAAAAAAATCAGAAACTTTTGTAACTATTTAGTCCAATCTGATCTATTGGAATATTTCTTTACTTAAGATCCTCGTTAGAATCTTTCTTTTATCCGCGACCGGACGTTCTAAGAAAGTACGACGGATTTTCAGTTCATAGTCTAATTCATTTTCCAGTAAGTGATTGACTTTAAAATTGAAGGCTTCCATGATAAATGAATAAAATTTAAAAGAACTGTTTTAAAAAAATCGTAAAAAATATTTCTCCTGTGCTCCCAATAGTCTAAATAAAAATACGTGAAGGCACTTAAAATATGTAAACTTCTTTACCAAACATTAAAAAAAATCTTCGACAATTTCAAAAAAATTTCTAAGTATCGCCTTGTATTAACATTCCTTTACCAATTTATCTTAAGAATTTCCTATAAAAAAATCTCTAAATACCGTTTCGTATCAGCAAAGTATTTTTAATATTCATGCAAAATATAGGTGAGAAAAAAAGAACAGTTTTTTGTTCGGTTATCCGCAAAATAAATCAACAATGCAAAATTAAAGTCGACCAACACATCTGCCAATCTGAACTATAAAGCCAGCTTTTAAGAAAAAAGTAGGAATCTCTTATCTTAGAGTCAACAACAAAATTCAAATATCTGTATCAGATAAATTGAAATAAAAAAAATTCTACAAATTTCCTGCTTTTGTCTTATTGCTATAGTGTAGTTTCGTTTAATAAATATTATGAAATAAAAATATCTGCAAAGTTAGAGCTTTTATTTTGTTCGAAAGCTAGTACACTGAACCCTTTAAAAAATAAAATTCCAAAAGCCCCGCGTTGACAGCGCTATTTTTATGTGGGATCTTTTTATGACATGCTAAACTGTCCTCAGTTTGAGGCATCTTTTTCCGTACCCTGTGAGAAGTTGTTTGTCCCACGCTTGAGCGCAATTTTGTAAGGTGTGCTAATTTTGCTTTATTTTTCGCCCCATGTAGACTGCGTCATTTTGTAACATTTTTTAAATACTGGACGCCCCAAGCTTGAGCACAATTTTCTTGCAACCCCGCTTTAATTTCTGATAATGAATTGAGTGAGACCTGATTTTAAAAGAACTAAAGAAATTAAAGAAATACTAGCTCAGTTTTCCTTGGTGGAGAGATATGGGTAAGAGATAATTTTTGTACGTCTTTTTGGAATTTAATTCTATTTTTAAAGAAACCTCAGTTGTACGACTTTTTTTTGGGCACCACTCATTTTAAAATAGAAAGGATTTAACTTCAGCTAAGAAAAATGAGAAAAAACTGAAGTGTTTTATGGATATTACTAAAAATAATTAGTCTAGTACAACTGATCCTGAAAAGAGAAATAAATATTCAGTGAGACACTAGCTTTAATCAACAAAAAAAGAATTTATTCATATTTTTAAAATGAAAATAAAAAGTTCTAACCTTTACAGTTATACCAAAAAATTCTAGCCTAAATAGTAGTTGTTACATTTAAACTTTTAAACTTTTACAACCCCCGAAGGCGAGACATCGTGTTTTACACTTCACTTTTTGTCTGTTATTCATTGCTGTTAAGGCACTGCTCTTAAATAAGTCTATTGGAGGGAGTTTTGTTGACTTACTCTTTTTCAGTCCTGCTGTGATGGACTTCGCCCGATTTCACACTTTTTCTTAACACTTAGAAAGCTCACTACAGCTTTTATTGTCGAAACTGGTACTTTTATTATTCACATGATGGTTGTTAGCCTCTCGGCTAGACGGTACTGCCTGGTTGCGGCTAGATGGAAAAAAGCCCGGCAGCGGCTTGATGGTACTGCCTGGTTGCGGCTAGATGGAAATAAGCCTTACTGGTAGTTTCTCAGGCCCTTAAATAATCGTGCGATTTTTGCCGGTAATATCCGGACGCTCCAATCAAAACTCCGGGTCAAACATTTCGCCAATCGCGGCCTGGCGGTAGGTTCGATCAGCAACCCGCACCACACAGTATATACTGAATGTCCTGAAACTTTTGTTTAATATACCGGTCGATGTTTTAAAATAAAAATAAATACAATTCGAAGTGAAAAATTAGTAACATTGCATGGTCTTAAAATCCAGGAAAAAATGAATGTTACAATATATATATATATATATATATATATATATATATATATATATATATATATATATATATATATATATATATATATATGTATATTAATATACAGTGCCATTCATAAAGTTTGCACCAAATGGGAAAAATTTTATTATCAGGGTTTTTGAAAATTTAACTTCGAAATATGTCAGTGCATGTTTTGTGTTTAGGATTACACCCAAATTAGGTCATGACGTCACATGCTTTGCTACTTTAATTTGACATTCAATTTTTAAAATGTGAAAAAATCGTATTTTTATGGAAAATATCAAAAAAGTTGTAAAGAAAAAATGATTGTATTGCAGTTTTACATTTATGTATCACTGTTCGAAAAGATTTGATGAAATTGACTTTTTCAATTATTTTCCCCTAAAATGACAACTGTTTTTCCACATAAATTATCTTATGTACTTATTTATTAGTTGATGTTTCACTAAATGTTAAGAAAAAAAAAAATTAGGCCTTAAAATTTAAGCTGAAAAACGACTTCCGTCAAAAAGTCGTAGTTTAACAAATGTAATCTTAGTGCAAAGCTGCATCATTTTTATGACTGCTCATAAGCAGGGCTAATATAATAAATATTAATGTTATGTAATAAATTTGAGTAAATTTGTAGTTTTTTAAGTTCCTTAGTTCCTTCTTCAATGCACAGAAGCGTTTTCTTAATTTCATATACAGGTTTTGGGGATAGTTTATTCTAAATGTTTTTTAACATATTTTCAAAAGGTCAAAAACAAGATTTTTAAAAATCGTTACAACGTTATCCAACGCAATATTGGTGGAAAGAATATGCATTCATGTTTTGCTATTAATTCAAACAAAATTATAATATGATAGGCTTTCATGTATCTTTGTCGCAGTTGCCATGGATTTTGAGTTTTGTTCCTTTGTCACATAAAACATCAAACTGACATTAGTTTGTTCACTATTATTAATGAAATAATAACAGTTTTCTAAGTAGAAATAGTTTTGATAGTGGGTGATAACTAAAAAACTCAAAGAGAAGCTGCCGTCATTTTTAACCAACGACATCCGGAAAAAGTTATAACGCATACAACAATAGGAAGATTTCTTACCAAGTTTAAAAATACTGGATCTGTGGAGAATAATTTTAAACGTCAACATGAAGATTGGGTTACTAATGAGGATACTGAGTTTGCAGTTATGCAGAGTGTGGTTGAAACGCCTTAAACTTAATTGCCAAAATATCGCACAATGTAGGTTTATATTATAATTCAGTTCAAAGAGTGCTTAAGAAAAATAGGTTTAAACCTTATAAACCAAAGTTTGTCTACACTCTCAAAGAATAAAATTATGATAAGCGCAAGTATTTTTCTTTCTGGCTCCAAAGAAACTTAAGAAGACCCGTCATTTACAAAGTATATTTTGTTCAGTGATGAATGTACATTTAATTCAAACGATGTCTAGTCGCAAAATTGTAGATGATGAGCGGATAGCAATCCAAATTTTACAATAGATAAAAGAGATTAATATTCCTTTAAAACTAACGTTTGGTGCGGTATTTTTAATAACAGAATTATTGGCCCCTTTTTTTTAGAGAAAATCTTATAGCCGCGAGGTACTTACAGTTTCTAAACAATGAACTTTCCAATGGACTGGAAGATTTTAGTTTAGAGGAAAGAATAAAAATGTACTTACAACAAGATGGAGCACCTAGTCACAAAACTTTAGAAATTAGAAATTGGCTGGACGGGAACCTTTCTGGGAAGTGGATTGGTAGGTTTGCCTATGAAGTACCTTGGCCGCCGCGGTTACCCAATCTTACGTCCTGTGACTTTTTTATGCCTTTTGAAAATATCGCACACTTAGAAGAAACTATCCGCCAGTCTGTAAATGAAGTCTAGCCGGCGTTCTATGTGAATGTTCGTAATGAAATTTATAACAGAACTATTATGGGCATTGAAAAGGAAGGAAGAAGCGTAGAAACTTAAGAACATTTTTTTATTTAGTAAATAACATTAATTTTTTATAATAGTAATCCTTAAAAATTGACGTGTCATAAATATTAAGCAGCTTTGCACCAATATTGCAATGTTATATTAAAACTTTAAAAAATAATAATAATTTTCAGCCTAATTTTATGGCCTAATTAATTTTTTTCATCACATTTAGTAAAACATTAACCACTAAAAAAGTATATAATATAATTTATAAGAAAAAAACTTTAGATAATCATTTTGTCAATTTTTTTTGAAAATTGGCATATAGACGTAAAACTAAAATACAATATTTTTTTCTCTATAACTTTTTCCGATATTTTTTTAAAAAAATCCGTTTTTTCCCAGTTTTAAATTTTAATTGTCAAATTTGACAGGCAAGGCTTGTGACGTGATGACCTTATTTGGGTGTAATCCTAAACATAAAACATGCACTAACACATTTGGAAGTTAAATTTTCAAAAACTCTTATAATAAAAATTTTTCCCATATGGTGTAAACTTTATGAATGGCACTGTATATTTAAAATTTGAGCTTTGTCTCTGACATGATAATAATGATGAAATTTACTGTCGAAATTAAATTCAAATATATGCCAATATAAAATTTTGAGGGTCAATAAGAGGCTTGAAATCTACCATATCTCCACAAAATTTAAGGGTTGGAATACAAAAAGACCCTATATAAGGAATAATGCAATTCGGCGTAACTTATCGTCCAAGTAACTTTTTAAATACGACATTTGCACATAAATATTATATTGGCTATTGCAACAGGAACGTAATATTTTTTAGTGCTTCACGTATTGCCTAGAATTTCCACGTGCGATAGTTTGCACTGGCTTGCATTTTTTTCTGAAAAACTGTAAATCTTGCAAGAAAACCCCAAACTGGTTTTATTTATGCAAAACACATGACAAGTTTTGTCTTTAATTACTACAAATAGAGATTAGCGAATTACTATTCCATAATTTCAACATAAATTATTGCACGATCTAGTAAATGACCATTTTAATTAAAATTTACGATACTAAGGATGATATCCATTCCTACCGGACCAACTTCATCTGTAACATTAAACTAGCCTGTAATATCAAAATGACATTTGTTAAATTTACGTCATTTATAAATTACAAAATGTTTTTTTATAAGCGGAAAATAGTTAATTTGTATATTTAGTAAATTTATAGTGCCTTAAGCGCTATGCATCCGAAAAATATACCTGATGCTTTAAATAAAATATGGTGGCTTATGGGTACATGGAGATCGATTACAGCGATAGCCCAATATCCAACGATGAAAGATAGATTTTTATTTGAGGAAAGATTGGA
Source organism: Pachyrhynchus sulphureomaculatus (assembly GCA_019049505.1). Taxonomy (NCBI): domain Eukaryota; kingdom Metazoa; phylum Arthropoda; class Insecta; order Coleoptera; family Curculionidae; genus Pachyrhynchus; species Pachyrhynchus sulphureomaculatus. Next base: position 70,737,553 of record CM032454.1, read on the forward strand.
ATTTTCTTGCCCTAACCAGCCCCTGTTAAAATATGACTCAATTACCAGAGACCCGCAGAAAAACCAACCTATGCAAATAGAGCACGGTTATCTTAGAGTTCATAGAAATGGCTGTAAATTAGCATTTCTAATAGTTCAAAATTTTGGACTTGTCACCCTAGACGAAGGTCTCGTCAAACATCACACCATTTCTTTAAAAACAATATCTATGCATAAGGGAAAACATGCCCTTGGAACAGTGTCTGCTCTACATCGATATTATAGATTGACCTCAAAAGGACAACTAGAGTATGTTTTGATGATGGCAACCCCCACTGTTCCTCTAACCAAGCATATACATGCTATTTATATCAGAGATCAGAAACGCTGTCCAGGACCAATCGTATAAATGCAGTAAAAATGATAAAAATATATTTTGCCTTGACAATAAACGTGTGTTAGTTTCATTTTAATTTGTTTTGTTTCTTATTGAAGGGAAAGTAATGACATTTTTGTAACTCGACGTAATGGATTCTAATAACTAAGTGCTGCCCCCTTTGTACGTCGGTACACTTATAAAAACCCATCACATAATGATAAGATGGATCCATCTTAATCGAAGTAGAAAAATGAAAAACAATCCATCATCGCCAAAAACCTAACAAAACTCCATGATTTTGACGTAATCTCTGCTGCACACAAGACACTCAACGTCATAAAGGGAGTCATCACTTGCCGTGACCTTCAACATTGCTCCGATGAGGAAATTTTGAAGAACTTGAAAGAACAGGGAGTAGCAGATATCTATCGTATCCCACAAAGAAAAGAAATCAACAAGCTCTCCTACAACTTCGTCTTAACTTTCAAATTACATCAACTGCCAACCAGGATACATGCGGGTTGGTACTCCATTCGGGTCAGACCCTATTTTCCGCAGCCAATGAGATGCTTTGCCTGCCAAAGATTCGGACACACGGCAACTAAATGCACATTTGACCCCTTATGCTCTTCTTGTGGACATAATCTACATCTAGAAGTTCAATGTTCTAAAACTCCCAAGTGTATAAACTGCGAAGAATCACATTCACCAAGATACAGAGGATGCTGTAAATACAAAACAAAATTTGAAATCATGAAAATCAAAACTACGGAAAAGATCAACTACTTTGAAGCCAAATGAAAGTATTTGGCCTTTCACCCCCTTCAGACTTCACTTTTTAGCACCATAACCAAGGGCTCTAGACCCAAAATGGCGAATGCCTCCACACAGTGTGACCTTGCCACACTACCACCTTCCCCTTCCCCCTGACCATCTCAAAAAAAACCTCTCCCCCATCCAATTCCTCCCTCCCCTCCCCCCTCCTGAAATGAAAAAAACTTCACAACTCTAAACCTCCTTCCTCCACCCTTTCCCAGCCTTCTACCCATTCCCAGACATCCTCCAACCCTCCCCACTCCAAACTCTCTCACAACCGCCCCACCATCTCCTCCCTAAAACCTTACAACAAGAAAACACATCAATCTCGTTCGGCTAAACCCTCGCCGAACAGCTCCAATGAGTCCATCTTGGATATAAACCTAACAGACTGCATCATGGATTCAGACTCCTCTCAATCTTCCAAAAAAAAAAAAATGAATTCTTCCTCAAATACACTCTTCTCCATTTTACAATGGAATATGAATGGGTTTTCACAAAGGAAAGAGGACCTCTCAATCCTAACTAAACAATTCAAGCCATTAATAATGGCATTCCAAGAAACAAACTTTAAACCCAATTCCCAAACAAAACTCAAACACTACAATGCCGTTCTCAAATGCAGAGACGGCAACAACAAAGCATCTGGAGGGGTGGCACTATATGTCCACTCCTCTCTTGACTTCACACAGATCCCCCTGGAATCTCCTTTGGAAACGATTGCGATCAGGGTAACTCTTCCTTCCCATCTTACTATATGCAATATTTATTTGCCCCCATCCATTCCTATAACCCTCAACACTCTCTCTGACCTAGTTCATAAGTTCCCCCGCCGATCTTGCTGCTGGGAGACTTCAATGCACACAACCCCATATGGGGCTCCAATACGATCTCCCCCAGAGGATCTAATCATAACTCACAACCTCATTTTACTAAACCACGATACCCCCACCTTCATAAGTTCTTCCTCAGGCTCCTTCTCCACCTTGGATCTAGCCCTGTGCTGTCCATCTCTGTCGTCTCTCTTGGAATGGGACATAGCCTCAGTCACCTATGGCAGCGACCATTTCCCTGTAATAATCCGACACCCTAACCCCAACCCTCCTAAATCTCTAGAAAACAATGATAACCTCATCAAATGGAACCTGTCTAAAGCAAATTGGGACTCCTTTTCTTCCCTCGTCATTCCCCCCCCTCTTCCCATAACAGATATCAACGATTTTTTGCGAAGTTACATCGATTCAATCCTTTCCTGTCCACAAATCTATCCCAAAACTAGTCCTGAATTACAACAGACCCCCTGTACCCTGGTGGTCTGAAGAATGTGCAAATGCCCTCAAAGACAGGAAAAAAGCCTTAAACGCATTCAAACATCACCCCTCTTCTGCAAATGTTGTAACCTATAAAAAAAATGAGGGCCAGAGCAAGGAGAATTGTCAAATTAGCCAAAACTGAATCCTGGAACAAATTTGTCTCCAATATTAAATCCCCAATTACATCTGCCGACCTATGGACTGCGGTCAAAAGAATGAAGGGTTCTCCGTGTAATCGCATTCCCACTATTTCCATCAATAATTCTTTTACCACTGACCATTCTGAGATTTCCAATGGACTAGCCTACTACTTCCACACCAAATCTACTCAACTTTCTCATTCTACCCCCATCAACATCAATGATTTTAACACCAACCAATCTCTTTCATACAATTCCCCTTTCTCTTTTCAAGAACTCCAGGAAGCCTTAAACAACATGAAACGTTCTGCCCCAGGACCAGACAACATTCATCCAGACATGATCAAACATCTCCCTTATGATATGCTTCTCTCTCTACTCACATTTTACAATCACATATGGTTACAGGCTGAATTCCCTTCTTCCTGGTTACTCTCAACAATAATCCCCATCCATAAACCAGGCAAACCCACAACATCTTTGAGTAGCTACCGCCCTATATCACTAACGAACCATCTTTGTAAACTGTTCGAACGCATGGTATTAGCTCGCCTGACCTGGATAATCGAAACCAAAGAACTTTTGTCCCTACTTCAATATGGCTTTCGGAAACACCGTTCCGCAATGGACCACCTCGCATCATTAGAAACTGACATCAGACGTTCCTTTTCTAACAATAATCACACCCTTTTATTCTCCTTGGATTTCTCTTCAGCATTCGACATAACCAATAAAAACATTATCATTGCTCAGTTGTTTTCAGCGGGTCTCAGAGGGGCCCTACCTAAATTTTTAATCAACTTTCTTCAATCCAGAACATTCAGAGTCAAAGCCAACGGTATTATTTCCATTCCATTCACTACCTCTCTGGGAGTCCCACAAGGCTCTGTACTCAGCCCCACCCTTTTTAACATCGCCCTTAGTACACTCTCAGATCACATTGCCCCCAACATAAAATGCCAAATATTTCGCTGATGATATCCTCATGTACACCTCCTCTCCTTCCTCTTCAGATTGCACCAGATTATTGCAACGCTCCGTTAACTCACTATCCACCTGGGCAACCAAACACGGCTATATTTTCTCCCCTCATAAATCTTCATCCGTTCATTTCTGCAAGAAGAAATGCTGTCCTAGAATGAATCCGCTAACCATTGCAAACATCTCCATCCCCTCAGCAGACCAACTAAAAATCCTAGGCCTAATATTCGATTATAGACTCACCTGGAAACCTCACATACAATCCCTTAAAACCAAATCTTTCTCTGACATCAATCTCATTCGAATGCTCTCTGGCGCGACCTGGGGCGCAGACTTTCATTCACTCTCTCATCTATACAAGTCTCTTATCCTTTCCAGAATCAACTACGGCAACTGCATCTATGACTCCGCAAGCCCTCATGTCAAGAAACCTCTTGAAACTATACAAAATTGCGGTCTCCGACTGGCCACAGGCGCATTCCGAACCACCCCAATCACTAGCTTACAGTGCATCGCATCCACTCAGTCACTCCAACTATCTCGCCAACTCTCACTGTTAAAATTTTACTCAACTTCCCTACATCGACCTCATACCAGATCCTCACTCAACATGGTCAATGTCCACAGACCAAACATTACATTCCCCACTGATTCTATTCCCCACAGAATCAACAAATTACTCATCCAGCACAATATCTCCCCCCCTTATTACAACTACCCCCTCCAAACCACCTTTCCTCCCTGGCTCTCCCCTCTCCCCAACATTGACCTAACTTTGCACTCCTATAAAAAAAATCAGAACATTCAAACATATTCTTTAACAAGCTCTTTCTTGACAGACTATCCAATATCTATCCCAATCATTTACTTTTCTTCACAGATGGATCAAAGACAGAAAAGGGAGTTGGGGCTGCCTTCTTTTTTGATAATATCGTCCAAATGTTTAAATTACCTAAACATATCTCTATTTTCTCCGCAGAATTGTTGGCAATAAAGGAGGCTATCAGATATTCCCTCCAAGCAAACATCCAACAACCAACTCTCATAATTTCTGATTTCCTAAGCGCTCTCAAAGCCGTCAATTCTAGAAATCTCAATTTCAACTTTATCAGGCAAATTCTGGATCTGATGTACACGGCCACCTTGAAGAAACGTACCATATCCTTGCTTTGGTTGCCCAGTCACATAGGCAACCCTCATAACGACAGAGCGGATTATCTTGCTAAACTTGCCATAGAAAGGGGCAGTATGAACATGGGAGAGAATCACTACTCTGATTTTAACATCTTCATAAAACACCTACACAGCTCTCTCTTCCAACTCAAATGGGACTTGGAAGATCCCAACAACAAATTATGGTCCATCAAAACCAATGTATTTCCTCCCCTTAACTCCACAGAATTGAACCGAAGACATAATGTAATAATGAGAAGACTGGCATTGGGACACACCTACTCCACGCATGTACACCTATTAAAGAGTGATCCCCCTCCACTCTGTCCTAAATGTGACTCCCCCTTATCAGTGTTACATCTAATCGAATCCATTCAACATCAAAACTTGAGAGACACCCACGGCATCCCATCCAACATCACCATCCTCATAAAATCTTTTGTCCCACTTAAAGAAAAGATAACCAATTACTTAAAAGAATTCAACTTCATAGTCTAATCTATTTCTACCAAACTAACTCTAGTGGGCGCTAAATGATCTTAGCTGTCGATGCGCCCTGCCCCACAGAAACAAACAAACAAACAAACATAATGATAATATCTTTCCGTGTACTGCTACACGTATGGTATCTTCAAAGTTTTGTAAGTACACACAGGAAAAAATTGGCAAAATTATTTACCCTGTACTTTGCCTACAAATATAGATATAAATTTAATTAACATTATATAATTGTGTCGTAAAGTTAATATATTTTTTGAGACCACTCTAATCTCAACAGAAGGGTTGTGATTAGAGTTGCAGTATTTTACTATAAAGAACCATAATTAAAGTTTGTTCATTATATTAACCAAAAAGCCTCTCTCCCCTGAAGCGATATCTCTCGGCAACTGCAGATTCGATCCTTTATCCTTGAAATATTATGTATGTATTAAGTTGGAAATCGATGTCATTTCGTTGAAAGTTATTGTACAATAGACTGGCAGCCTGAAAAACATGGGAAACCATGTTTTACATGATCTCATCGTAACGCAAACAAATGCCAAAATGTCGGACGATGACCTTAATACGAGTAATAATGCAATTTTTTAGAGAATAATGTAATTATTTTTAACGTATTTCTTTCTTTGCAAAAATTGGAAATTGAAAAAAATAACAGAATTTTCAGAATCCTTGTCTTCGAAAATCTGGAAAAGGGCAATATATTGTAAGCCGCTGCCTTAATTCGTTCTTTAACCTCTATATGTTTGTCTTGAAATAATCATCCTTAAATTTGTCATCAATATCAATTCTTATACTAAAGAAAGTAAGAAAAATTTATCAACTTTTACTTCAAATCTTCTTTCAAAATTTGAAATAGATATATTTCGTTCTAGAGTTATCGTGCCAAAATCGTAACAGACTGGTAGGCTGATCAAAATGAAAATCTTATTTATACTGATATAGGGATAAATGCCAAAATTCGGAGTGTAATTTTTTCACGAATTAAATACTTCCCATTAGCAATGGAGGTTTTGACTGTACTGTTTTGCATTTATATCGATCTTTTCGATTGTTTGTGTGCTGTAAACTTTTTGCTTCATTTTTTTTGTGTTAGTACTGTTTATCTTCTCTAGCCTGAAATATGCAAAAGAAGCTCCTTTTGCACCCAAAAAAGCAATATATTTTTTTCGAAAGTAAATAGAGTAAATATAATACCATTTTAGACACTAAATTAGCAATTTTTTTAAATCACTGGCCAGGTTAACTTGGTACATTTTTTTAGAGTATCAAGAGTCAAAGTCAGCGAATTAAAATGTTTTTACTCATGATCCTTGCAAAAATGTTTTTTGTGTGATAAACAGCAAGGCTTTTCAGGATTACGTAACAGTAATTAGAATCTTAGAATACGAAAATTTGTAGTCCTGGCACTAGATAAACCGATCTAAGATAAACTTATCCCGTGGGGTAGCGGGATCGAATATCTCTCCCGGTACGTTCTGCCTGCCGTAGAAGGCGACTTAAAGAACAACCTAGATGGTAGATGCCCAGATCCCACCAGCATCGCCCGGTGTGATACCATCGCATCGGCTTAGGCTGAGTGAAGTCGCTTAAGGTTTCGTGGCTGTGCCGATGTCTCGCACTGTGGGACCAAATAGCATGATGAGGCACCTAGATACAAAAAATTCCGGAGGTAAAATAGCCCCCCGTTCGGATCTCCGGGTGGGGGCTGATTCAGGGGCGTCGACATGCAGAGACCATAATTTTAAAATTGATTTTTGCAACATACTAGGTTTAAACTCGAACACAAATTCAGTGCATCAACACCTGCGACCTCTCTTCCCAGCGAGAAGAGGCTCTGGAGCCCCCAAACTTTGATATTATGTGATTAAAAATAACGACTCAACAAACCACAAGGTTCACTTGTATCCTCTATCCACCAAGTGATACTAACTTTAGAACAATTTTCGCTTCTCTTGCACTCACACGGCCAGATAATTCTATTGCAACGATACCTGTTGAGAAAGCGAACTTGTAGGCTGAACTTTTTTCTTCACACTGTCGATTTCCAAGGAAAAACACCACCTAATATTCCCAGTCAAGGATGCCCGATATTGTCTTCAGACAGTGTATCGTAAAACGTATTTTAATGAAGCTAGACATCAAAAAAGCTTCTGGCGCTGACGGAATACCTGCCATAGTTCTCAAAAACTGTGAGAGGGAACTAACACCAGTTTCTGTAGATTTTTCAGCCTACCCTACAGAAAGGTGATATTTCCTTCCTGCTGGAAATATGCCACAGTACAGCAGATAACTAAAAAAGGCAAGAAGACCTTGCCAAATAACTACCGACCAGTCGCACTGCTTTCAATAATATCGAAAGTAATGGAAAAGGCTATCAATCACCATCTTCTAAAATATCTTGAAGGATTCAACATTATTAGCGATCACCAATATGGCTTTCGTAAACACAGATCAACAAGAGATCTTCTGACTTATATAACAAATTTTTAGAACAATACAACTGAACACTTTGGAGAATCTCGTGCGGCTGCTCTTGACATATCCAAGGCATTCGACCGTGTTCGGCACGATGGGCTAAGCTACGCTCTTATGGTATGTCTGAAAAGTTCTGTTTGTAGCTCTCATGTTTCCTCAGAGGGCATTCTTTACGAGTGGCAGTCGACGGATTTCTTTCTAACTCCTTCACTATCAACGCTGGTGTGCCCCAAGGCTCCATACTGTCTCCTACTGCCTTTCTCACTTACATTAACGATCTGCTGAAAAAGACCGGGAATCCAATCTACAACTTTGCAGATGACAGTACACTTATCTCGTCATTCACTTGAAATGCTCGGACATCGGCTACTCGGACGAATATCCGCAGACAGCCGAAAGTCATTCAACGTAACGAAGAGCTGAAAGAAATCCTATCTTGGGGTGACAGTAACCAAGTGGAATTTAACGCTACAAAAACCCAGGCGGCAGTTTTTTTCTAAAAAAGTTAACGGTGCTGAATCCGACATAGTTATGTCGGGGCACTCCATTCCTCTAACATCGTCACTCAATTCGTTGGGCGTTCATTTGGGAGCAAATATGTCCTGGCATGAACATGTTGCAGGCACAGCAAAGAGTACCTCTCAAAAGTTGGGAATATTATTTCGAACCAGAAAGCTTTACACTCCACAACAACTGTTAATTCTCGACAAAGCTCAAATTCGACCAACTATGGAATACTGCTCCCATGTTTAGGGCTCCGGTCCCAAACATACACTGCATTTGTCGGATTCTATTCAGACCGGCGGCCTTGATTCGCTGGAACATCGAAGAACGGTTGGCGACTTGAGCCTATTCTACAAGTATTTTCATGGAAAGTGTTCGAAGGAAGTAACCCACTTAATTCCTCCCAGAGCAGTGCATATTAGAAATACACGTCGCGCTAATACGTCACATCCGTATGAGGTTCAGCTTGTTACTCCTCGTAAAATGCTTTTCAAGCAGTCTCTTATATGGAGAACATCATCCCTTTGAAATAATTTGCCCAGGACTGTGTTTCCTACCGAGTACACTTTACAGGGATTCAAGAACAACGTGAATCGCTTTTTTCGCACACATGCCGCTCCTGGAGCGCTTTAGGGACTTCCCTGCAGCACGTGTGCTAGACCCATATATATATATATATATATATATATATATATATATATATATATATATATATATATATATATATATATATATATATATACCAAATAATACATCTGCAGTATTGTCTATATTTCTGGAATTTAAATTATTTTCCAGTTGTTTTGCAATACAAAAATTGATTTGGCTTAGCGACATTTACTAACCAAATCAATTTTAGACAATACCAAATCAGAAATCGGTCCCTCCTAAATTTGACTTTTACTTGAAAGACGCAAAAAAATAGATTTTACTGTAAATTTCCATTGAAATGTGAGAGTATCATATTACAAGTATTGTATATTATGAATATATTTCTACAACTATAAATATTTTTAGAGTTCGTTTAATTTTCTTTTACTAAAAGATTCTTAATATATACGGTAAATAGACCTGTGGATCTAAAATCTTTTAATGTTATACCATTAACTTATTTTCGCCTACAGCAGCAAACTATTAGCTGTTTAGACATTGAAAATAAACATTATTTTTGCCGACATACAACATGATTTATGTAAAAAATGAGTCACAATTTGGTTGAGAGAATACATTTTTATCTACAAATTCGATTTGGTAATTTAAATGATGTATTTCATAATTAATGTTATGGATTTTACGATATAAAAGTATAAATTCTAAAAAATGGTTGTTAATTTATGTTTCAAGTGTTAACATAACATTTAAAAATTGGTTCTCAATCATTCAAAGTGAAATACACAAAGCTCAGCTACTGATACTATTGTTAACGTAAAACGCAATTTCGAAGCTGCAAGATTTTTTATAGTTAGAGGCTTAAAAGTAGCACAGAAACCACATTTTTGTGTCTTTTATTTAGAAATATGCTTTGTATATTACAAACTATAACAAGGCAATGCTTCAATGCTGAACCCTAATATTTTCTAACATCTTCTATCGATAGATTGAATCATAAATTTAAGTAAAATATTTTCTATAACGTTGCAATTTTAGAACTGAGTACTGATTTTGTCAGTTATTGCCTGAAAAAAAATATATCAGTAGGAAAGTTGATCCTAAACTCTTGTATAATCTATAAACTATTCTTATATTTGTAAGCTTAAAGGAAAATGAATGCTTTAACATCCTGTATATTCCCGCTCAATATTATTGTTTAAAAATTATTTTTGAGTATGTGTTAATTAACTTAACTCTCCCGTGTGGGGTTGCTAGTCCTCCATCGGGCGCCTCTCCAGGTAGCGGATACGCGAACGCCTGTCAGATATCAGTGGTATCGGGGAAATGAAATATCCGAGGCGGACCAAAACTAGAAATATAGTTTTCAAACCCTAGAGGAGGGCAGCAGCGATCTCCAGTACTAAGATGAGGCGTCAAATAATATATTGGAGCGGCCCTTCTTTGAACTACTTCAGGCAAACTTGTAGCAAACTAGATGCTGTAGTACTGCAATGCGGAACGAAAGAGGGAAACCATTGCATGAAAATTCCCCAGGACATCTGTCCGTATATTTGTTGTCATGTTGGAGAAACAAAATAAAACGGCCTCCAGTCCCTGGCAGACCTTAAATGGTCAGGAGGTGCGAAGAATCGACCGGCTCCAACTGAATAAGATACTTAAAATCGCAACATGGAATGTTAAAACTTTATTTGCCGCTGGAAGCTACACCTTGTTCAGGAAACGAAGAGACTGAAAATCAACATTTTAGGAGTAAGTGAGATTCGCTGGCCGAACTCTGAAATGATACTTTTGGATGGAAGAATATTTTAATATTCTGGCAGCGACGACAGTCACCGAGACCACAGACATCGTGTGGGTATTATTATTGATAGAAATATACGTCCCTCAGTTCCAAACTTTGTGTCGATCTCAGAAAAATCATCCTACTTCAGCTACTGGGAAAACCAGTCAACATTAACATTATACAAGTTTATGGCCCTATATCAGACAAATCAGACGAAGAGACAGAGATTTTTTATAAATACCTAGACCAGGCTCTGAAACTTACAAAAAGCAATGAAAAATATACTAATGGGCGACTTCAGTGCTATGATTGGTAAAGGAGATGTAGAACACATGGTAGGCAAATATGGCCTAGGCGAACAGAACAAAAGAGGTGAACGCTTAAATCAATATTGTGAAGGAAAACAGCGGGTTATAACAAATGCTTGGTATAAACTTCATCCAAGACGCCTTTACATATGGAGATCATCTCAGGACAATGAAGAACATCTTCTTTATAATGATCAATTAGAGATTCAGAAACGCCATAACAAAGGTGACCACACTACCAGGAGCCAATATTGAATCTGACGATATCTTGCTTGAAGCCAACATACGGATGCTTTCAGCAAAGGCTAAGACAAGAAAGAAAAACAAACGTCCCAACCCTAAACTACTTAAAAATACTAAAATAAATATAAAATACACAGACTGTTTAAATGAACAACTACATGGAATAACTATCTCTAATAATATTGAACAGGACTGGGTCAAAGTTAAGGAATCATTTGAAATTGCGAACAACATTTATCTTCAACAGTCAACATTAAAAACGAAAAACGAATGGATGACCCAATATATATTAAATCTTATGGAAAAACGCAGACTACGCAAAAACCAACAAGATTAGATTGGTTATGCCCGTCTTCAAAGAGAAATCCGTAAAGAAATAAGGATTGCTAAAGAGCAGTGGCTGTAACAAAGATGTATCAAGACCGAAAACCTGCAGCGTCTTGGTGACACCTTCCACCTTCATAAATAAATAAAAGAAATAGCTGGAACACATAAGAAGAATCCCTCTTCTCATATCCGTAATGATCTTGGACCCAGAAGAACAGCTTAATACACGAAAAAGTTACATCTCAAATTTGTTGAATGATAATAGATCATGTTCACCAGATCTCTTAACGGACAATTCGTCCGGCCCTGAAATATTGAAGAGTGAGGTGGTTCATGCTAATTCACTAATGAAAATAAAGCCCCTGGTCCGGATAACATGTTCTTAAAGACATTTTGTGAACTCAGTAATGATAATTTAACAAAGCTTGTAATACTCTTTAACTACATTTATGATACTGGGAAAATACCGAATGATTGGCTGAGTTCTACATTTATTACCCTGCCAAAAACAGCCAGCCCTAAAAGATGTAAGGACTTCAGAATGGTTAAACAACGGAAAATTTTTAAATAAGAAAGTGGGTTAGACAGGATTGTGTTTTGTCACCCATGTTGTTTAATTTATATGTCGAAAGAGTCTTCGTTGAGGCAGTGTCGAAGAGTGATATGTGTATCAAAGTGTTCCGATAAACAACATCAGATAAGCAGATAAAACTGCCATTTTGGCAGATAGCGCAGATGCTCTTCAAGCATTATTGAAGGCTATGCGCGAGGCAGAAGATTGGATTAAGCATCGACATAAACAAAACAAAATTCATGATCATCAGTAGAAATCCAATTCAAAATGTCCGAATTCATATAAAAGGCAAGAATATAGAAGTCATGTTCAAATACTTGGGATGTCTTGTGAATGACACATGGAGATTAAAACCAGAATTGAGCAGGTAAAAGCAACTTTCATCAAGTTACGAAAATTCTTTTGTAATAAAAACCTTAACCTACAACTCAGGTACCAGATGATTAAGTGCTATGTTTGGTCAGTTTTTCTGTACGATGTTGAAACATGGACATTGAAAGTGTCATCAATTAACAAACTAGCATTTGAAATGTGGATACCCAGAAAAATGCTGAGAATATCTTGGGTTGATAGAGTGAGGAATGAGAAGGTGATCAAGAGAGCCAACCTGGAAGATCGCGAATTATTCGAAAACATTAAAAGGAGAAAGACTTCATACTTGGGTCATATTATTCGTGGGGAACGTTATAGCTTTCAACGCCTGATACTGCAGGGTAAAATTCAAGACAAAAGGGGAATGGAACGAAAAAGACTATCATGGCTGCTCAAAATTCGTCACTAGACAGGAATAAGTGATTTTCGGTCTCTCCAAAACGCGGCTTTAAATAGGCTCGTCTGATGAGAGAAGTTTGGTACAGACGCCTACGCAGGAATCTGCGTGGCACCTTAAGAAGAAGAAGAACTTAACTTTGATAATTAAAATACAATATATATAATTAAAAACAAGTAATTTGGATTAAAACACGTTGGGTGAAAATTTTATCTTTTATTATGCATAAAATGGCGGAGTTTTGAAGCCTCAATAATCAAAATTCTTATAGAATGTTTGGGTAAAAGGTTGAATTGAAGAGAATCGCGTTTCTTTTTTAATTTATGCCGGGATTAAAAAAAATGAGATGCGAGAATTATTTTAAAAGATAACTGTAGATATATATATATATATATATATATATATATATATATATATATATATATATATATATATATATATATATATAAACTTTGAACGAAATTAAATGTAATAGTCTAGGCGCTAGATTGTCATCCATACACAACATTTTTTTTATATGCACTGTTAAGAAAATTTTGAGCGAATACAATGTTTTCTAAAAAGGAGAGAAATGTAATGATTTAGTGGGCGAGTGTTGTCAGGAGCCTTTTCTACTGCATTTAAAGTGGGTGTACATGAATACTCTTGTTATTCATTTAAACATGTTATCCTACCGAAAATGTCGCACTGACTTTTTTTAATAATTTGTGAATAAAATTTCTCTAAATATAATATGACATTGCGTAAAATTTCTGTAAAAGATTTTTTTCCATCCACAGTTATAAATTCTTTACGGTTGTTGAATCGGTTAAAGATAAAAAGCCTTTTTAGAGATACGCATCAATTCTCGTGTTTTACTTTGTCAATAATTCAGTGTTTTATTGTTTGTCATATTTCGGTCCGCAGAACGGTTGTGTTAAAATATGAAATTGAAGACTTAAATGGCACTTGGTCCTTTGGGAAATTTCCTGTCAATGTTACAATAGAAGAGCGAACGAAATTTTAATGTTTTTATTGTGTTTTCCCTTATTGCTTTGTGCCAGACGGTCGATTTAATTGTTGGAACATACAGAACTTGCTGAAAATTTTATTTATTTTTAATTCGCAAATTTAACCGAATCACATTGGAAAATTGGTTTTGCATGGAAATGATTTAAAAATATTGAACTTGTTAATACCGTTCGGTGTGCGGTGGTGTGAATTGGGATTGGAATATTAGCATTAATAAAAAATTATACAGAATTTTGGGATTTTAAATTAAGCTACGTTTTAAACTGAAAAAATTTCTTGAAAATATTTTATTTAACACATATAGAAATAATTAGAGAATCTATTACATGGGGTTGATTCAAGTTAGTTTGGCTTTTATATTCTCTATGCGTGAGTTTTGATCGTTAGATTACCGTAAATAGTTGGAAGAATCTAAATTTATTGGTCATAAAATCATACAATTTATTTTTATAACATATATTAACACTTAACATTGTATATTTAGGTAGGTAATATTAATTAACAAATATGTATTAGCCGCATTCAGATGAATTTTTAATATTTCAATAGGAATTTACATTAACCTATATTTAAATTAGCGCTTCCAGGTTTCCACGCCGGTGAACCTGAGCGATCAAAACCTGAGACTTTAAGGAGCCAGTCAATAATACCTTTCTGCAATTATCATGTATTTGTACGGGCCTATAATTTTTGACTAATACAATCCAAGTGAGAATGTTTTCAGGGCAAAAGAAAGGAATTATATTTTGATTGTTAGTTTTTTCTCTTATATGTTTTACATTTATTAATTTTAAATTAATTACAGACATACATACATACATATATATATATATATATATATATATATATATATATATATATATATATATATATATATATATATATATATATATATATATATATATATATATATATATATATATATATATATATATATTTCTATAATTTAAACTGTTTTCAAATTATTTTGTAATACGAAAATAGATTTGGCGTAGCGACATTTACTAACCAAATCAAATTTAGACTATACCAGGTCAGAAATCAGTCCCTCCTAAATTTGACTTTTACTTGGAAGACGCAAAAAAATGGATTTTACTGTAAATGTTCACTGAATTGTGAGAGTGTCATCATATTCCAAGTATTGTATTTTATGATTATATTTCTACAACTATAAATATTTTTAGAGTTTGTTTAATTTTCTTTTAATAAAATATTCTTAATATATAGGGTAACGCTAAATTCAAAGAGTAGCCAATAGCTCATGTAGTGCTAGGGTAAATTTATAATATCTTATTTCAGTCTAGGTCTCAATTTGGCATATTTTAAAGAACGCAATCCAACGGAGGTAAATAGAAAACATATTCGGCTTTTGCTAGGGCGTGCCGCCGACTGATTTAAAACTGTGTGGACGTAACAGGTTATAATATACAATATGCGTCTTAATATTATTTTTGACCGTTTGATAGAGAATAGGTTTTAATGAAACTACTGTAGATTAAATGATGACGATAAGATAAAATCTAATTCTAATCAACAAAAACATATGAAATTGTTATATAATCCAAATTTTTCTTTAAGAATGTTCAATTCACATATACAATTAATTCAAGAATTTATTATTAAAACGAATTAAACTGTATAAATGAATCAGTAAAATTCATGGCCAAAACAAAAATTTATATCTGTAATTTAAAATGACGAAATTTTTTGAACCTATTAAACATTACAGTTATATTATATTTTTTTAGGAGAATTGTTTTAATTTAGCTCTATTTTTTAATGAATCTCAAAAAGCCGCTGTGAATCAGCGTATATATTAAAAAGCCAACACAGGCAGCTTATAGATATAATATACATAACATTAATATGTAGATAAATTCAAGAAAGAACTATAATAATTTTACCACTATCAATATAACTTACAAAAGGTCATCAAGCGGTACTGTATTTTTGTTGCTTCTCGAGAGTCTGATTTGAATCTTCGGAAATATCGCAGCGGCACTTGGCTTATTTCTGGGTTTATATTTGGTTGCCCAAAAAATATCTTGCCTTTTGCAGTTTAAAACCGTACAGTTGAATAAAATATGCTAAGCATTTTCTGTCTTCTTATTTTTCAATCGATAACTCACATTGTGCCTACTTGTCATTAGACCCACAACTATTCGTAGTTGGTTTTTTCGGTTTGAGTAATTTATCACTCTTTTTACACGTTCTTCTTTAATTAAAATCGCTCATGTCAGTTTTTGGAGATTTTCCTTCAAGAATTATTATATTCTATGCTCTATATTATTGACACTCTCAGGGCAGATTCTCGGTCAATATATGAAGATGATAATGCTTTTCTTGCCATTTCACCAGCTTCCTCATTGCTTTCGCTTTGTAGGTGACCAGACACCGGTATCAGTGTACCTCAGGAATTTTTACCTATGACTTTAAATTTATTCTGTTATTCGAAAATCAGTTTAAGCCCAGTAAGTTCTCCAATAATACCTGGATAAAAGACAAAATATTGATTTTCCTATTTTTGTAGACTATATTTTTATTTTCTGTTACACATTGCATTTTTGCATATAACCGTCTGAAACACAGTATCATATAGTTCCAGTGAAACACTGAACTATAGTTAGTTCATTATATATTTTTGCTTCAATTTTGCTTCAATTCGTTACTTGGTTTTGTACTAATAGGTTTTTGGCATCTGTAATTAATTTAACGTTAATAAATGTAAACATATAAGTCAAAAACACATTAAAATAATACCTTTCGTTTGCCCTGCAAACACTCTCACCTGGATTGTATTAGCTAAAAATTATAGGCCGATACAACTAACATAATAATTGCAGAAAGGTATGGCTTCTTAAAGTCTCAGGTTTTGATCGCTCAGCTTCACCAGCATGAATGCCGCCAATACATATTTGTTAATTGTAATATTATCTACCTAATTATATAACATTAAGTGTTAACTAAAAATATTTACAAGAAATTATTTTAAGTTAGTGAAACGCGTAGGTTGATTTAAAAGCCCAAAATTCTCTGTAATTTTTTTATTAATGCTAATATTCCAATCCCAATTCACACCACTGCACACCGAATGGTTATAACAAGCTCAATATTTTAAAATCATTTCCATGCAAAACCAATTTTCCAATTTGATTCGGTTAAAATTGTGAATTAAAAATAAATAAAATTTTCAGCAAGTTCTGTATGTTCCAACAATTAAATCGACCGTGGGGCATAAACCAATAAGGGAAAACACAATAAAAACATTAAAATTTCGTTTGCTCTTCTATTGTAACATTGACAGGAAATTTCCCAAAGGACCAAGTGCCATTTAAGTCTTCAATTTCATATTTTAACACAAGCGTTCTGCGGACCGAAATATGACAAACAATAAAACATTGAATTATTGACAAAGTAAAACACGAGAATTGATGTGTATCTCTAAAAAGGCTTTTTATCTTTAACCGATTCAACAACCGTAAAAAATTTATAAGTGTGGATGAAAAAAAAATTCCCAGAAATTTTGCGCAATGCCATATTATATTTGTAGAAATTTTATTCACAAATTATTAAAAAAGTCAGTGTGTGTGTCATTTAAAGGAATAACAAGAGTAGTCATATACACGTACTTTAAATACAGTAGAAAAGGCTACTGAAACACTCGCCCGCTAAACTATTATATCTCTCTCGTTTTTAGAAAATATTTTATTCGCTCAAAATTTTCAGGAGTCTTAACAGTGCGTACAAAAAAATTGCCGTTGTATATGAATGATAATTTAGCGCCTAGACTATTACCTTTGATTCCGTTCAAACTTCATATCTATCTACAGTTTTCTTTTAAAATAATTCTCCCATCTCATTTTTTTTAATCCCGCCATAAGTAATAAAAAAACGCGATTTTCTTCAATTCGGCGGTACCTTTTGCCTAAACATTTTATAAGAATATTGCGTATTGAGGCTTTAAAACGCCATTTTATGCCTAATAAAGATACAATTTGTATCCAACGTGTTTTAATTCGAATTACTTATTTCAAAATTTTAAAAAAAATTAACTATCAGAGTTAAGTTAAATAACACATATTCAAAAAAATAATTCTTAAAAAATTTAGGATCAACTTTCCTACTGATATTTTTGTTTCAGGCAATAACTGATAAAATCCGTACAGGTTAAAATCAACTCAATTCTAAAAGTGCAAAATTATGAAAAATATTTTACTAAAATTTATAATGCAATCAATAGATAGAAGATGCTAAGAAATATTAGGGTTCAGCACTGATAAGCGTTGTCTTGCTACAATTTGAAATATATAAAGCACATTTCTAAATAAAAGATACAAAAATGTGGTTTCTGTGATATTGTTAAGTATAACTATAAAAAATCTTGCAGCTTCGAATTTGCGTTTTGCGTTAACAATTGTAGCAGTAGTTGAGCTTCGTGTATTTCATTCTGAATGACTAATAACCAATTTTTTAACTGTTATGACAACACTTGAAATATAAATTAACAACTGTTAATTATTTCTTAGAATTTATATTTTTATATCGTAAAGTCCATAGCATTAATTATGAAATACATCATTCAAATTATCAAATCGAGTTTGGAGATAAAATGTATTCTCTTAACCAAATTGTACTCACTTTTTTACTTAAATCATGTTGTATGTCGGCAAAAATAATGTTTATTTTTAATGTCTAAACAGCATATAGTTCGTTGCTGTCGACAAAAATAAGCTGATAGTATAACATAAAAAATTTTTGATCCACAGATCTATTTCCAGTAAATGAATCATTAAACATTATTTTCAATAAAACAATTATTTCATGTGATAAGTATATCTTTCTATTTTGAAACGAGATTTTGTAATTTTATTGATTCCTCTTCTAGAGTATTACTAAAGGTATATCTGTGTTTGAATTTATAGTCAAAGAATACGTTGTCAATTAGTTCGTTAAATGTACAAAGGCTGAATCTGTTTTATTACAGGACTTATTTCGATACTTATTCGGTTCGATTCCATAACACCCTGTAGTTGATTATCTCGATCTTGTTGTTTATTATTATTATTACTAGGTTATTAACTTTTATTTAGGTTAAGTATAATACCTTTTACCTCTCTTCAAATACATACGTAGTCTTCTATTAAGGTATAGATTTTTAGTGTTTAAATTCCAAATGAAAGTTTTATAGAAGTGAATGACAGGATATTTAACCTTATATTATATATATATATATATATATATATATATATATATATATATATATATATACATATATATATATATATAATATATATATATATATATATATATATATATATATATATATATATATATGTATATATTGTAACATTCATTTTTTCCTAGATTTTAAGACCATGTAATGTTACTGATTTTTCACTTCAAATTGTACTTATTTTCATTTTTGTATCGAACGGTATATTAAACAGAGATTCCAAGACGTTCGGTATAGTGTGTTGTGCGGGTTCCTGACCGAATCTACCGCTACGCCGCGATTGGTGAAAAGTTTGTATCCGCAGTTTTGGTTCCGGCGTCGCCATATTACCGGCAGAGTTTAGATAGTTTATTTAAGGGCCTGAAGACCGACTGTCGTGGTTGTTTTCCATCTAGCCGCAGCCGGGCTATTTTCCATCTAGTCGCCGAGTAGGCTTAGTACCATCTAGCCGACAGGCTAATTTTCATGAGAGTCGCCAAGTAGGCTTCCTTCGACTGAGCTACAAAAAAAAAAGCTCAGAACAACCATCATGCGAGCTAAGTAAAAGTACCCGTTTCTTAACTAAAAGCCGTAGTGGGTTTTCAAAGTGTTAGCTAGAAAAAGTGTGAAATCGGTCGAATGCCATCAAAGCAGGAATAAGAACAGTAAGTTACCCAAACTTCCTTCAATAGACTTATTCCAGAGTAGTGCCTTAACAACAATTTAAAACAGACTAAAAAGTGAAGTGTAAAGCACTATTTTTCGTCTTCGGGGGTTATCATAGTTCAAGATTTAAATGTAATAACTACTAGTTAGGCTAGAATTTTTTTTGTAGAACTGCAAAGGTTGGAACTTTTTATTTTAAAAAACATGAATAAATTCTCTTTTTTTGTTGATTAAAGCTAGTGTCTCACTGAATACCTATCCTACTTTTCAGGACAAGAACGGCTGTACCAAACTGATTTTTTTATTTACCAACAATACATTCTTTCAGTATTTTTCCATTTTTTTAGCTGAAGTTAGATCCTTTCTATCTTAAAATGGATGGTGCCCAAAAATTTGTACAGCTAAAGTTTTTTAAAAACAGAAATTACTTCCAAAAAGACGTAAGAAAATTATCTCTTACCCATATCTCTCTACCAAGGAAAACTGAGCTAGTGTGTGTTTAATTTCTTTAGTTCTTTTAAAATCAGGGTTCACTCAATTCAGTATCAGAAATTAAAGCGGGGCTGCAAGAAAATTGTGCTCAAGCTTGGGGCGTCCAATATTCAAACGGTACAAAATGACGCAGTGTACGTGGGGGCGCAATTAAACACTTTTTCATAGGCAACAAAATTGCGCTCAAGCGTGGGACAAACAACTTCTCACAGGGTACAAAAAAAGATGCCTCAAACTGAGGACAGTTTAGCACGTTACAAAATGACACCACAACGTGCGGGCAAGTTCCAATGTTACAATATATATATATATATATATATATATATATATATATATATATATATATATATATATATATATATATATATATACACATCATACAACTGAAAACGGATAAAATTCATATTTCAGTAGTTTACCCGTTGCTTCCTTATTTGTCATTGTTTGTCAATTCTAGCCTGACTGACGAGTCGTGTTACGGCGAAACGCGTCTTAGGATGTATTTGACGAATAAGAGAACTGCAGGTAATCTGCTGAAATATGGACTTCGTCCCTTGTCAATTGTTTTACATTAACTATATATGCCTGAGGAGGATCCCTCGAAAAGCGCTACCTACTTTTTAGCGTTGACCTTGTCAACCACTCTGTTGGCTCGAAAGTGGCTGTGTCAGCTTCCGATGAAGTAATAGGTATGCGTACTTAGTACAATTCGTTGTATCCTACCATCATATTTAGAGGAGCTATTTAAACACCTAGAATTAAAAGATAATATTATTCTGATTATCGGCGATACACTAAGTGAGTTAAGATTTGCTGACGATGTGATTATATTATAGAGGAAACTTCAGAACACCTACAATAGATAGTTAAAGAACTAAATAAGAAAGCGAGCAAGATGGGACTAAAATTTAATTACCTTTTTGAAAATATCGAAAACTACGTATACTCAAGACACCCGATGCAATTAGGGAGAAACATATATACTAATATGTAAACAAGAACCACACTTAAATCAGATGAATCACAGCGAGGAGAGACCCTATTGACTATTGAAACCATTACAATACTGAAATCGAATTACGCTGGACCTATAAGATGTAATGATTCAAGACCAAACAGTGTTATTTTACACTGGAGATCATACCTTAGCAAAAGAAGGAAAGGACGTCCACAGACGATGTAAAACTAACTGCTAGATTGAAATGAATTAAAGAATCACATACCAGAGACCGATGGAATGCCATGAGGTATGCCTATGTTCAGAAATATACAGTGGAGCCTTAGAGATTGAGATTAGGAACTGTAATTTCATACGTTGTAGTATTTACCACCAATAGTGAGGCATTTAAGTTTAACCAGAATGGAAAATCTATTAAACGTTTTAACTCAGAAGGTTGATTAACTACGTATGTACCCAAATAACAATTTTGAAAATATTATTTGTTTTCATTTCATGTATTCCAAACGACTGAACAGCTTTTTATTTATTTGGGACGATTCAAAACTGCGAAAAAATCTGAATTATTAATGAAATTATATAAAGAAATTTAGAAAGCACACTTTTACGCAGGTGACACCTCGGGGGTGGAAAATATAGTAAGTAAATGTATGTGTTTTTAAAACTTCAGAATAATTCCAGTTTTATGCAACTAGTAATATTAGAATATAATTAGTTTTGGACAAATAATAGTTTTGAACAAATAATAATCTTAGTTTATTAAAGTAGTAGAAATATGGGAGTTTTCAACAGACTTTTCTGCTTAAATGGTGCAAGTCGTGGACTCAACCCATACCAAGCGGCAAGCAAATTCTCGTGGGTTTATAAATTGACATGCACCAAACTTTTTGAAATCTGTATCAAACATGATTTAAACTATTTAACTTTAATTTTATTCGTCGTGCAGTTTGGATATTAGAGTAATGTTAAACAAATTTTGTACAAAACTCTCTGTAACCTTTTTAAATATGCCAGCATAGAGAATTTAAACTCGGCACATTTAATGAATATTTTAGATAAATACGCTTCCTTGCTTTATGAAGCGCAAAAATATCTTATTCAGACATTTTATACCGAGATAATGTAAGATAAATTTTGCAATGCTTATTTAACTTCTTTTATCATTTATTATTTTTATTATTTTTTGTTGTATTGTAAGTCCACGAAGCAAACAAATGAACAACGAATAACTCGTAAATTTTTCTTTTTCAGATAAATGTGTATTGGTTTATCGGACAAAGAGCAAGCGACGCAAAAGTTTTATTCTTGCCTTATAAGTATGGGAGATTCAACAAGCGATCATACAGTATTTCACTCCATTTCGGTTGCCCGTAAGGTTTATTGTCTAATAATATTTTTCAGATAATATTTTTAAATATTTATTATTGTGAATATATTGTGAAATAAAGGAGGAGGGCTTGCCTGCCACTAATTTATTTAGTATTAAATGGTGCGACAAATCAACCAAAAGAGTGACTAATTGTACTTATAGAGAAAAATGGAATAATAATGTCCTAAAATATTATGTCCTTTCGTTAATATACAATATGTTTGCATTAGTTTAGTTTATTTACCGTGCTCATTGCATCATGTTTGTCTATGAGGGCATTTGATTTGGTCTTGGAGTCACGTACTTGCGCGATCTTCTGTACCAAAATTTTTATTTTTATTATTTTTCTTGATTACTCTTTTGAGACATCATTATTTTGATACAACTGAAGTAAAATTAAGTAAGCAGTTATGAACGTTCCAAAAGTATCGATAGGAAAAACTACCTTAAATTGTGTTGAAAATTGGAGAATTCAGGGAACATCAAATTCGAAGTAAGCAAGAAAACGTTTATTGATTTGCTTCTATAGAGGGCTATTGGCAAATTCCTATCTTTGAGAATTTCTGTTGTTTTACCGTTCTATTGAGTAGTTTTATGTTTTGTCTTCAGAACCAAAAATATAATACTAACTATTCTACTGTTAGGTGTAGCATATACTCTTTTATTATTTTTGTTATTGTTGATGTCTTTTTTTTTGATTCCTTCTTTTGCTTATTGATGTCTTTACCGTTTTTAAGGACTTGATGTAATTTCCGTAGTTTTTTGGACAATATTTGTTGTAGTATTGGTAATAAAGATTTTATATATTTTTTTAAAGCTTTAGCATTAAATTTCGAAGTGGACGATTCACTATTTAAATGTGGTAATCTATTCGGAGACATCAAGTTGTTGAATAATTTGTTTCTTTTCATTATTGATCATAATAGAAGTGTCTTGAAAGATCGATGTGCTTTCATTACTTGAGTTGGTTTGAGAGAGAGAACATTTATAATTTCAGCTGCTTTAAACAAATGTTCAGGAAAGATGTTTTCGTCCATGGCCCAAACTTCAGCCACCTTAATTCCGTTCACAATATTGCCAATAATTGCAGCTCTTTGGTAAGCTTCTGCAAATAAACTTCTAAATTGATATTGCGTTACTTGATGACCTGGATTTGTCCTCAACCATTTTTCTGTTGTTAGAATCTAATAATTTTTCCTAGGTTTAAAAAAAGAGCCTTAACCTTTGCTGTGTTCAACGCTTCCAGCGTTGTTTTTCCATCAAGTAGAAATAACACAGTCTCTGGAATGGTGACAACACTCTTAGAAGATGTGCCATTCCTTAATTCAGGATTGTGTCTCAGTCGTTTAAATATAAGCATTGGTGGTACAAACTATCCAGTTGGCACAACATAAGGTCTCTTTCTCCGCTTATAATTGCGCCGACTTATTTCTGCCTTTTTAATCCTAAAACTTTCTGCGTTTTTTTTCTGAATGATGGAAAATCTACTTTCAACAACGTTAAATATTTTTGTAGACGTTAATATATTTTAATCTATGATTTCAATTGGTTCAATTTACCTTCAGCTGTACTGGCTCATTAGCAAGAAATTATTTATTTTTTTGTCTATAAATTTTTATTTGCTTCATTGTAAATAGCCGTCTTTCATGGGCAGGTTAATTTCGTAAATGATTTGGTAAAAAGCAGTTTTGCACTTTTTTTTTAAATTTTCAAAATTCGATTTTGAAAAAAAGTATTGAATGTGCTTCTACTTGATCCTACGAGTCATCCATTTAAATATATGTAGTGAATGTCATACCTTACATATATATATATATATATATATGCTATATATATATATGCTATATATATATATATATATATATATATATATATATATATATATATATATATATATATATATATTATATAATACAATTTGAAAATATTTTTCATAATCGTGCATAATTTACAAAATCACAGAAAGCGAAATAAATAAGATATTTCTATACTCCCTATTTCGGCAACTATCGGATTTCAAGATTTGACTAATTATAATTAATGATACAACAATAATAATTACTGATCTTAGATGATTCCTGATGACGCAACTACATAATGAGTTTAATATCATAATAACGCTGTTAGCCAAAGACGCCGCTGTTAAGTGTTTCAAATTGCATTAATTTATATTATCAAGTTTAATCCTTATTCAGCAGCAATTATTAGGAACTTAACTAACTTGACACTAGTGAAGTATTAAATCATTTTAAATAAATAACCCTCGGCAATCCTTATAACTTCATGACAATGCTAGATATATCTTGGTTATTTCATTTCATTAGGAAGAGAAACTTCAGTATTGCGTATTAATTTTGTATTTTTCCTATCTAATATATATATATATATATATATATATATATATATATATATATATATATATATATATATATATTTATATATATATATATATATATATATATATATATATATATATATATATATATATATATATACATATATATATATATATATATATATATATATATATATATATATATATTATATATATATATAATTACTAGCTTATTCCATCCATAGTCGGATGTAAAGCCGCCTCAAGTTATCTTGACTGAACTATGTTGTTTGCCTTTTGCATCCAATCGTGTCCCGTTAATCTTTTCATGTCGTCCGACATCTTGTCTGTGGTTTACCTGTTCACCTTTTATGTTCTGTAGGTCTCCATTCAACCATACGGCATGTCCATCTGTTATCATTCATACTTGTCATATGTCCAGCCCAATTCCAGCTTAATATACAGGGTGAGTCAACGATAGAGTAAAATGTTAAATACAATAGTTTTAGGGAATGTTAAGGTGCACAGTTTAAAATTATTTTTGAATATACAGGGTACTTCAAAAAAGTGTGGCCGATATAACATATTTTTTTTTAAATTGAATATCCTATTTTCTAATTTATCTTTAAATTCTGCGTAAAATTTTATAACTTTATTATTAATAATGTTATATACCTAAATCTAATAGTTTTTCTAATATTTCATTTTTTTAAAAAAAAAATGCTAGTTTTCAGTATTGTAAAAAATTGCCAGTAGCGCCGTTGCTTCTGAAGGTGAAATATTCATAATATGCAAAGATATTTGAGTTAGATGCTACAGGGTGTTCAAAGTAAATTTATACATTTCGACTACATTAAATTGAAAAATCTCAAATTTTTTAAACGGGACACCCTGTATATTATTATTTTTTCTGATAGATTCTACAAAACCCTCCAATTTTATCATGTATGTCATATACCTATTTCTAATAGTTTTCGATTTATATTGAACTTTTTAATTTTTAACCTCGTTTTTAATACACTTACGCTATTATGAAAACATAAACAAATAGTTAATAATAATTTTAATATAGTTTAACTTATCTAATGATTAATTATTATGACGTAATAAATGTTCAAAAATATGTCCGTCTACTTGAATACACATGTTTAGTCGTTTTACTATATTTTCCTTCACTTTCCTTAGCATAAAGGGCGTTATTGTCCTGCAGGCATTCCGTATCCTATTTTCCATATCTACTGGTATTGTAGGGGTACATACACATAAACATGAGCTTTAATGTAGCCCGACAAAAAGAAGTCAGAGGGCCACTGAATGAATCCATTCCTACCGATCCATTTTTGTGGGTAACGATAGTTTAAAAATTCCCGAACTTCCTGGTGGTAATGAGCAGGAGCTCCGTCTTACTGAATCCACATTTGTTCCCTTTCAAACTTATCAACCTCTTCAAGAAGCTGGGGTAATACGTTTTGCAAAAATTTTAAATATCTAGGCTCGTTAAGCTGTTCGCGGAAAAAATATGGACCAATAATTCGAAAATTTAACATTCCACACCATACATTAAGCGACCAATGGTTTTGATTTTGAACTTCCAGGACTCAAAATGGATTAACTGTTGAATAATAATGCATGTTATGACTGTTAACTGCTCCATTATGCAAAAAGTAGCTTTATCAGAAAACATTATTTTGGATAAAAAATTTGGAACGGCCTCTATTGCTCGATTCATGGTGGTACAAAAGTTTATTCGTCGTTCAAAATCACAATCTTGAAATTCTTGGTGTAGTTCTATATGAAAGGAATGATACTTGTATTTTCTCGTGATGCGATTAGCCGTAGATTGGGATGTGTCAGATAAGTCAACTAGTTGACAGCTGCTGACATGTGGATTATCTTCAACAGGAAGTAAAATCTCCATTTCTTTTTCCTCATTGGTCGCGTTCTGGTTTACTACTTTCCGTTTTATATCCTCAACGCTACCACTACCATCAAACCGGTCCATTAAGCACTGAAAAGATTTTCTAGATGATATACGTCTATTAGGATACTTCGCTCCGTAAAGCCTTACTGCCAAAAGACAATTTTTTCACGCCTCGCCCAGTATATAAACCATATCAATTAATTCATTTTTAGGAAAATCCATAACTATTACCTTTATACGTCACTTACTATAACAACTTAAACTATTTTTACTTGCTCAAGAGACATGTCAAAATTTGACAATGCCTACATTTTTGTTTTGTCTTGGCAACTATGATGTTGTAGCGTAAGTTTATTAAAAACAGGGGTAAAAATTGAAAAATTCAAAATAAATCGAAAACTATTAGAAATAGGTATATAACATACTTAATAAAAGTTGGAGGGTTTTGTAAAATCTATCAGAAAAAATAATAATAGACAGGATGTACCATTTAAAAAATAGTCGAAATGCATAAATTTATTTTGAACACCCTGTAGCATCTAACTCAAATTTCTTTACACATATCTTTTTTTTTTTCATCTCTATAGAACGCTCGTACCAATTATGAGTATTCCATCTTCAGAAACAATGGCGGTACCAACAATTTTTTACAAAACTGAAAACTAGCATTTTTTTAAAAAAAAATTGAAATATTAGAAAAACTACTAGGTTTAGGTATATAACGTTATTAATAAAAAAGTTATAAAATTCTACGTAGAATTTAAAAATAAATTAGAAAATAGGATATTCCATTTAAAGAAACATGTGTTATATCGGCCACACTTTTTTGAAGTACCCTGTATACTCAAAAATAATTTTAAACTATGCACCTTAACATTCCCTAAAACTAGTATGTTTGGCATTTTTTCGTCATTCCCGAAACAAATGAGATAATGGACTTTACTATATCGTTGACTCACCCTGTACATATTCGTTGTAGTACATCTGTCACTTTTGATCTTCTTCGTATCTCGATGTTAGGAATATGATCTTGGAGTCTAATATTTAGCATTCTCCTCATCATTTCTCTTTGGGTTACTTGGGAGTTTATATATTAAACTTTTATTTAAAGCCCACGTGTGCCATATGTTAATACCGGCTAGACATATTGATCGAAAACTGGCTTTTATTGTATTTAGGATGTCCGACTTAAATGTGGATTATAAGCTTCCGAACGAAGTCCAAGCTAACGAGACTCTTCTAGCCAAGTCACCCTTTAAATTATTTTTTGATGTTTCGATTTTTTGTCTTAAGTATATAAATGTTTGTACTTTTCCTATTCTTTCGCCTTCTTTTAACAGCTCCTGGCTGTTATCTTTAGTTTCGTTTTCCAGATATTTGGTTTTAGTGAAGTATTCCTTTATTTTGCCACTTTAGCGCCTTGTCTAATTCCTCTTTTAATTTTGATTTTATTTGTTTTTTTCTTTAAGCATTATTTGCGTTGATGCGTTTTTATATATGTGTTCAAGAAGAAATGTGTATCTTTCGTCGATTCTGCTTTTACTTAAGGCGTTAAGGACTTCCTATAACTCAATTGGATCAAATGCAAGGTGATTTTATATTTATTTGCTTTTTCCACTAGTAATATATATATATATATATATATATATATATATATATATATATATATATATATATATATATACACATATATATATATATATATATATATATATATATATATATATATATATATATATATATATATACGAGATATGGTTAGAGAATAACCTCTCCTTCTCGATCTTTACACCGCTCCTTAAGAATTCTTCTTTGTTGGAAGCAGTGCTGCAGGTCGTCTTCTGACAGGTTCATCATGACCTCCGTCGCTTATTTCTTCACCACGTCAACTGACTTAAAACGCGTTCCTTTCAACGCTGTTCTCACTTTGGAAAACCAATAAAGTCACATAGAGCAAAATCAAGTAAATAGAGTGGAAGCTCTAACATGAGCATTCCATGGTTTGCCAAAAACTCCTTGATTGATAGAGCATCGTGTGCTGGTGCGTGGTCTTGGTGGAGGATCTTAGACCGTTTCTTACACATTTCAGGTATTTTTATGTCACACGACACTATCATGATTGCTTTGACGTTTGATTTGCTCATCCGCGTCTTCTTTTGCCTAGTTGAATTTGGATTTTCCAGTACATGGATTGACGCTTGGTTTCAGGGTCGTACGTGAAAAATCATAATTCATCACAGATTATTACCCTTTTTAAAAAGTTAGGGTTAGATTCAATTTTTTTCAGGGTGGCAGAGCAAATGATCATTCGGTCTTGCCTTTTATTGGCAGAAAGGATTTTCAGTACCAATTTTGAACGCAATTTACTCATATTAAAACTGTCATGTAAAATATAAATAGGATATTATGAAAACTGTTTAATGTATTGAAACCGACAAATTCTCGCATCAAGACCAACTGCGAATAAATAATGATGAATGACACTAGATTTAATTAGAAAATTGGCCTTGAAGTTTTATGGCTTTCCAGCATGTACGCCAATGACTGTAGCGAACAGACAGGTCAGGAACAAACAACTCGGAGTTTAATAATAACTGGATCATTAATAGTGCAGTAAAAAATTATTTGAAATTGCACAGTTTAGATACAGCAATAGTATGATTTTATTCTCTTTGGGGTATCACCAGTCCTTAGTTTTGTATCTCAAAAAACTTGTGCTCTTTTGTTTATAAACAACTGAAGTTTTTAAAACGCGTTTTTTGAGCTTAAAATGCCAATAACTGCGGTTATATATTTCGAATCGAGAAAAAAACAAACTCTTCGTAATGAAATTTCCAACAAATCCCCGTTACCCCTGCAAAACTGAAAAAACCGACAAAAGGCTGTTTTTTTTTTTTTTTATTTTAGTGTACAGGCCAATTAAGTGAACCGATCGGCTTGACACTTTCAGAAAATATGCCTTTGGTTTTGGCAAAAATATCCTGAAATTTTGGTTCAAAAATATTGAACCCAGTTGGCAAAATTGAATTCGTTATTTAAAATTTTAATTCCTCGACTTTTTACGCCATTTGGTCCAAATGACTTTTCGATGCCATTAAAAAAAAATGTGGTGTGTGTGTGTGTGTGTCATTTTAACCTTTTTTTTCATTTGTTTATTAATCAAATAAAAACAAATGAGTTTTTTCGGTTATTTAAAAAAAAAATTGAAACTTTTTTATCTCATCTGGTGGAGAATCGCGAGACATTTATTTTAAAAAAAATCATGTTCGTTAACAATTTCTTTTTCAAAAGTCAATTGTTATATTCGATTAATCAACAAATGTAAAAGAAGCAGTTAAAATGATTTAAAAAAAAATATATTTTAATGGCATGGGAAAGCTGACGTCAAGACCTAAATTTTGAAAAAAAAAAGATCTATTTTGGACTAAATGGTATAAAATGGTGGGTAATTCAAATTTTAAATAACAAATTCAATTGTGTTCATTGGGTTCAGTATTTTTACATCAAAATTTCAGAGCAATCTTGCTATAACAAAAGGACTATTTTCTGAAAGTTTCAAGCCGATCGGTTCACTGCGAAATAAAATGAAAAAAAAAAAATAGATTTTTGCATGTTTTTTTAATTTTGTAGATTTTGTACATATTTGAGCGATTTAAAACCAACGAGGATTTATTGGAAATTACATTGCGAAGTGTCTAGTTGTTGGTTTGTCTCGAGCCGACTTATATAACCGGAGTTATTCACATTTTAAGCTCAAAAAACGCGTTTTGAAAATTTCAATTGTTTATAAACAAAAGATACCCCAGAGAGAATAAAATCATAATATTGCTGCGTCTAAACTATGCTTATCTCACCATTATTTTGACCTTTTTTTACTGAACTACAAATTAGAAAGTTTCTTATTTTATGTTGTAACAAATTAAAAGAATTTGAAGCTGCAAAAAGAAACCATATTGTAAGGTCAATATTGTAAAATCATTATTATTCCCTATTTTCATTAAAAGTTAAGTTTTATTAGTTCCATTATATATACATATATATATATATATATATATATATATATATATATATATATATATTATATATATATATATATATATATATATATATATATATATATATATATATATACATATATTATATATATATATATATATATATATATATATATATATATATATATATATATATATATATATATATATATATATATATATATATATATATATATATATATATATATATATATATATATATATATATATATATATATATATATATATATATATATATATATATATATATATATATATATATATATTGATACAGCAGAGGTTAGAAACTCTAGGTAACTGTCCAAAACAAGCAGGATCTAAATAGAAGCTAAAATTTCTCATAAGAAATAAGTATTACAACGTTAACTATTTATTTTACAAAATCGTACTATTCGGCTCTATTTAAGCAGTAGAAAGTTCAAATTTCTGAAAAAAAACTAGCATTGGTCCTCCTATTTCAGCGAAAGATCTATTATTGTTATCAAAGCTAATTTAACTGCCCTCTGTCGGACTCACGATAAACTGACTGTAGAGCGGCATCATGTAACAGATACCAAAGGTAAAGCTTATTAAGGCATCAATTTTATATTATTACCTACATTATAAATAAAATGTATTGACTTCGCGGTCGGTTCTAGGTGAAACATCTTAATATTTACAGTTTTGAAATAAAATACAGTATAACTGTTTTACTGAATTTATTCAGATCACTCTGACACGTGTTTCGGTCTAGAACAAAATTACTTTAAATTTAACAGTAAAACATATAAACAAAATAGTTCTACCAATGGGAAGCCCTCTGAGCCCCCTTCTAGAGGAAGCATTCATGGCTAACTTTAAAAAAAAAAAACCTTTTCTCAAATGAAAACTATAGAAATGTAACCAGACATGTCCACTTTTGGGTAAGATATGTTAACGATATTCTCTGCATTTGGAAAGGAACCAATAGACAATTGCCACAGTTCTTATTAACTTTAAATAATATTAGTCATAACATCCAACTCACAATAAAAATTGAAGCAGACAAATGACTCAGTTTTTTAGAATTAAAAATTTGAAATGTAGAGAACAAAATAGAGAGACACCATTATACATGCCAAATTAAATTTATCCTCGCAGATCAAAATGTCAACCTTCCACAGTCTCATACGCAGATTAAATAACATTTCACTAAGTACGGACAATTATCTAAAAGAACTGGACATAATCAAAAGAATATCCAAAAACAACGTATATAATCCAGTTATCTATTATCTATAGACAAACTGGGAAAAAACAAAAAACATAAAAATATACTTGAAACGCACCAGACATAAAACACGAAAGCAGAAAATAATTTGCTATTAACTATGTCGGTGGCATTAGTATCAGAATCAACAATAGCCTTAATAAGTTAGAAATATACTGTATAAATGTTAATAAAAACAATTTAGCCCGATATCTAGTTAATAACAAAGAAATATCTAACAAATGTGGAAAATCGGGTATATATGAACTTAATTGTGATGACTGTGATGCTGTCTATGTGGGACACACGGGAGGGAGCCTATAGCAAAGATTAAAAGAAAACAGGTACTCTATTTTAAATAAACAAAAATTAACAGGCTTTGCTGAACACTGCATAGACAATAATAATCTTTTTAATAACGAAAGGGTGAATTTGCTATACAATACTCAAAAAGGAAAACATATGGATTATTTAGAAATTCGTAGCATAGAAAAAGCCATTAAAAATAATATAAAAATAACGAACAAGCAAATAGAATTTGGAAATACCCCCATATTAGACGCCGTGTTAAGACAGACTACCTCGAATTAACCCAATTTTATTACCTCCTCATTTAAATTTTAGTACCAATTAACCATCCAAACCTCTTCGAAAATGGTCGCGGGACCATGTGTCGAGTGATCTGAATAAATTCAATGAAACAGTTATACTGTATTTTATTTCAGAAGTGTAAGCATGCATTATATTAATGGAATATCAAAGTTATAAAATTAAACAGTAATACATTTTTATTAACTGCAAGAGACTACTCATATTCAATATTAACAAGAAATTTTTGTGATTTGGACTTGACAGCAGAATGATGAAATTATTAAGGTATTTTGCCTTGCTTTTTACCAAGGTTAAGAAACTGCCATCTTCCAATGAACTACATATTATGCTTATATTTTTCTTCGATGGTTTTAAGAATTAATTAGGTAACATCTAAAAAGCATTTAACCAAAAAAATATACTTTACGACTATTTCTTTATCACTTTTCTATGTAACTATCAATTTAGTTAATTATAAAAGACATATATCTTAAAGAGCTATAATTACACTCGATTTTACATTGAAAAATATAACTTTATAACTGAAAAAAAAGTTACATATTTTTTTTTCTGGGGCAGTATGCATGGCGGATTTATTTTTCGTATTATACATCAGAAAATCTTCATTCTTGTTTTAATAAGTAACTCTAAATCTACGGGTTAAAATCTGTCTAAACATGCTGTCGCCGGAAACATGGAACATCCGGTTTTCAATTTTCCAGGCAGGTCTCGGGCTGTTATCAGTCTCATATCGTGGTAGCGAGCCCAGCCGCGGCTAATGCTATACGACCACCGTCGACTCCTTGGTTCGTACATCTATACGGCTTCACTGCGCCTATAAAATACTGCACAGTATACAAGGTAGTCGGTCCACCAATGACCAGAAGATCAGAGCAGACCATAGGATCAGAAAAAGAACCAAGCTGGAGAAGTAAAGGGGAGTCCCAGACAAGCAGCCGGCACGAACTAACGATGTCAGAAATTATTTCTCTTATTTCTATACTACATATTACTACAGGTATATATTTACCTAAATAGACGCGTACGCACGCCTAGGCTACTGTGCATCATCGCAAAATCAACGCTGTCGAACCTAGGCGGATTTGTCGCCAGTCCGAAAGAGTTTTCCACAGAGACCTTAAGAGTGTAATCACCACCACCTTCAGCATCGTAACCTATCGACCGATCGGCGAAGCTGCTTATCGCTGGAATCAAAGGACTCCTTCATGCGCGTTTCCGTTGACCGGCACCCGCGTGTATAATGTCCACTATTATCAGGTGCCCTTGTATCAACGGTGCCGTTTAAACATATTCTATTTGGCTTTGTAAACTGTCAAATTTGACGAGTGACAAATTTTGTGGTATCATATTTGGCTTCCTCATAAAGAACTAAGTTTGTAGGTAAAATTTTGATTTCCACTTAAAAGTTAAAATTCAGTTCAGTTATTTGAATGGACTATATATCGATAAGGACTGAAAATCACTATCAAATGTTTATACATAAACAACTGAAAAATGCTATTTAATGTTGTGCTTATATGTAAAAGGTACTACTACTAACAAGTTACAGTGTTGTCCCGTTTCATTATATAAAAACGGGAGTTATTTCATTTAATTAATTTTTAACAAAATAAAATGTTGTTGTTAGGGTATATATTTTTGTTCTAATTTTTCGGGAAGTATCTTGAGATACTCTTTATATCATTTATCTTGTAAATAAAAAAGTATATTTATCTTATTATTTAAAGTTGTATTCAAGGCATTTTCACTGCCAAAAGTTTTTCAGTAATAATTAAAAATATTAAAAATTTTAAATAAAAATTAATTAAACATATAAAAATTCACATTTGTGTAATAAAATTACATAAAAAATAAAATTATTATTATATGTTTATTCATTTTAATTCCAGAATAACAAAGATATTAATTAAATTAAAATTTCACATACTTTTGTCTCCGTTTGTACCTCCCAATATCGTCAAGTATGGCCGATTGAAATTAAGGCACTCTGTAAAGTGGACGAAATAATTGAACATCCACAACGTTAAAAAGTTAAATTGACCACCTTTAGTACCCTATCATGAAGAATATAAACATGTTTTTAGCATTCTTAGAACCTAAATACTTCATGTGAAGTTTGTCTTTTTATATACAGAAAAAAATGGAATTTTAGCCTGAACAAAATCCAGTGTTTAAGCAACAATTTTCGTAGATATTATGTAAATGCAACATTAAGTATGCAAAACAGAAACAATATTCCTGTGGCATTGTAAATTTTTGAATCTTTAATTTACGCTCCATTTTTGTTAATAAAGTACTCAATTTTAAAATATTTTTAATAAACAGTTAAAGTGTAGTGTTGGTGCAATATGGGAAGACAGTGTCCGTTATTTGTTCTATCACAACAGCAGAACGGTTTATTATTATTAAAACTTCATATTGCCATGAAAGAAATCTAAGTTCGAGCTCTTTTTTGAGGTTTTTGTGTTCCCTACGGAACACTTATAAGATGACTTCGGTGTCTGTCTCTCTGTCTGTCTGTCTGTCCGTCCGTCTGTCTGTCCGTCTGTCTGCCACATCCGATTTTCACCGAAACTATTTGTCATCGAAAGTTGAAATTTGGAAATAATACAGGAATTGATGGCCTCATCAGAGCCATGTAGTTTTGAAAGTTAAATTTTAACTTAAGGGATTAGTTTTAGGGGTGAAATCGAAAGTGAAAAAAAAAATTTACTAGGTCATCGAGTGTGGTGTCAAATGAAAGCTTGTGAAAACACGAGTAAAAATACATATATATATATATATATATATAATATAAATATAATATAAATATATATATATATATATATATATATATATATTATATATATAATATATATATATATATATATATATATATATATAATGTAATTCTTGCGCACACTTTTCTTTTTTTTAAAAAATCGCAAAAAATCGCTGTCCACCCCCCTTATCTCGAAAAGTACTTTCAAAAAATTTTGAAAAAATTCTAGAATGTTCTCCACGGGGTGTAAATTGAACGAAAATTATCACGAGTGCATTACCTTTAATAATTTATATTGTATATAAAAAAAACAAAAATTTCAAGGTCATCAGTTTTCAGTAAAAACAGGAAACAAACTTTGTTGAAAACTCATTTGGGGTGTATTTTTGTGAAGTCACTGATCATTTTATACCTCCGTAACAAAATTTTTTATTTTAAAAGCAATCAACGTACGGAACACTAATTGCGCAAATTCAACTTGCACTTGACCGGTTATTTTTTCAACTTACACTTGACCGGTTATTCTTATTTACAAGAAATACATCAGGTCTTTTGAACAAAAAAAATGAATTTTTATTTTAATATATATATTAATATATATATATATATTATATATATATATATATATATATATATATATATATAGGCAGTTTTAGTGGAATAGAGAGCTGAGCTAATAATCTGCAAATTATTTTATTTTTAGGATAAACTCTTTAGAAATTCTTTCTTTTAATATATAGTGACTTAGAGTTGTTAATTTTATTAGAGAGAGAGACTCAAAAAATACAGCATTACTAAAATTAAAAAATAAAAATATGCTCAAAGCAACGATTAAATAATTTTGAATTAAGGCTAATGGCCGTTTGGTAATTAAGAGAGTCAACAAATTCAGCACTGAGCGCCGGGAAGACGTTTATAGCAACCACATTGCAACCAGAATTTGGTGTGATTAACATGACCGAAATCGACAAGCATTTTTGTTCGAAATTTAACTGAAAGTTGAGGTTTCTATTTTTGTTTAAATAATCTAGAAAGAAGAAAGGCAAAAACGATTTAACCTAACCGTACTTTGCTGTTAAAAAGTAAGAGGAAAAATTATCATGTTCCCTTACTGTCTAGTCATAATATTAATAAAATACAAAAAATACAAAAAAAAATTATAATATCTTCAATTTTATAATTTGAAACCTTTTGTTAATAGATCCTAGTATATAACAACTTTAACAACATAAATTTACTGCAATTTCATAACAAGTTTTTTTATATTAAGGGTACAATTTTTTATCTCATGTGTCGCTTTATATTTAAAATGTTTGTATTATCTCTTCTGTTCGGCATCACTTCTATTAAATGCAAACCAAATAGCACAATTTGTGTTTAAGAAAATTTAGATTAGGATTTACATATATATACTCGTAGAACACAAAGAATTCACATATGTATTAATTTCTTAAAAAAAAAAAACAGATTTGTTTCAGTAGAAATTGACAGTATTGTACAAATGCAAAACTTTAAGGCACCTCGTATAAAATTTGAAAATTTTTCTAAAATATTACTGATTGCTGATAGTTTAAGTTGATATGTTTATATCTACAGAATATTGCAATTTTACAGCACCAGGAAAAGTGATATGGTTTGTTTGTACAGTCAGCTTTAAACTAGCTAGAACCTATCACGGCAAAACTTGCTGAGTGAATTCACTATTCAAATTATTTCTGACGGATGGAAACTGCTGCACGAACAAATCTATAAGGCACTGAGTATCCAATTAAAAGTAATGTTATATCGTATCAAAAAAAATATAGAATTTAGCTTGCACACTGTGTGCAAATAATGCAAATTTATTTTGAAATATGGAGTAGGTATTTTCATAAATTATCATGACGAGAGAATATAT
Organism: Pachyrhynchus sulphureomaculatus; assembly: GCA_019049505.1. NCBI lineage: Eukaryota > Metazoa > Arthropoda > Insecta > Coleoptera > Curculionidae > Pachyrhynchus > Pachyrhynchus sulphureomaculatus. Next base: position 70,774,947 of record CM032454.1, read on the forward strand.
TAGGAGAAAAATACAAAGAGTGGGGGGGTGGGCAGCATATTTAATCTGAGACTTTTAAGGTATTGACTTCATTTAAGTGTGGATAAACATTAAAAACAAGTTAGTATTATAAGTATTTTGAAACTTTATATTCATAAAAATAAGTAAGAATTTACTAATTTTTTATATTATTTTCAGCTTAAACATAATACCTAGTACAAAAATATATATGTTTTTGTAAATTTCTTGTTACAGGTACAGTTTTTAACATTTGTCATAGTACTAAATTAGTTCTCTAGATAAAGATAGTAAAATTAGGTTTCTGAAATAAGCATACAAAGTACTGAAAGCCTCATATTTTAGCATATACGCTCTAAGAGCCATAATATACCAATATACAAAATAGGGTATCATCTCTGTCACCGAGCATTTTGTTAAGGTTGAATACCTAGTTCACCATTTCTTTAATGATTTATTATACCCCTAGACTCTATATGGCAAATCTAAGATTTTCTTGACACCTGCTAAGTTATTTCTAAGAGCACTTCTCTTATTTGGTATACCTTTTTAATTGTTAATTGGAATAACAGATATTATAAACTGTAACATTATTTTGAAAGTGTAAAAATAAATTAACATATGAATATGAAAATATACATAATTTTGAGCAAAACTGTTGTATATATGCAAAAATGTAGGTACATAGTGATATGTAAAAAATTATTGATATAAACATGGTGACATATGAAAATGTGAAAAGCAAATAGGATGATTATATAAAATTTAGAGTATTACCTACAAAAAATCTTGTTTAGAGATCTTTTAACAAAACCGATTCCTTCTTATTTGAATATAGATTTAGGTGTGACAACCAGGTTAGTTAAATTAGAATGCGACCTGTAAAAGTTTTATATATTAATTATCACAACTTATATCTTTCCTTTAGCATTATGTAATATATATATATATATATATATATATAATATATATATATATATATACATATATATGTATATATATATATATACACATAATGTATATGGTATATATGTATGTATGTATATATATATATATATATATATATTATATATATATATATATAATATATATATATACATATATATGTATATATATATATATATATATATATATATATATATATATATATATATATATATATATATATATACACATACATGTATATGGTATATATGTATGTATATATATATATATATATATATATATATATATATATATATATATATATATATATATATATATGAATCTCAAACTAAATTTTCTTACCTGAACTAACCTGAACTAAATTTTCTTAAATGAAAATCGGTCAAGTGCAAGTTGAAATTGCACAATTAGTGTTATTTTTGTATTTTAATATTTATTTTTTATTTTATATTT
>CM032454.1:70776441-70838544 GCA_019049505.1 Pachyrhynchus sulphureomaculatus
TTTTTAAATGGTATTTTATTTTATTTACCAAATTCGATAGTAGTCCAATTACAGAATACTAAATTATACAATATAATGTAATGAACATAATTAAAATCAAAATAGCAGCTCATTTTAAAACTGCATTCGTTTTATTGTAACCATTTTGCAGTTGAAAATATCGAATTGGTACTGCATTCGGTTATATATCTAGCAAATTTAAAAGTGAGGGGAAACTTCTAGGATAGGATAGTTCTTGGAGTCAGTACATTAAAAGATATTAAATTACCTGCAGTAGGTCTAGGCATATAAAGAGAAGAGAGCCTGAAGGAATTTCTTTGTATCAATTTTGTTAGATATTATTTTAAGTCAAATTATAATTTGTGATTTATTTTGCCGTACCTCCCAGACTTTTCATTGAAAATCTAGTCAAGAGACTTTCATAATTCTGATGAATCTATAGTTGGATACACAACTACTGTCGCTTTTTTTGAAAACAGGCGTTATACGTGATGTTTCCCATTTGTCTGGAAAACTAGTTGAATCGAGTGATAAAGTAAACAATATTGTAAGAAGATGAGCATAAGCAAAGGCATAGTCTTTTAATAAGAATGCAGGAATTTTATCTGGACGAACAGTAGCTGCTGTAAAAACAAGTTGTTCAGTTATTCTACTTATATTAATTGGTTTGTGTAATGGAAGGAATCATTCTCTACATTGCTTCGTAAGACATAATGATTGGTATAAGCATCAGAATTTTTCCAGTTATTAACATAGTGTCAGAATTATTTTATGTTGTTTTAAATATTTGAACAGTATATTTTGTAGGAAGCATTTACGTAATTTTTAATAATTCACCTCAAATTTTCAAACTCCTCCACTTCGATAAACTTTTCGCCTTTTTAAATTAAGGATTTATATTTAGTTTTATATTTTTACTAGCCGGGCCCGCGGCTCCGCTCGCGTGGACTTGATTCACTACTATCGTCACTGCTTATTCCTTATGTTACCCAACGTAATAAAATATCTCCCATTATTTCTCCTTATCTCCCAATATTTCTCCTTATTTCCCATTATCTCTACATAATTTCCATTATCTAGTCTTATCTCTGCTCATCTCCCATTTATTTCTCCTTATCTCCCATTATTTCTCCTTATCTCCCATTATCTCACCTTATTTCTCATTATCTAGGCTTATCTCGACTTATCTCCCATTATTTCTCCTTATCTCCCATTATTTTCTCCTTATCTCCCATTATCTCACCATAACTCCCATTATCTAGACTTATCTCTGCTTATCTCCCATTATCTCTCCTTATCTCCCATTATTTATACTTATCTCCCATTATCTCACCTTATCTCCCATTATCGAGGCTTGTCTCGACTTATCTCCCATTATTTCTCCTTATCTCCAATTATCTCGCCTTATCTCCCATTATCTAGGCTTATATCGAATTATATAGAACATATGTATATATTTATAAAAACACGTAAATCGGATAAGTGGTTCTCGAGTGATAAGCGCACTAACGAACAGACAGACAGACAGAGAGACGTTGCATTTTATATACATTATATTCTTTGCTACATGATATTGTTCCATATTTAATGCTTTAGGGAGCGTATTGCAAGAGAACGCGCTAGCGGCAAACTTTTCTCCGACTTAATTCACTATTATCGTCACTGCTTATTCCTTATGTCACCTAATAAAATATATCCCTATAACCTGGCCAGAGAACATACGTATGGTTAAAAAAAAGCACGTAAATCGGATAAATATTTCTCCAGTGATAAGCACACTAACGGACGGACAGACAGACAGACAGACAGACAGACGGACAGAGAGACATTGCATTTTATATATATTTATAAGATATTCTCTGCTACATAATATTGTTCCATATTTAATGGTTTGGACTGTGTATTGCAAGAGAACGCGCTAGCGGCAAACTTTGTCCGACTTCATTTACTATTATTGTCACTGCTCATTCCTTATGCTACCTATCGTAATAAAATATAGCCTATAACCTGGCCGGAGAACATATGTATGTTTAAAAAGAAAAAGTACGAAAATCGGATAAGTGGTTCTCCAGTGATAAGCGCACTAACGGACAGACAGACAGACAGAGAGACAGACAGACAGACAGAGAGACGTTGCGTTTTATATATATTATAGATAATGGTACTAGAAACTCAAGTTGGATTACATCTATTTCTTTTATGTGTCCTAGGAACATGTACATATATCTAAAGTACCGTAAATTATTTGATAGAATTTTTCGCAGGCTCTATTTACATTCGTAAATTGATTGAGAAATTCCAATATATATAGGAGAAGTTACGATATAGATTTACTAAATTCACCCTTCTGAAGTTAGAATATTCTTTTGCCTATGTTTCTCCAATTCACAGTGCACTTTTAGAAAGAGAACTAAAGTAAGATGGTAATTATTTCCTGCTGTTAAGATGTCCATAGCTCCCTCAACTCTACCATAATTATTTATTAGCATAAGATTAAAGAATCTATTATACATTTTTTACATAATCATGATTACAACCAATGTTTGGTTAAGCTTACCTTCACCTAAGGAAAACTTATTCTAAGAGATAAAAGTCAGTTTTTTACTCATTTTTACTTCAATTCTAATTTTTTTTCTCTCATTATTTTCATACGCTTATATATAGACTATAGAATATAGACTTACCTGGATGAACTGCTTTTCCCACGACGATGAATAATATTTCCAGTATTAGTAGAAATAACTGCACCTGAAATAAAAAATGACGACAATGATTTGAATATATGTATGTATTTGTTTGGTATTAAATTAGTTTCAAATACAGTATATATATATATATATATATATATATATATATATAATATATATATATATATATACATATATATATATATATATATATATATATATATATATATATATATATATATATATATATAATACTTAAAAATTTTCTTGAACCATCAATTAATATTTGTTTTCCATTCTTGGGCTTTGGGTTCGTTTTATGAATATTTGGTATTTAAACTGAAACTTAAATTGACGTTTCGCCCTTTTGTTTAGAGTATTTTCATTTTTTTTCTTTATTTCTACAAATTATACAAAATATAAAAATAATTTACATTTAGGTACATTAGTACACACAAATTATTTAACACACACAACCATAAACTTTTTACATAAATTCTTAGTTCTATCTTTAAAAATTAAAATCACATGAGACCTACCTTGAATCTCACCTACGAGGCTGGTTTGAAAAGTCCGTGCAAAAATAAAAACTACTTATGTGTTTGGGGTAAACCTTTTTTATTTTTTCGACATAGTCCTCCTTTTAGACTTATACACTTCGTCCAACGATGTTCTAGTTTGTTGATCCCTTCCGAATAATAGGATTTGTCCAAGTCTGCAAAATATCCATTAGTGTCTGCAATCACCTCCTCGTTTGAATAAAATCTTTGTCCCGCCAGCCATTTCTTCAAATTGGGGAACAAATAGTAGTCCGAGGGAGCCAAGTCTGGAGAATAGGGGGATGTGAAACGAGTTGGAATTCTATTTCCATTAATTTTGCGACCACAACTGCTGAGGTGTGTGCTGGTGCGTTGTCGTGATGGAAAAGGACTTTCTTGTGGGCCAATCGCGGGCGTTTTTCTTGCAGCTCGGTTTTTCAAACGGTCCAATAACGATGAATAATATATTCACCTGTAATAGTTTTACCCTTTTCCAGATAGTCGATGAGGATTATCCCTTGCGAATCCCAAAAGACAGTCGCCATAAACTTTCCGGCCGAAGGAACGGTCTTCGCCTTTTTTGGTGCAGATTCCAACTTGGTAACCCATTGTTTAGATTGTTGTTTGGTCTCAGGAGTATAGTAATGTATCCATGTTTCATCCACAGTGACGAAACGACGCTTAAAGTCCTCCGGATTCTTCTGGAACAGCTGCAAACCATCCTTGCAACACTTCACACGATTCCGTTTTTGGTCAAGCGTGAGCAATCGCGGCACCCATCTTGCGGATCTCTTTCTCATGTCCAAAATGTTTATGCAAATATTATGTACCCATTCAGTCGAGATGCCCACAGCACTAGCAATCTCACGCACCTTAACTCTTCTGTCATCCATCACCATATCATGGATTTGATCAATGATTTCTGGAGCCGTAACCTCCACAGGCCGTCCAGAACGTTCAGCGTCACTTGTGCCCATATGGCCAGTCCGAAAATTTTGAAACCACTTATAAACTGTTCTAAGCGAAGGTGCAGAGTCACCATAATGTTTATCAAGCTTCTCTTTAGTCTCCTGAGGCGTTTTGCCTTTCATAAAGTAAATATGTATATATATATATATATATATATATATATATATATAATATATATATATATATATATATATATATATATATATATATATGTACATATATATATATATATATATATATATAATATATATATATATATATATATATATACATATATATATATATATATATATATAATATATATATATATATATATATATATGTATATATATATATATATATATATAATATATATATATATATATATATATATATATATATATATATATATATGTATATATATATATGTATATATATATATATATATATATATATATATATATATATATATATATATATAATATATATATAGATATATATATATATATATATATATATATATATATATATATATATATATATAAATATATGTATATATATATATATAATATATATATATATATATAATATATATATATATATATATAATAGAGTGACCGGATCTCATAGAGGGGGAAAAAAAAATGTTGGAATCTTGTTCGTCTGGACCCCACAAAAACGATTCCCCATTCCAGATATTGAGATAGCCGAAATTTGAGCTCGATTAAACGACGTTAACCCGTGCCGCTCGTCGCTCAAAGTTTGAAAAAATCAAAATTTTTTTGCCATAACTCCAGAAACGGTAAATAATAGAAACACGCTTAATATCTCAAAAGAAAGCTAATGTTGTTCTTCAAAATTTATACTCTATACATAATTGTTGTTATTTTAAGTCAAACCGAGTTACAACAGCCTTTAGACCCAAAAACGTGACCTGGTACCACTAGGAGCATACTTCGTATATTTTGTTATTAAATGATAAATTTTGCTTTTTTTTGGTATATTTTTGAGTTTAAAGTAGAATATAATAAAAAAAAAACAAGTAATAGTGATAAGTCTAATGACATTTTTTATTTTTAAATATAAAAATTAGGTATATAAATACATACAAAACAGACACAGAAAAGATACAGACGTAGTACCTACATGAGTTGATAATTTTACATAATTATCTAATCTATTCTAGAGCTTTTGTTAAAGTAGTTTTTGAAACGTCAGGATATAATGCTCGGCATTTACTTACAACTTGCAGGACATATTGCTTTTGGTCTTCATCTTTTGTCAGAAGGTCGTTAAAGTCGGTTTTTAATTTAACACCACGCTCAGCCATATCATTAACTACTTTTTATGTTTTGACAATTTTCAATCCTTCTTGGAAGTCATTATTTTAAGGCCAGGTGTTTGGATGTTGTCTTAGGAAATCTGTTTTTATATTAAATTGTTCAAAGAATGTAAACGTTTCTTTGGTAAGTAAATTTACCAATCCTCCATCAACTACCTCTTTTAAGTTTTCTTTCCTAACTTTTGGATTTTTACAACCCTAGCGTGCTGTGATGGTTTATCTGTGCTACTGAGCAATTTATTAGCCATTAACAACTTTTCATCGTCTGTAATGGTGGGATCAAAAAACGATAATCCCACCAACTTTGCATTCAAATACCACAAATGGTTCGAAAATTTGGTCAGGGCTATTTCTGCAATATCGTCACTTTCTTTATAGTCTAACAGACTATGCAAAATACCTAAATCTTGCTTTGGTGCAAGATGAGCTTTTGGAGCATTGAACCAAGCTTTACAATAAATTTTAACTAGGAAAACAGAAATGGCACGCACAGAACTTTCTTCTTCTTTAGACATCTAAATTGACGACGAAAAATGAACATTTTTAAGCAGTAAATAGCCTTTGCCATCCACCTAGCTTGATGAATGGCTCCTGGAGTTCTAAAACCCACAACATTGCCGTCTAGTGATCCAACAAATACGAGAACCAACTACAATAGCTCCTTGTAGTCATCTCTGGGGTGGCTCTCAGTTAATTTGGTCTCGAATTCAGCAGTAACATTTGCAATTACTTCTGGAGTTAGCTGCTTTTGTATTAGATTGTCATTGATACCTGTGTCGTATTTTCCTTTGTCTATCTTGGGCCACGCAGTGAGGAATCTCTTGAAAATGTCTGGATGAGGTCCAGTGGTTGATCCCATTTTTGTGTCGAATACGCCTCTTAACAGAATTTCCAAGATATGGTGACGGCAAGCTAGGTAATAACAATTCTCTTCCTAACATTTGCTCCAATATGACGCATGCTCCTTTGAGTCTTCCCGTGTTGGATGCTGTAGTGTCGAAGTACATCGCCTTGACGGTGTTGAGAAGACCCCCATTCATGTAGGCATTCATATACGGCTACGGCTTGCTCCTCTCCAGAGCTGTTTGCTGTTACAGGAACTCCCAGCAGCTGTTCCTTTTCGCCATATGAAATAGCTATAGCTATTCGCTCACATTGTTCATTTTTTAAAACACCCGGTAAAAGTTTACCGTCCCAATGGACAACCACGGACTCTTTTTCAGGAATGTTTACTTCATCAAAATTTTTTTTATTATATTGTTCTCTGAACATTTGCCTTCTATCATGTAATAAAGTTTTCGAGACTTTGTACTCAAGAGGGTCAAGGTTTAGTGCTTCTAGAGTAGCTATTAAAATTCTCGTGGCATTTCTGTCGGATACCTTACATCGATCTAATAAAATGGACAATTTCATGTTTAAAATCTCTTTAACGCCCCTTGCAAATGAAACTTTAATCCTCTTGCTCTCAGATGGTCCTGGATCTTCTGCAGCTTCTTCAGGGATGTCCATTTCCTCCAAGCTCTCAAGTTCCTGGTAGATGCTGTCCTCTTCAGTGTCTTAAAATATCTTCACTAGATAATTGTTCGATCTAACCAGCTCAAAGGCACTTTAGAAACTAAACTGAATAAATAAAAGGTCGGTTGTACGCTGAAGTAAAATCACCATCCCTAAAATAGAAATTAGATTCACCCTCCTTTTTACCTGTCAAACGGGTCTTTCTTTGGTAAACTAGTCAGGTAATCCCCATATAAATAAAATATTAAATTTGAACAAAAGGCTCTTCATGTTTGAAAATTGAGTTCCAAAATACTTTTTAACAAAAAAAATGTTAATTCCGAGACACATTATGTAAAAACCCGTAAAATTTTTAGAATACTCCCAAACTGGCTCCTACTGGTACCAGGTCACGTGTTTGGGGGCTAAAGGCTATTGTAACTCGGTTTGACTTAAAATAACAACAATTATGTATAGAATATAAATTTTGAAGAACAACATTAGCTTTCTTTTAAGATATTAAGCGTGTTTCTATTATTTACCGTTCTGGAGTTATCGCTCCATATGTCAGCTTTTTGGCCAAAAATTTGGATTTTTTCAAACTTTGAGCGACGAGCGGCACAGGTTAACGTCGTTTAATCGAGCTCAAATTTCGGCTATCTCAATATCTGGAAAGGGGAATCGTTTTGTAGGGGTCCAGACGAACAAAATTCCGACATCGATTTTTTGCGGGTCACCCTAATATATATATATATATATATATATATATATATATATATATATATATATATATATATATATATATATAAATATGTATATATATATATATATATATATATATATATAATATATGTATATATATATATATATATATATATATATATATAGATATATATATATATATATATATATATATATATATATATATGTATATATATATATAATATATATATATATATATATATATATATATATATATATATATATATATATATATATATATATATATATATATATATATATATATATATATATATATATATATATATATATAGTTACGTTAAGCCTACGCATATTGACATTCAATCGCGATCAATCATCCAACGTGCAGTAAACGTTCGATAACTGCGTCGGTTAGTAATAACTTGGTAAAATTTATAGTGTCTTACAAAATTTAAAAGAGTCTTGGTTTACTAGCTCAGTAAAGTTGATATTATAATTGCTACTATTAATATTTAAATATATTATAAACTTGTGGTTTAAAAAATGCTATATAACCATAAATAACAAGCTATTGCAATTAAGCAATATGCTGTAAATTAGTTTATACTCTCAACTCCAGGTGGAAATGGATGTGTTGGGACGTAACTTTTTTGCATATCATCATAATGTGCTAATTTAAGCCACTGTTATCTACTTGTCGTTACTGTACTTATTAGAAATATAAATGGGTACTTTTTTAGTGGGAAATAATTGTACAAATGATATACTTAGTCTCCCTTTGTGTGTAGAATGCCTTTGGTGGTAATATTACCCTTACTGTTTCTTCATTATTAATATTAGTGTTTTCTATTTTTTTTTTTAAACCAGTTTTAGTGTTTATTAATATAAACTACTTTTCCAAATATACCTTATATACATTTCCCAAACACTGTGTTTAAAAAGTCTGCATAAAATTATCTAGCAAAAAAAAGTCTTTAAAAGTGTCATGTTTTATTTATACTCCCATGTTTGGGGCTCCGCTCCCAAACATACACTGCATTTGTTGAATTCTCTTCAGAGAAGAGCTGTTCGTCTGATTGGAGACCCGGAAACTGACCGGCGGTCTTGATTCGCTGGAATATCGAAGAACAAGTATTTTCATGGCAAGTGTTCGAAGGATGTGGCCCGCTTAATTCCTCCCAGAGCGGTGCATGTTAGAAGTACACGTCACGCTAATACTTCACATCCGTATGAAGTTCCGCTTGTTACTCCTCGTACAACGCTTTTCAAGCAGTCTTTTATATGAAGAACATCATCCCTTTGGAATAATTTGCCCAGGACTGTGTTTCCCACTGAGTACAATTTACAGCAATTCAAGAACAACGTGAATCTCTTTTTCCGCACACGTGTCGCTCCTGTAGCGCTTTAGGGACTTCTTCCATGCAGCACGTGTGCTAGACCCAAAAAAAAATACTGTTAACATCTGGGTACCAATATCCATATTACTTTGCGATATTACCGTATTATTTTATCTTTTTCTATTATCCTGCTTCTTCCAACTGACACACTAATTCTACTAATGTAAAAGTCCTGAATCGGAGACCCAAAGGAGAGATACAGAATGGTATTTTACTAGCTGCGCAACTTTCAGGATTGCCCCTTTATGTCAAAAATTATATTACTATATTTCATGTTCGTTAATCTGTATGGTGGTTTTATTTTTTTTTCTCAATCAAAATTACAATGTCTCCTCCCCAAAATTAAAATTTATTTGTGAATTCTACTGTCCGTAATACTTATAATTATTTTTTCAGAAACAAGTGATCTTCGTTAAAAGGATTATACATCGAAAATCAATACATATACATTCACAGCAGTCACTGAAAAATCAAAGAAAAAGCAAATCTTTAAAATGTGTTTCAAAATTTATCGTTTAACTCTGAAGGAAATACATAAATTTTACTGGCGCCAGAATAACTATACACAAGTAATAAATATTCCGCCATAAGATACAACTACAAGAAAAACGAACTTTAATATTTTTACAGCTGAAATAAATACATGTGCTTTCGTTTGGGTTATGTTCACCTGTTAATCAATTTTTTAACCAAGGTACCATAGCAGAAAATTAAATTTTTATTGATTTGAAAAAAAAACGATGAAAATAAATTAAATAGTTATTTTTATACCTAGTACGAGACATACTACATTCGTGGTCGAGAATGAAATTGAAGTCATTGAATAACACCAAAGAGAACGCAGAAGTTGTAAACAATATTTTTTCTGATATTTTACTAGAAATATTATAACAAACAATTGTCAATAGAGGTAATTTATTATAAAAATTATGAAAAAAAATAAAGTTTCATTGTTTAACAAGATTCTAAAGGGATATGTAATTCATTTTTTGAATTTAGTGACGATGAATTTAATTATATAAAAACAACATTGTTTTAATTTCCAATATATTTAAAGTCACTTGACAATTGTTTCACCATACAATGGCTTCTTCAGAAGTAAATAAGAACATATTTACTTCTGAAGAAGCCAAAAGCTACATTTGATCATCTTGGGGTTATATCTCTGTCAGGCCGAGAACTTTTAGAACGACCTTAGTAGAATAGAGAACCTAGGTAGTTCGTGTTAGTTTGAGAACTTAACAATCTCAAACAAAAAACTCTTGTCGTCCATCAAATTACAGTACTTGTTAAATTGTGTTCTAGAAATTATATCTTCTAAATGTAAACCGTTCTGTGCCCAGTACTTTCCTAAAAGTTCTGTTGACCACGACTAGACAGATCATTCCGAAATCGCTGTCATTTCCTATGGCGTATTTTCTTTCAATTTTTCCAAATTTTGGTATGAAATTAACCCACCACATTGGCGGAAACTCAGGGCTACATAAATCTTTGAAAATGAATTTATATAGAAAAATTTCTCGAATAATTAGTAAAGGTAACTTTAAAGTTTGTAATATCACTTCAGCCTTCTGAAACAAGGTTCTCTTATTACACCCATCAAAATTATGTGAAGCGAATACGGAGAATCAATAGTTCTTTTGTGGTCTCTGTCGCTTTTACAGATGAAGAGTCATTTATTCCACAAAGGAAAATTGTAACCCAACCCCTCAGTATAGGAGAATTTAAAGGCCTTTAATAGCGTAGTTTTGAATTTGTTGGATTCCAATAATGGCAATTCTGTTTATTACCGTTAAGGTGGAAAGTTGCTTCGTCCGTGAGCAAGATATTGATAAAGTGCTGACATACCTCATTAACAAATTTGATGTTCTGACTAGTATAAGTTGACTTTAGTTGATGTAATAGCTTTATCATGTAGGGACAACATAAATTTGAACAAAACATACATTTTAATGAACCCTAGGACTATTTTAAAGCACCTAACCTTTCGCACTTTGGTCTGAATTCCCTAAAACTAAAAGCTCTCCACGTTTGCGTCGCTTCTTAAAATTCTTTATCGTCGTACTAAAGGTCAATTTAATATCGAACCAATTCCTTTAAACTTTTGCATTATTTTTTATTCAATTGAACATCAGAGTTTTTTTGATGCTGTGTAAATGATATTGAAAATAAAATATTAGCAGTCTGCTAATCACAGAATTATTGTTTCTCTAAAGCTCTCGCACAGTAAAGGAACGCTCCGCTCCAATGAAACTCTCCATAGCACTAAATTTTTAAGGACCGAACTAACTCTCTGTGTTCTTACTTTATCCCTCCCGACCTCCATTCGTGCAATAAGCTAAACAAACTTGAATTTATTCATACGACACCGTTATAAATAAAAATGATACATATTATAGGTCAAAAGGCAATTGTAGCAAGACACGTACGCTTTCAGGACTTCGCCTATGAGCCATCTGGAAACTTACTTAATTGTTTGGAAAAATATCGCGATTTTGAACTTGTCATATAAGAACTTATTTACTTCTGAAGAAGCCATTGTATGGTGAAACAATTGTCAAGTGACTTTAAATATATTGCAAATTAAAACATAGTGTTGTTTTTATATAATTTTATTATGAATTTCCAACAAGTATCGGCTAATACAATCAAAGACGATGAATTTAGCGCTACAGCACCAAATATAGAAGATACAATAAATTCCGTCATTTTATCATCTCCTCTATTTTAGTGCTAAAATCAACACTTGATATTAAACATGCTCGCTTGTATCAAAGGCCAGTAGGAGGGTCACTGGCGAGCTTCATAGAATGATCAGATCTGAATCAGTCTGTGAGAAGTTGGACAACTGAGGAATGAGATGTCTCTATAGATGCTAGAAGGAACAATTTTTCTCAGGTATGAGATTTTTGTAGCGACGGTGCATCGAATGGAGAACGCTGGTACCGTAGTGAGGAGTAATTTTCTGAACTTCATGGTCAGGTCTGGGAGCTTTCGCGACGATCATGGTGGTTAGCTTATTTAGAGAACAAGTTTCCTCGGAGTTAGCAAAAGCGATCCCTCTGGTCTGTTTTCTAGACGTTAAGCCTCCCCAGAACTACTACTATCGGTGTCGAGCAAAACAAGAATATTACAAAGTTTTCCAAATTGGTCCCATATTTGAAAATAAAATGTCAGTTAGACTTTTTAAGATTTAGTCAGTTTATATCAAAGGCAGATAATCGAGTTTATTTAATAGTTAATACAAAATTTTCATTATGCATATTGTGAATATTTTTCATTGTTTTAGATTGTTTTAATTATGAGTATTTCGAGCGCCTGTGGCTATGCATAACTAGCTAAAATTATAATGATGATGATGATATTTGGCAGAGCGGTGAGCCGATATCTAGGCTCTTTTTATTGGTAAAATTTCCTGATACAAAACCTGACATAGACTGCATTTGTGCAGTGGCCAAATTAGAATATAACGAGCTTTATCGGCAATGCGCGGTTCTTTATTGAAACCATTTGACTAACCGCCTTTTTTTTTGAAAAATCAAACCAAAAAAATTAAACAGAGATTGATTGATGGCTGAGGGAACAGTGGGTCACTGCTGAAACATCGGCTTTGCTCAAGCCTGATGATCATGCTGGCGGGGGGTAATTGTTGCCAGCTCAGTCGAACAAGCCTCTGTCGGTCTGTGGCCTTAAAAGTACCCAACGGAGGACAGGTAGACTTCTAAATTTTAGGCTTTCACCAAAGTGGCGTTTTCATTGCCATAACCCTTCCATACATAAAATGTCGAATTCTGGAACGCTCTTACCCCAGCCAAGTAGAGTAAGCGGCTCAGAATTTTGTACTGAACTATCAGTCGGCCTCGTGGATACTGGGGTAGGCAAAAATTCGAGAAATACAACTACACACGAAAGATCAAAAGCGGAAAAACTGTTCATAGCCACGTACAACGTCAGAACACTAAAACTCGAAGAGCATATGATAAGACTGGAGGAAAAACGACAAGACATAAAATGAGATATCGTAGGGATATGTGAAACAAAGCTGAGAGGAGAGTCTGCTCTTTCTATGAAATCTGGACATCCGTTATACCATAGTAACTGTGGAAATAAGAGCACAGCAGGCGTTGAATTAATGGTAAATAAGCATCTAACTCACCCAATAGCACCCAGTGAAAATGCAAGCCATGCCTCCGAGGATTATATACATCACAGAAGATACCAAATGCAGTTAATTCAAGTATATGCCCCGACAAGTACTTCCGAAGACGAGGAAGTGAAACACGTATACGAAGACATAAATACAGCAAAATACAATGAAAAAGTCAAATTTATAATAGTGATAGGCGACTTCAATGCTAAGACGGGCCAGCGTAAGGATGAGGATAATAGGGCAGATTGGAATTATAAGATAGAAACTCCAGAGATGAGATGCTGTTTAACTAATGTAGAAGCGAAAATTTATTCTGCATGAACTCCGTTACAAGGACGTTATTTGCTCCCAAATTAACGCCTAACAGATTGAGTGACGATGTTAGAGAGATGGAGCGCCCCGACATAACTACGTCGGGTCAGCAACGTTAACTTTTTTAGAAAAAACTGCCGCCTGGGTTTTTGTAGCGTTAAATTTCACTTGGTTACTGTCACCCCAAGATAGAATTTCTTCCAGGTCTTTGTTAAGTTGAATGACTTCCTGCTGTCTGCGGATATTCGTCTGAGTAGTCGATGTCCGAGCGTTCAAAGTGAATGAAGAGATAAGTGTACTGTCATCTGCAAAGCTGTAGATTGGATTCTCGGTCTTTTCCAGCAGATCGTTAATATAAATGAGGAAGAGAGTAGGAGACAGTATGGAACCTTGGGGCACACCGGCGTTGATAGTGAAGGTGTTAGAAAGAAATCCGTCAACTGCCACTCGTAAAGAACGCTCTCTGAGGAAACATGAGAGCCACAAACAGAACTTTTCAGACATACCATAAGAACGTAGCTTAGCCAAAGAATTGGAAAAGCCCTAACAGCACCACAAAAAAATGATGTAGACTTCATGAACCGGAAAAGATATTTTGTCAAGACGTAAACACAAATTCGGCACGGACAGCGCGACCATCGAATGGTTAGGGCAACCATAAAGATTAACACCAAGTTCGAAAGATCAACGTTAGTAAAAAAATGGCGATTTCCAAAATTGCTCCATCTCATCGAAAATTCCAGCAAATTCTGAATTCCAAACTAGGTGATTCTAAACCTCTGATGCCTTTGTAAATAAATGATATTGCAGAAAAAATAACTACAAATGTACTGTAAGTAGCTACAAAGAACATCCGTTCAAAGATAAAGAGAAGCTTGGGAAAAATCAGCTTAAGAACAAAAAACATTATTGAGGAAAGAAAATAAATGGATCGAAACACTGAAGCATACAGAGAAATAAACAACAAAATTAGTAGAAATGTACGTGAATTTAATCCAGAACTCAAAAGGAATTCCATAAAACAAAACAAGAACATGAAGGTTTTAAACTCGAAATTCTCGAGAAGTAGAACAAAGATTACCTGGATAAAAAATGAATAATGTATCACCGGCAATAGCCATGATGAAATCATTGCGACTATACAGGAGTTCTATAAAACACTGTTCAGTTCTGGATCCAACAGAAATAAATACCATAGAAGAACGATTCAAAACGTAGGATCAGAAGAAATACCTGAAATAAACCAAAAGGAACTGAAAGTTGCACTGCAACAAATAAAATAGAAGATGTCCAGGTAAAGATCGGATCACCCATCACAAAGATAGGAGGTGACTCGCGCTTGAAAATTTAATAATTTTACTAGATAAATGTCTAATGCAAGAAATAATCCCAGATAGGTGGCAGAACACGGAAATTATTATTGTACGAAAAAGGGGATCGAGATAACATAGAAATCTATGGACCCATCAGTTTGCTCTCCCATTTATGTTGGCTAGTGACTAAAATTATAAGAAATAGGCTATCAAGCAGGTTAGATCAATATCAGCCTTTTGAACAGGTGGCATCCAGGAAGGGTTATTGTACTGTAGACCATCTCCAGACAATACGTTCTCTTATCGAGAAGTGTACAGAATACATTATATCTCTTTTCGTGGCCTTTGTTGTCTATGGTAAGACTTATGATTTGATAGAAACCTGGGCAATTCTGAGAGCTATAGATAATGCAAAGATAGACCCTAGATACTCAAACCTAATTAAATATATATATGATCATGCATCGCTGCAAATAACTATTGATGAGAACACAAGGGCTGATAGTATCCGTACTGAAAGGGGAGTACGTCAAGGTGACACCAGTTCAACTAAACTGGTCCCCTTAGCTCTAGAAATGTGTTTAAAAACCTGAACTGGCATGTCAAAGGAATGAACCACTTAAGGTTGGCAAATGACATTGTCATTATTAGCAAGACAGCAGAAGAACTTGGTTCCTGTTGCAAGAACCCAATAAGGCTTCCCTAAAAGTTAGACTAGAAATGAACGCAAATAAATGTTGCCAACTAATTGCTCGGAAACGTGCCCTCGTAACAATTGGGAAAAGAGAACCAAGTTGCAGAAATTCCCAGACGAACAAGTCTTGGATGGATAGCATTCGGCCATCTGGGGCATATAAGAAATCACCATTTATCCCAATAAATCTTACTATTAATTAATTCTTTATTAGTTGTATAATGCCTGTTCTCACTAATGATCTAAAAACTATTGCACTAACTCGCAAGTCGGCTAACAAACTACAAACCAGTCAGAGAGCAATGGGAAGAGTCATCCTTGGAATAAGCCTTAAAAACAGAACCAGAAACCAAGATATCTGAGAAATAACAAAAGTAACAGATGTATTGGAAAAAATAGCACGGCTAAAGTGACATTGCGAGACAAGATCCGAATAGATGGACTAATAATTGTTAATATGGAAACCAAGGGAAACCAAGAGAAGTATGAGAGGACCACAAAAGCGATGGCTAGACGACATCCAGAGGATTGCAGGAACCAACTGGATGCAAGTTGCAGTAGACAGAAGATCATCAAAGGTTTTGAAAGATGCCTATGATTCGGGAGTGGATGAACAGAAGAAGAAGAATATAATATTCTACGTGTCTTTGTAATCCTGTTAGTATAATGTTATTGAAATAATTATGGGATGGATATGAAAGTTTGCCTTAACTATGTGAATTATCGATGGTTATAATGGGACTCAGGATTATTTATGAAGTTATTTTTTATACTCCATGTACTAATGGGTATATTTTAATTTCATCTGGGCATAAAATACTCTACTGGGCCCATAAGATATCTGTTCTATATGTTTTATATGTGCGTCTCAACGAATTCAAGTAAGTTCCTTAAAACTTCATTTTTGTCGTACAAGTACATCAATACTGGCTGTGGGGGTGTGGTTGATAGAAATGCACTCATTGTTTTCCCTTGGTCCCACTGCACTCATTCGGTAAGAGCCATTGACAGATAGTTTTACATTTCATAACAATTTCATAGACCGGTACATATCCATGAGTGCTCATTCAATTACTATAGTGTTATCCGGATATTTATTATATTATTCGTAATCCAAACTTAAGGTCACTGATGAACAGAGCAGTACTGGTATAACAACTAAAAACGAAAAGAATCGTATTTTTAGAAGTTACCCAAAGTGCTCTTCGTATTTGCTGAACCATCCCAAGACGCGTTTCGCCGTATCACGGCTCATCAGCTGAGCTAGGTTCAGCAAATACGAGAACAAATTTTTAGTCCTTTATCCAAGTAACTAACGCAAAACTATAACAAATAGAGTAGATGCTTATATTGCACTCTGTCGGCCACTTACTAAGTCTATAAAAGCAGAGCGGCACAGCCGTGCTGGGATGGTTCAGCAAATACGAAGAACACTTTTGGTAACTTCTAAAAATACGATTCTTTTCGTTTTTCGTTGTTATACCAATACTGCTATCTGTGCCTTCGAGCAGTAAGCTCAAGAAAGGTGCGTTTTTGCAATAAGTGCCAGCCGTGCTGTGCCGTGCTGTGCCGCTCTGCTTGAATAGACTTAGTAAGTCGCCGACAGAGTGCAGTATAAGCATATATTTGTTCTAGTTTTTCGTTAGTTACTAACTTAATATATGTTAAACACATGTGTCGTCAATATTATAAAACCAAATTCTTCTATATATTTTAATTTAACAATCTCATTTCCTAATTATTATCAATGATATTTCCTCAACATTTTATTTAAACCTGATTTACAAATTCTATTTTAAAAAATACTAAGTTGCGGTTGAACTCTATAAAGAGAAAATTCCCTGGAGCATTTGGATATTTGCCAGATCGTCTGAAAAATCAAATTTCCATAGCGATTGTAACCATAGACTGCAAGATAGGATTTGTAAACTAGTTTATAAAGGAAAATTAAGAGTAAATTTCATAGAACAATTTAACCGGAGGCTACATAAAATGAAACATTAAACGGCCAGAGCAAATGTTGTTGATGTGTTGTTACGGGCAAACATTTATGTTAGTTGACCTACTTATGGAGTGGTCTAGAGATCCAAAAGGGATTAATATGAGAATAGTATAAAGAAATGTATTTAGACTTTGTCCCTAAAATTCTAACAGAACAAAACTGCGTAGCTATCAAACACCAAACAATAACATCTGTTTACTCTTTTTTTTTATCTTTATCTGTTTTTTCCTTAAACTTTTATTATTTAGTAACGATAATCATATTACATATTTTTTTATTTTAAAAAGTTTACCAAAATGTTTCCTTCATATATGTAAAAATGTCATGCTAACGATGCTATTTATTCTATTAAATATCCTTAGATAGCAGGAAATTATACAACTTAATAAATTCCTTGAAGAGATTCTGTAAGTAAACCAGTTACAGCTACCAAACCAAGGCACTAGCTTCTTTTACAGCTAACTTTAGAGAAACATAAATAGTTATATCGCACACCTTACACAATTAGCGTCACTCTTCATGTTAGTTATTACTGTGCAATGATCTTGTCTTTTTGTTTCTGTCTTAACAATGTTGTACGCCGCGTAATATTTTTTTTAAAAACTCGGGATAATATCTCGTACTAGTAAACTTTTAATCCTTTACAGTCGATGTAACATCTCGTCAAAATGAGCTACAGACGACTATTATTTCCCACCGAGTACAACTAGCAGCGAATGAAGCCTAACATGAATCCTTCCATGCGTAACTTACTTCTGTACGGAGATTTCTTTGCAGGATGTATGCCGTTCTGACAACGAAACAAGTTATGAAAATTATTTCACTTATTATAGGAGTAAACTGAATCACCGTTACGCTGATCATCCTAAGAGCTTTAGATTATTTGATCTGAATCAAGTAAAATATAGGTGTACTCTAAAAGAGCTATTTTAATACAAATAAAACCGTTGATTTAGATGTAATATGGTAAGACAGCAATTATTATTTTTAGTGTTCCGTACGGAACACTTATAAGATCACTTCGGTGTCTGTCTGTCTGTCTGTCTGTCTGTCTGTCTGTCTGTCTGTCTGTCTGTCTGTCTGTCTGTCTGTCTGTCTGTCTGTCTGTCACACCTGATTTTCTCCGAAACTATTTGACATAGAAAGGTGAAATTTGGTAATAATATAGGAATTGATGGCCTCATCAGAGCCATGTAGTTTTTTGAGAATTAAATTTTGACTTAACGGGTTAGTTTTGGGGGGTGAAGTCGGAAGTAAAAAAAAAATTTTTTTTACTATATCATCGAGTGTGATGTCAAATGAAAGCTTGTGAAAACACGAGTAAAAAATGTATATATAACATTATACTTGCGCGCACTTTTCTTTGTATTATTTTTAAAAATTCGCGAAAAATCGCTGTCCCGGCCCTTATCTCGAAAAGTACTTATCAAAAAATTTTGAAAAAATTCTGGAATATTCTCCACGGGGTGTAGATTGAACGAAAATTATCACGAGTGCATTACCTTTAATAATTTATATGGTATATAAAAAAACAAAAATTTCAAGGTCATCAGATTTCAGTAAAGATTGGAAACAAACTTTGTTGAAAACTTATTTGGGGTGTGTTTTGTGAAGTCACTAATCATTTTATACCACCGTAACATAAATTTTGACTTAAGGGGTTCGTTTTGAGGCGTGAAATCGAAGTGAAAAAAAATTTTTTTTACTAGGTCATCGAGTGTGGTGTCAAATGAAAGCTTGTGAAAACACGAGTAAAAAATATATATATAATGTAATACTTGCGCACACTTTTCTTCGTATTACTTTTAAAAAATCGCTGTCCCCTACCTTATCTCGAAAAGTACTGATCAAAAAATTTTGAAAAAATTCTGGAATATTCTCCACGGGGTATAGATTGAACGAAAATTATCACGAGTGCATTACCTATAATAATTTATTTGGTATATAAAAGAAAAACAAAATTTCAAGGTCACCAGTTTTCAGTAAAGATTGGAAACAAACTTTGTTGAAAACTCATTTGGGGTGTGTTTTGTGAAGTCACTGATCATTTTATACCACCCTAACAAAAATTTTTATTTTAAAAACAATCAACGTACGGAACACTAATTGTGCAAGTTCAACTTGCACTTGACCGGTTTTTTTATTTCTAAATATATTTAATATATACCAGTGATTTTACATAACATAGTATTCAGCAATTGGAACAAATAAATAAATATAAATTAAAAATTGTTTTTGTTAATTTAACTAGAGTATTGTATTCAGGTTAAATGAACTTAAACGAGAATAAAATATAATTAATTTTATATTTAACCTATAAGCATGGTTAAGAAATATACTCTAGGCTTTGCAGTAAGCCACAGCATATCTTTCAAACCAAATTTTGTGGATATACTACAAAGAAATTTTAAGCTGATTGATTACTTATATATAACAAATACTGAATATGAAACATATTTTAAAAGGTAGGTGTTAAATTAATTATTGATTTTCTTGTGGTTTAGAGAACGGTAAAATATTTTTAAGACTGAAAAAGGAACTTATTATAAAAATAGTACATCAGGAGAGTTATCAGTAAATATATTTGATATGCCATTAAATATACTTCATTGTTTCGTTTTTGAGGGATTGAATTAAGGCGCTTTTAACCTACATATGGAAAGTTTATTTCTCTCTATAAGCGGAGGAGAATCAATTTTTGACTCTTTCTGAAACCTGATGGATAATTTATTATAGTGTTATCGCTTGAAGTGTTCTTTTTACTAAATCAGGTAAAGCATAAAACACTCCTAACCCTAAAAAAATTACAATTCGACATTAGAAGAGAAAGGCATATTAAAGTTAAAAGACACAAATAATTTTGACATTTGTGCTTGTACAATGATATTCCAATGAATTCAGAGTACAGTTATAAGTTAAACTCCATCCGACTATACCATAAGACATGGTAGATGAAAAGACGTTTGCCACTTCAAAAATTATAATAACTAAAAAAATGACGAGCTTATAAAAATTATTGAACAAGCGTTTGCTACAAAGACACTCGCTCTAGTTAGTGCTATAAAAGCTTTAGAACAAAAGTTATTTAACTCCAAGAGACCAACAGATCGGCTAAATTGACAAAAGAAAAACTAGAAGTAAGTCAAATCAACCCTTCCAGTTATAATTAGATCACGGCAGAGGATGTGAAAACTGCAGTCAAAAAGGCACAAACAAAGATATATACTTCAAAGATACTAGGGGTAAGTATTAAGGATAGTTATCAGAGGGAAAGAACAAAAATATGGTATTTTTTATCCAAGCATGACATAATCTATCAGACTGAGAATTTGAAGATTTACTTGGAGAGCCAATTCTCAGGAAGAGAGTTTGTTGTCACTCCAGTTAAAAATTAGGGTACATATAACACATTTAAAGCTGAAGCATACGAGACCGATCCAGACTTTTGGCGTTTAGGGAATAGAAGTATCAAAATATTACTTCAAAAATGAAAGGAAATAAAAAAGAGAAAGCTACTCTATATCATAATTTGTGAACAGAAGACCCCTAAATAGTTTAAAATAAAGAATACACAGAATGCTCAAGTCAATAACCCTTTTCATTAATTTAAATATTACCCTTCAAAGCAAATTTATTTATACGTAAGTTTGAAACCGAGACCAGTTAAAAATTTTGTGCGATTTGGTATGTGGTTAATATTGTCACGATTTTCAATGCAAAAAAATTAAATATAGATTTTTTGTTTAAAAATTAAATAGCATATACAACTCCATTAGATTTACTTATACAATTGAGCACAAAGAACCGTCGCCAATTTTAAGTATTTAATTTATTATAAATAATAACAAATTAGAATTTGACATATATATATATATATATATATATATATATATTATATATATATATATATATATATATATATATATAATATATATATATATATATATATATATATATATATAAAATATATATATATATATATATATATATATATATATATATATATATATATTTATATATATATATATATATATATATATATATATATATATATACATATATACATATATATATATATATATATATATATATATATATATATAATATATATATATATATATATATATATATATATATATATATATATATATATATATATATATATATATATATATATATATACATATATATATGTATATATATATGTATATATGTGTATATATATATATATAAATATATATATATATATATATATATATATATATATATATATATATATATATATATATATATATATATATATATATATATATATATGTATATATATATATGTATATATGTGTATAGATATATATATATATATATATATATATATATATATATATATATATATATATATATATATATATATATATATATATATATATATATATATATATATATATATATATATATATATATATGTATATATATATATATATATATATATATATATATATATATATATATATATATATATATATATGTCAAATTCTAATTTGTTATATTTTTAATAAATTAAATATTTAAAATTGGCGACGGTTCTTTGTGCTCAATTTTATATATATATAATATTTTGCAAAAATATTTTTTTTGTGAAATATTGCAAACAGTTAATGCTAAAAGCGCCCTAAGTGATTCATAATTGTTGCCGAAGATTAGCCATAATTAGTTTTTGTAATAGTTTCTTTAATTAAAAATAAAGAAATTTTAACCACACATAATGTATATGTGTTTAGTGCATTGTTTAGTAGAAAGTTTTTAGTTGTTAAGAAGAGGTAAATGGTTCTACTTATTTAGAAACATGCAAATAATAAAATTATCAACTAAATGCAATAATCAAATAGTTATCGGGCGCTATTTATCAACGCACTTCTTGATTTTTCGTTTAATCACTTCTACTATATCTACACTAATCTTAATCAACAAGTTAATAAATAGACATAAGTTTAGTTTAAATATTCTTAATTACACCCTTTTCATCCGTGAGCTGAATTGGACAAAATATGTTTCAATACCATATAATCGAAAATATACCAAATGATTTACTACGGTATTTAAAAAGTTAAACCAGAGAACTTAAAAATTATCTTAGAAAGTACGAAAAACGTCAAAGAAATGGATATTAAATAAGTTATAATGATCTTACCAAGAAGTATATTGGACACACAAGATGGCCGATTCAAACAAGATTTAAAGATCATTTAGTTCATTTAGGGTAGGATATATTAGAAAAATGAAATATTGCCTAACATGGTCTTGACTGTAATGAGACAGTAACATTGGACAATTTATGATTAATAAAAAATGTACCTGATAGGAAATTATTAGACACATACGAAAGTGTTGAAATTATAAAACGTAAAATTATTCTAAATCTGAACCGAGGATCTGTTCCTCACAGTTCTCTGTACTTGTTAGTCGACCAGAAAGAAACCTCCTTCTGCGATTAGCAAGTTGTAGTAGAGTAAATTACAATTTTGGAATAAATGGTTTAGCTTTTAATCCTGGATCTAGTCAGTCATCGCTTCTGATGATTAGCGCAACGCGCATCTAGCGCAAAAATAAAGCGTTTGGTGTAGCGATGCTAACTGTTGTATAGTGTCATTGTGTCAAAGAAGTACCTATACACAAGTGATCCTAAAAATATAATTATTCGCTTCCACGCCCCGAAGGTTTTAAAATTACTTTTAAACCTTCGAGATATATAAGATTAATGATTTTGGGCTTAAAATATTCTTGGAAATGACCATCTCTTAATCAACAATATTGACTTTTTGAATTTAATGGTGAGTTTTGAAGTCGCAATCGTTTCTGATACCTTGTGATACCCATTAAGATCTGTAAAATAATTCGCAATTTATGCCCAGAGAATCATAGTTAGAGGATTTTCGCCTTATTAAAACCTCTGAGTATAAAAGGCGCTAAGGTTCGCACTAGAAGTTAATTTTTTTCTTAAGCTTTGATGATCTAGCACACGCTAATTTATTCGAGCACATTATATATAAAAATTTAACTCTGCCATGCCCACTAATGAGATCCATATTAGCATTTAATTAATAAGCATAATAGGAGCAAGTCCGTTATTTTTGGTGCTTCCGTATTTTTATTACAGTAAAAAAAGTTACCAACAATATTTGTCTAATAAGCTGCTAAAGTTATTTCGTTTTAATTGGATTAGGGAAGCTGAAAACTTTTCTATTCATAATTATAATTTCCATCACAGTTAGCAGCGTAATTATTCATTTTAAAAAATATGGTCTAAATTATATTATCATTACTTATACTTCATAAACTCTTTTGCAAACAACGTATTGCGCGAAAATTCGTTTAACTTTTATCTAATCTACCCTTTCGTGCCGACTAAGCTATGTAAAACTTGGTAAAACAAACTGGCCTTAATTTCATATTAAGATCTGCAGGGAATAAAAAATAAACGTGGGCCTCTGTCAACCACTGTTATTAATGGGAAAGATAAACATAATTCGGGTTGGTAAAACACGAAAACCATATTACACAGGGTGAATGGGAAATAACTACAAATAATTTATTGTGGGAGAGTATCGACTATTTCGATCAAAAGGGTTTTAAATCATGGGGTCAAAACTCTTTCTAAGAAAAAAATGAAGGTAAAATTTATTTTAATATAATTTGAGCAAATATTTACATATTTCAGTTATTTAGTTGTTTTGGCTACGTGTTATAACTATCACCATTAAGTCAATAACTCTGAAAATATTGCTAACGCGTATGTGTCTTACTTCTGGTCTGATATAAGGATTAATTTAATTTATTTAAGGAAATTTATTCTTAATAATTAATCATTTTGTATAAAAATTAAAGTCTAAAGATAGACGTTGTGCTAAAAACGTGCCACGAATAACTAGTTTCCTCTCTTTAAACTTATAAACTCGGATAAATATATAACGCATAAAAATTAAAACGCTTATAAACTTCAAAGTTTCTAAGTTTAATATTTGCGGGAATCTATACTTTATCAACAAAGAACAGAAATCAATATATCCAAAAGTCCTAAATCAGGGGTTTCGTTGGAGGATATCCCAGACATCACAGAAGAAGAAATCACATCAGCCTTGAAGGACATGAAAAATAACAAAGCTGCTGGTAAAGATAATATTGTAGTAGAGGCAATTAAACAAGGAGGACCACAAATTATCAAATCTCTTAAAATATTATTCAATAAATGCCTTCTGGAAGGAATAGCTTCATCGCTATCGTCATCATGCATAAAAAAGGAGATAATTCAGACCTTACAAACCCTCGACCCATTAGCCTTCTGACTCATGTATATAAGTTTGAACTTCACGAAAATACTTAAAGGTCTAGCAAATAAATTCGAGTATTTCCTTTCGCACTGGCCAAAAGTGACCAATGGTGTTGTTTGTCAGGCAGGTTTTCTGTACGCTAAAAGAAAGTTAGGGGTCTTGATAAAGTGGAACAAAATCCCTGCTGCAAAATACCACCAACATCGTTAAAATAAATCTTTCTCTTGAGAAAAATACGGTAACAGATATACGATAAAATGTAAAATTTTTTTCTTTTAAACGAGATGCTAAAATTTCAGAAGCTAATAGAGTTCTCTTGTGGTCACTATTTGTGGACTTTGTACCTCTTGTGATTTTAATTGAGGTCGAAAAGGGTTAATTCCGCTTTTCGAGGTTCTCGCCAAATTGGAAGGACTTGCTACAATATGAGGAACCCATGTCGTATATGATTCTAAAACAACAACAAAATATATTTTAGAATAAAAAACGAAAATCTAAGTAAAAATAGTAAATGAGGGTAGTTAGCTATAACTCAAAAACAAAAGCTGTTAGGAGAAAAATTGTTGCCACTATTTAAAAAATACGCGTCAATTTGAGATAGTCACAGTATTTTTTTTTTGTTGACCAGTGTTATCGATGTTCCAAGGTAATTAAATACATATATGAAAATCCCAACGCTCATATTAAAACATAAACTAATCAATCCACCAGCAAATTTAGAATCGAAAGCAGAGGGCGACAGAGTGATACGCTCTCTCCTAAGCTTTTCGTAACACTTCTAGAGAGTATTCTAAAAGCAATAAAATGGGAAAGAATGGAACTTAACATTGACGGTGAAAAGTTAAATCATCTCTGTTTCGCCGACGACATTGTCTTAATAACAGACAAAATATAAGAAGCACAAACTATGCTACCATTACACATGTTTCAGAAAGTTCCAGGAAAGGTTGGTCTTTTTTTTATGGGTCTATCACACGTGCTGCAAGGAGGTCCCTAAAGCCCTACAGGAGTGACACGTGTGTGGAAAAAGCGATTTACGTTGTTCTTGAATCGCTGTAAATTGTACTCGGTGGAAAACACATTCCTGGGCAAATTATTCCAAAGGGATGATATACTTCATATTGTAAAAATCAATCTATCCCAGACCCAGTTTATGACAAATCTTTTACTAACCGGCACTATAAAACTGAATAACGTAGAGATAGATCAAGTACACCAATATAAATATCTAGGACATGATAACCAAAAACACATGAAATTAAGTGGAGAATAGGTCACTCGTTGGCTGCATATGGCAAACTGGCCTATCTATTCAAATCTAACTTTCCTATGTGTATTTGACAGATGCATACTCCCCTTTTTTACGTACGGAGCCGATACTCTCACAATGACGAAAAAACATCAACAAAATATACAACGAAAGATGGTCAATGTTAGGCGTTACTCTTACAGATCACTTCCCAAATTACATTATCAGGAATCGAACGGGGGTACAAGACGCAGTCAAATTCATTTTACACCCTAAATGAAAACTGGGCATGTTGCTAGGGTTCAGGATGGACGATGGACAAAGAGAATTATAGAGTGGCCACCAAGATCCGAAGCCTATCGGAGTAGAGGTAGACCACCAAGTCGGTGATCTAAAAAGAGTGGGTGAAAATTGGTACAAGCGGCCCAGAACACAAAAAAATTGACAACACTTTAGGGAGCAGCAGTGGACAGTATAAGCTTTCATAAAATTATAAGAACTATACAATAAAACTCCACCCATTTTTATAATCTACCAGAAGCTGACGAACACTTTAATCCATGAGAAATAATTAAAATACCTTTTTAAGCCATTTTCTAATATAATATAGACACATTAGAGAAAAAGACGAAAATTGTCCGTGTCGCTGTGATATATCCGTTACTTTTGCCAAAGTTGTAAATAAAAGCTAGAAGGGTTTTTTTCCTTTATCCCACTAAAAGTTAATTTGGGAGCAAATATGTCCTAGCATGAACATGTTGCAGGCATAGCAAGGAGAGCTTCTTAAAATATTATTTCGAACCAGAAGGCTTTACACTCCACAACAACTGTTAATTCTTTACAAAGCTCAAATTGGACCAACTATGGAATACTGCTCCCATGTTTGGGTCTTCGCTCCCAAACACACACTGTATTTGTTGGATTCTATTCAGAGAAGAGCTGTTCGTCTAATTGGAGACCCGGAACTGACCGGCGGCCTTGATTCGTTGGAACATCGAAGAACGGTTGGCGACTTGAGTCTATTCTACAAGTATTTTCATGGAAAGTGTTCGAAGGATGTAGCCCGCTTAATTTCTCCCAGAGCGGTACATATTAGAAATACACGTCGCGCTAATACTTCACATCCGAATGAGGTTCAGCTTGTTACTCCTCGTACAACACTTTTCAAGCAGTCTTTTTATATGGAGAGGATCATCCCTTTGGAATACTTTGCCCAGGGCTGTGTTTCCTACCCCGTAACATTTATAGCGATTCAAGAATAACGTGAATCGCTCTTTCAGCACGCATGTAACTCCTGTAGCGCTTTATGAACTTCCCTGCAGCACGTGTGCTAGACCCATAAAAAAAAATCTTTCTTTTTCTCATATGATGTAAACCAATGGGTTTTCTATATTCAATGTATTTAGTTTTCTCTGCGTACTGCAGTTACGATGGTTTACCACTAGAAAATGTGAACATTTTGATGATAGATTCAACGATAACCCGAAAAGTATAAATTGTAGTTACGACACATTACCTCCGGGGTTCAGATTTATGTAACTAGAAAATTATGTAATAATCTGCCTCAAGACATTAAAATTACAAATTACGATTTAAAATTTCAGAGAAATTACCGTAATAGATTTTTGTTATTTTTTAATCAGCATTTTAGTGATTGTGGAGCAAATACGGAATATGTTAGCTACAAAAATTAGATTCGTTGCTGTGTGAGCAGTGAATATTGCAAACAATTACCTGAAAATCCATTAAGCAACTGTATGCATAGATTCAGCAATTTATATATTTATAAATGTTATTTTTCTTATAAGAATATCAACCATTAAAAAACAAATTTAGAAAAGTACACCTGGGTACGAATGAGAGTTATTTTTTACGAGATGCAGTGTATAAACAATATTAGAATAAAACATTTAAACAGTTATCGGTTACTTAGTATAGCTTATATTAGATAGTATCGATTTTAATAATAAGTATCCTCATTGTCACCTTGTGTGGATTCTTTCCATTAATTTCTTGGTCAGTAACACATATGTTTTAGTTAGGTTATGTTTTAAAAGTTTGTTTTCTATTTTACACTAGTCCTTTTTCACTATACTACACTAGACCTCACTACGTCCATAGTCCAGATTGAGATTGATGTTGTCTGTAGTTCTAGCATGTAGAAAATGTACGTAATTGTCAAGTTTTTGTTTACTTCTTTCTTTTGTAATTTAAATTGACTTTTATAATATATGCAGGACGTATGGTCTAAACTTATCGTTAGCTGATACATAACAATAATGTTCTAGTCGATATTCACACTTACAATTTTTTTGCAGTTTCTTGATATCCGGTAGTTGATACCTGATTTGCTGAGTTTCCTTTCTTCAATTTGGTGCCAGTAGAAACAGAGCCCCGCTCCAACTTTTGTTCACCTAATTTTTTGTCGCTGTAAATCCAAAATTACATCTGCTTTGCAGTTCTGATTGTGAATCTTAATTTATATTTACTAGACGGTGGTAAATCCGACATTCCTCCCAGGAGGATTTTTGAGTTCTTTATCATTAAATCTTCAGTAAAGACCGCTCCGTTTTTTTATAAAGCAATGAAGTAGTGTCCCTATTTTAAAAACCAAAAACCTAATCAAATGTGCAATTACTTTCTTTTACTAACAGGGTTTAAATTACCGATTTTCCGTACCAGCTTTTCCTACCACAATTTTTCACATAAATTTCTTCACCAGATAGTTTTTTCAGCAAGTTTAATTGCCAGTTTATATATATATATATATATATATATATATATATATATATATATATATATATATATATATATATATCATCGTGATGAGCTTAGCAGCGACGTTTAGGTCATAGGTATACATGCGACGGTGATTTATAAGTCACAGTTTCTTTTTTTCACTCCTTCCGAAATCTGCGGAAATCCGAAACTACTGCTGCTTAATGATCGACAACGGCGCCTGTCACAGCCAGCCAATTTAATCATCTGATATTTTGATGTATGTATACTGCTATTTGACTATTTTTTAAATTCATTTTCAGAGTACTTTTTTGTTTTATTATTTCTTTTAATAACAGTTTTCTGCCTAAATATACATATATAAGTATTTACCAAAATATTTACGTATCTTATAAAAAAAAAATTACTTTGTAGTTATTTGAGTTAACAGCGTTTTACCTTCCAACCGCGACGCGACAGTCCAACATCGTGTACTGGTGAGTCGTCAGTCGACTGCGACCTTTGTCTTGTAACAAAAGGATGGGTCGTTTTCACATTTCGTTTTCTTCCGGTCAATCGCCTGCCCTTTATTTTGCCTTCAATAATTAAACGTAGCAATTCATATTTTGAGCCCCTCTGAAGTCGTCCGTCCAAAGTATTAAGTTTTTGTATTTTTATGGTTGTGTTCCTTATTGTCTATATCCAGGAGAGGCGAAGAATGCGTCTATAAATTTACATTTAAAATGCTGACAGACGTTCTTCTGAGCGAGAGTTATGGGTCCAGCACTCACATCCATACAATAGCACGGATAATATATACACATCAGAGTAAAGATTAAATAAAAGTGGTGAAATAATGCATCCTTGTCTTACACCACGGTTTATATTTATGGATCTTTCAGCTCGATTTTAACTTCTCCCTACTCATTCCAGTATAGATTTTTGATGATATTTGTCTGTCTGTCTAGGATTTTTATTAATTTGTCGTGAATCATACAGTCGAAAGCTTTATTGTAATATATAACACACTCTTATACATCTACCTTCATATCTTTACATTGCTAGACTAGTATATTTAATGAAAATAAAGCTTCGCGTGTACCCTGGGCTTTTCAGAATCTTCACTTTAGGCTATCTATTTCTACTTTACATTCTCTATATATTCTGGTATGGAGGCATGTCTTGATAACGTGAGAGATTATTAGGCGATAATCGTCGCATATTACTGATTTTGACTTTTTGGATGTTAGGATGAAAGTCCACTTGAGCCAGTCAAAAAAGATTTGTCCCGTTTCATATATCTTGTTAAATAAGATTACCAGTCTAATTAAATACACAGTTTCAAAAAAATCTAATTTTAGGAGTTTTTATCTTTTAACACATTAAAAGAAAATTATATATTGTATAAAAATGTTATCTCTTTGAAAAAATAGGCTGTTATAAAAAAGAGATGGACGTTAGTCGGCACTGCCAAATACATTATATAAATATATAGTATTAAAGCCTTAACGGAAGGGTACCATTTTGATTCAACTAAGATTCTAAGATATTTTATTCCAACTGAGATCCCACGAATAAGAGAGGGATTCAAATAAACATAAAGGAAGTTGTTCTTTATAAAACTTAAAACTGACTTTGTTATTATGTATATATATATATATATATATATATATATATATATATATATATATATATATATATATATATATATATATATATATATATATATATATATATATATATATATATATATATATACCAGGTGTACAAGTATGAAATGCGGATTTCAGACAAAAGATGGTACACCAAAGCAGTTTGTGCTATAAATATTTGACACTGCGCCATTTTGTTGTGTCACCAACAAGTGTTAAATGCGCACGAGTGATAAATTGAAAAAGTGTGTGCATAGTGTTGTGTTCAATATGTCAAAATTTATATCGAACAAAGAGCATTCGCGGACAGCATTAATTTTTTGTTTTCATTTGAAGAAAACTGCTGTTGAATCATACTGATTACTTCGAGAAGCTTATGGTGAACATGCTCCATCGCAAGATACGTGTGAACGATGGTTTCGGCGTTTCAAAAGTGGTGACTTCGATGTTGCAGACAAGGAACGTGGAAAACCGCCAAAAAAATACGAAGATGTGGAATTGCAAGCATTGTTAAACGAAGATGATTCGCAAACACAAAAAAAACTCGCCGAGCAATTGGACGTTACTCAACAAGCTGTTTCTAATCAGCTACGGAAGATGGGAAAGATTCAGAAGACCGGTAGATGGGTACCACATGTGTTGAACGACAGGCAAATGGAAAAGCGCAAAAATACGACATTTTGCTCGCTCGGTACAAAAGGAAGTCGTTTTTTTGCATCATATAGTTACAGGGGATAAAAAGTGGATTTATTTTGGGAATCTCAAGCGCAAAAAATCATGGGTAGACCCAGGCGCACCATCCACATCGAACGCAAGACCGAATCGTTTTGGCAGAAAGACGATGCTCTGTGTTTGCTGGGACCGCGCAGTCTATTATAGAGCTGTTAAAACCTGGGGAAACGGTTAATACTAAACGTTACCAACAACAATTGACCGATTTGAACCGTTCGCTGCTTGAAAAAAGGCCAGAATACCGAAAGAGGCAACACAAAGTCATTTTTCCTCATGACAATGCTCCAGCAGATACGGCAAAACTAGTTCGTGACACGTTGGAAGCACTCAGCTGGAAGTTCTACCCCATGCGCCTTACTCACCAGACTTGGCTCCTTCCGATTACCACTTGTTTGCATCGATGGGTCAAGCATTTGCTGAGCAGCGCTTTGGTTCTTACGAAGATGTGAAAAAATGGCTCGATGAATGGTTCGCAGCAAAAGGGGAAGGGCGTGGTATTCACAATTGCCAGAAAGATGGAAAAAATGTATAACAAGCGATGGAGCTTTTGATTAAAGCACTTTTTATTCATTTTAACATATTTTTTTAGAAAAAAAAATCAGCATTTAATACTTGTACACCTGCTATATATATATATATATATATATATATATATATATATATATATATATATATATATATATATATATATATATATTATAGTAGAATTTAAAAGCCTTTTTTACTTAAATTTAAATACCTAATATTTAAGCTATCAAATTTTATTGCTTAAATTAAGTTATTCTTTAATGTTAGAAACTTGTAGTTAGTATTTATTATACTGTAACTGTTTGTTAGAGAAGTAATAGGAAAATCACTTTACCAATTTCTAATAAGCATCATTGGTAATTGTAATTAAATTATTAGAAAGTACAATTTTTCTCTTTTTAATCATTTTTTTACTTCGAAACGACAACAGTGTTCAACTCCGGCAAAAAAGAGTTAAGCGTAAAATTAAGTTTTAATATTTTACTAAACCCCATTTATGTTTATCTTTCATGTTATTATCGCTGGTTGACGAAGGCCTAACTTAATTTTTTGCCTCCAGATCCTAAGATTAAATTAAGCCGGTTTGTTTTACACGGTTTGGTCAGCATGAAAGCTTGGATTAGATAAGCTAAACAGATTTTCTCTTTCAAGATGACCATTCATTAACGTTGACGTAATTTGGTGTCTTTTTGATAGTCATTTTTATATAAATTAAATTTGAATATTTTTAAAATATAATTAAGTTACAAAAGGTACAGTGTAAAAAAAAAGTAACTCCGATTAACATCAACCGATGCTTCTGAAAGTTTCGGTACATTTTGTTTTGAATTTTACTGATTAATTTACAGTTATGGTGGATGTTGTACCAAAGGCCTAAAAAGAATATCTCAAAGATTGTTTTCCACACTTGTCCTAATTTTCGTCAACTGCATTGCAGAATACGTTAGTTCCGAAAAATTGAGTATCGGCATCTTTTTAGTGTTCCGTACGGAACACTTATAAGATCACTTCGGTGTCTGTCCGTCTGTCCGTCCGTCTGTCCGTCTGTCCGTCTGTCGTCTGTCCGTCTGTCCGTCTGTCCGTCTGTCCGTGTCCGTGTCGTCTGTCCGTCTGTCCGTCTGTCCGTCTGTCCGTCTGTCCGTCTGTCCGTCTGTCCGTCTGTCCGTCTGTCCGTCTGTCCGTCTGTCCGTCTGTCCGTCCGTCTGTCCGTCTGTCGTCTGTCCGTCTGTCCGTCTGTCACACCCGATTTTCTCCGAAACTATTTGTCGTAGAAAGTTGAAATTTGGTAGTAATATAGGAATTGATGGCCTCATCAGAGCCATGTAGTTTTGAAAGTTTAAATTTTGACTTAAGGGGTCAGTTTTGGGGGGTGAAATCGGAAGTGAAAAAAAAAATTTTTTTACTAGGTAATCGAGTGTGGTGTCAAATGAAAGCTTGTGAAAACACGAGTAAAAAATATAATATATAATGTAATACTTGCGCGCACTTTTCTTTGTATTATTTTTAAAAAATCGCGAAAAATCGCTGTCCACCCCCTTATCTCGGAAAGTACTTATCAAAAAATTTTGAAAAAATTCTGGAATATTCTCCACGGGGTGTAGATTGAACGAAAATTATCACGAATGCATTACTGTAATAATTTATCTGGTATATAAAAAAAACAGAAATTTCAAGGTCATCAATTTTCAGTAAAGATTGGAAATAAACTTTGTTGAAAAACTTATTTGGGGTGTGTTTTTGTGAAGTCACTGATCATTTTATATCACCGTAACATAAATTTTGACTTAAGGGATTCGTTTTGAGGGGTGAAATCGGAAGTGAAAAAAAATTTTTTTTTACTAGGTCATCGAGTGTGGTGTCAAATGAAAGCTTGTGAAAAACACGAGTAAAAAATATATATATTTAATGTAATACTTGCGCACACTTTTTTTGTATTACTTTTAAAAAATCGTGAAAAATCGCTGTCCCCTACCTTATCTCGAAAAGTACTGATCAAAAAATTTTGAAAAAATCCTGGAATATTCTCCACGGGGTATACATAGATTGAACGAAAATTATCATTACCTTTAATTATCTGGTACAGAAAAAAAAACAAAATTTCAAGGTCACCAGTTTTCAGTAAAGATTGGAAACAAACTTTGTTGAAAACTCATTTGGGGTGTGTTTTGTGAAGTCACTGATCATTTTATACCACCCTAACAAGATTTTTTATTTTAAAAACAATCAACGTACGGAACACCAACTGTGCAAGTTCAACTTGCACTTGACCGGTTTTTTTTTAAGTAATATTCATTATTGAATAAACCTGAGATTTTAAAGGTGAATGTTAGCAAAACGTAAGTTTTTCTTTTCTTTAATCCTCTGCTCATGATAATCTCCCATTTTTCAGTATTTATAGCATACCTTTAACACGTATACAACAGAAAGTAGATTTTCTTAAAAGTAATAGATAATAGGGGAATTTAGCGGTTAATACTTTGAAATTAGAACGGATATCGTTGGATTTGTAAATTTCCATTCTGGCAGCATATTTTGTGCTTGCTTATTTTTGTAAGCGAAACAGAAATGTACATTATTTAACTTTTTACTTCCTTTTCTAAAGAAAAGTATAATATACGTGAAAAAATCATATTACTAGATTTTTTGCTTTTCTTCGGGTATTAGGATTCCTAGACCACGAAAAAAATAATCATTTCCATCGGTCTGTCTATGGATATATCGGTGTGTCGGTCTGTTGGCACGATAACTCTCAAACGAAATGAGTCACCAATTTCAAACTTATATAATGCCTAATAAAGGAATAAAGCCTATAGTTTTTGAAGCCCTATCGCTTAATAAGAAGTGGGTTAAGGGGAGAGGCAGGATAAATTTTGTATGTTTTTAATAATAACATGATTATTTTCCTTTGCTTATTGTTGAGTTTATAGTAAAATATAAAAGTGGTCAAATGGGTGAAGGGAAGAGATTAAGGAGTTATTTCCTATGTAGAGCGTTTTATGTCCTTTTTAAGGTCTTCTGAACCAAAGAATTTACTGATTTGGTTATTTTTTCATTACTTCTAATTTTAACCCGAGAAAGAGGTGAAAGGATTGAGGGTCGCTAAATATTGTACAGTTTCAAAAGCGTTTTAAAAGTTTTTCCAGGATTTTTAGGTGATACAAGTGACAAATTTTAAGCGAATATACAGAAATCGTGAATACAATAAAGAATAGAAAACTGAAATACTTAGGACACATAATGAGAAACCCTGCTGCCTTACACCTAATAATTCAAGGCCAAATACAGGGAATAAGAAGTGTCGGAAGAAGAACAACGTCGTGGCTCAGTAACCTGAGGCAATAGTTTGGAAAAACAAGCCAGCAACTGTTCCGAGCAGCAGTAAATAAAACCATGATAATCAACATGAGAGTCAATGACCGATAACGGTCAAGGCAATAAACGAAGAAGATATCGTGCTACATGTCCTTTTCGGTGTTTTAAGATTGTAGGAATATGAATGTCCTAAGAATTCCAGTTTTTTGCTCTTTATTGTATTTACTATTTCTGTTGTTTTATTTAGATGCTGTAAAACTGAGTAATTGTTAATTTGGTCAGTCCGCTTGATTTTCAACATCCGTCGGTAAGTCCACATTTCAAAGGCCTCCAAGCGAATGGTAGCGTGTCCGTGACTGTCCGCGCTTTTTATTCCGTATAACAGTAAAAAAGCAGGAAAAAAATAACATCTAATCATCCTATCTATGTTTAGGTCATGGCTACACAGAACCTGTTTCATTTTTACAAAAGTTGCTCGTGCCTTCACTATTCTGTTGTTAACTTTCAAACTTGGGTTTCATTGGTCGTTAATTATAGTTCCGATATATATATATATATATATATATATATATATATATATATATATATATATATATATATATATTACTATAAATAATATCCTTAAAATTTGCCACTCTGCATCACCAAAAAAAAAACACAGAGACACTTTCAAAGTACTATTGAAACTATCTAATATTTAGCGATCTGCAGTCCTGTTCTTTCGCCCCTGCCTTGGGTTATTAAAATAAGAAGGAGGGAAAGAATAACCTAATTTTTAAACTCTTCGGCTAAGAAGACCTTAAAAAGACTACTACTCTGCATAGGAAATAACTCCTCTAATCTCCTCCTCCCACACCTTTGACTCCTTTTATGTTTTGTTATAAATATGTATACATAATATGTATTTATTTTCTCAACAAAAAACCAGGAAGCATAACAATATTATTAATAAAAACATACAAAATTTATCCACATCCACCCCTTTCACCCACTTCGTCTTAAGCGATATGGCTCAAAAACCATAGGCTTTATTCTTTTATTAGGCATT
Source organism: Pachyrhynchus sulphureomaculatus (assembly GCA_019049505.1). Taxonomy (NCBI): domain Eukaryota; kingdom Metazoa; phylum Arthropoda; class Insecta; order Coleoptera; family Curculionidae; genus Pachyrhynchus; species Pachyrhynchus sulphureomaculatus. Next base: position 70,812,607 of record CM032454.1, read on the forward strand.
ATATATATATATATATATATATATATATATATATATACATATATATATATATATATATATATATATATATATATATATATATATATATATATATATATATATATATCTCAAGTTTGAAATTGATGTCTTATTTTGTTTAAGAGTTATCGTATCAACAGTCCGACATACCGACAGACCGACAGAGAGATCGATGGAAATTTTTAACTAATTTTTCGTGGTCTAGGAACCTGATGAAAAGCAAGAATCTAGGAAAATGACTTTTATTTAGAGAGGAGAGTAAAAAGTTAAATAATGTACAATTTTGTTTCGCTAGCAAAAGTAAGCAAGCATAAAATATGCTGCCAGAATTTAAATTTGCAAAACCAGCGGTTCTAATTTCAAAGAATTAATCGCTAAATCCCCCTAGTATCTATTACTTTTAAGGAAATCTACTTTTTATAGTATACGTGTGTTCCAGGTATGCTATAGATATTGCAAAATGAGAAGTTATGATGAGTGGAGGATCAAAGTAAAGAAAAACACGTTTTAAGTTCCAGTCATCCTCAAAATCTCAGGCTTATTTAATAATAAAGATTAATTATAAAAAAACCGGTCAAGTGCAAGTTGAACTTGCACAATTAGTGTTCCGTACATTGATTGTTTTTAAAATAAAAATTTTTGTTAGGGTGGTATAAAATGATCAGTGACTTCACAAAATACACCCCAAATGAGTATTCAACAAAGTTTGTTTCCAATCTTTACTGAAAACTGGTGACCTCGAAATTTTGTTTTTTTTTATATACCAAATAAATTGTTAAAGGTAATGCACTCGTGATAATTTTCGTTCAATATATACCCCGTGGAGAATATTCCAGAATTTTTTCAAAATTTTTGATCAGTACTTTTCGAGATAAGGTAGGGGACAGCGATTTTTTAAAAGTAATACGAAGAAAAGTGTGCGCAAGTATTACATTATATATATATATATATATATATATATATATATATATATATATATATATATATATATATATATTACTCGTGTTTTCACAAGCTTTCATTTGACACCACACTCGATGACCTAGTAAAAAAAATTTTTTTCACTTCCGATTTCACCCCTCAAAACGAACCCATTAAGTCAAAATTTATGGTACGGTGGTATAAAAATGATCAGTGACTTCACAAAACACACCCCAAATGAGTTTTCAACAAAGTTTGTTTCCAATCTTTACTGAAATCTGATGACCTTGAAATTTTTGTTTTTTTTATATACCATACAAATTATTAAAGGTAATGCACTCGTGATAATTTTCGTTCAATCTACACCCCGTGGAGAATATTCCAGAATTTTTTCGAAATTTTTTGATAAGTACTTTTCGAGATAAGGCCCGGGACAGCGATTTTTTTCGCGAATTTTTAAAAAATAATACAAAGAAAAGTGCGCGCAAGTATAATATTATATATATATTTTTTACTCGTGTTTTCACAAGCTTTCATTTGACACCACACTCGATGACCTAGTAAAAAAATTTTTTTTTCACTTCTGACTTCATCCCCCAAAACTAACCCCTTAAGTCAAAATTTAGTTCTCAAAACTACATGGCTCTGATGAGGCCATCAATTCCTACATTATTACCAAATTTCACCTTTCTATGTCAAATAGTTTCGGAGAAAATCGGGTGTGTGACAGACAGACAGACAGACAGACAGACAGACAGACAGACAGACAGACAGACAGACAGACAGACAGACAGACAGACAGACAGACAGACAGACAGACAGACAGACAGACAGACAGACAGACAGACAGACAGACAGACAGACAGACAGACAGACACCGAAGTGATCTTATAAGTGTTCCGTACGGAACACTAAAAAGACGCTGATAAAATTTTTCGGAACTAAAGCATTAGGCAAGAAGTTGATAAAAATTAGGAAAACAAACTTTGAGGCATCCTTTTTAGGCCCTTCGGCACAACATCTATCATACCAACTAACTGACATCAGTAAAATTTAAAACAAAAATATCGAAACCTTCAAAAGCATCAGTTGATATTAATCGAAGTTACTTTTTCTTTACACTGTATCTTTTTTAACTTCTAAATTATATTTTAAAAATATTCAAATTTAATTTATGGAGGGGTTTGATTTAGACTTTTTATAAAAATGACGATCAAAAAAACACCAAATTACGTCAACGTTAATGAATGGTCATCTTGCAAGAGAAAATCTGTTTAGCTTATCTAATCCAGGCTTTCATGCCGACCAAACCGTGTAAAACAAACCGGCTTAATTTAATCTTAGGATCTGAAGGCAAAAAATTAAGTTAGGCCTTCGTCAACCAGCGATAATAACATGAAAGATAAATATAAATAGAGTTTAGTAAAATATTAAAACTTAATTTTACGCTTAACTCTGTTTTGCCGGAGGTGAACATTGTTGTCGTTTCGAAGTAAAAAACGATTATAAAGAACAAAATTGTACTGTTGAATACTTATTATCAATGATGCTTTATAAGAAACTGGCAAAGTGATTTTATTATTACATCTCTAACAAACAGTTTTAAAATAAATACTTACTTCAATTTTCTAACACCAAAGAATAACCTAATTGAAGCAATAAAATTTGATAGCTTAAAGGGTGCTAGGAATATTTAGATGGTATTATTTCTAACAAATAACCATCCAAAACTATAGTCCTGCAAAGTGAAGTTATTTTTAATTATCACCTTGTCTTCAATCGCAAATATTTTAAAGTAAAACTTTTTGATGACACACCTTATACAAGTTCGCTGACGGAAAATGTATAATACAGTAATCAAATAAAGTTTTTTTTAATGGCTTTAGCACACGTCCTATAGGGAAGTTCCTAAAGCGTTCCAGGAGCGGCATGTGTGCGGAAAAAGCGATTCACGTTGTTCTTGAAACGCTGTAAATTGTACTCGGTGGGAAACACAGCCCTGGGCAAATTATTCCAAAGGGATTACGTTATCTATATAAAAGACCGCTTGAAAAGCATTGTACGCGGAGTAACAAGCTGAACCTCACACTGATGTGAAGTATTAGAGCGACGTGTATTTCTAACATGCACCGCTCTGGGAGGAATTAAGCGGGCTACATCCTTCGAGCACTTTCCATAAAAAATACTTGTAGAACAGACTCAAGTCGCCAACTGTTCTTCGATGTTCGAACGAATCAAGGCCGCCGGTCAGTTCCTGGTCTCCAATTAGACGAACAGCTCTTCTCTGAACAGAATCCAACAAATGCAGTGTGTGTTTGGGAGCGGAGCGTCAAACATGGGAGCAGTATTCCATAGTTGGTCGAATTTGAGCTTTGTAAAAAAATTTACAGTTGTGCAATGAAAAGCTTTCTGGTTCGAAATAATATTCCCAACTTTTGAGAAACTCTCCTTGCTATGCATGCAACATGTTCATGCCATGACATATTTGCTCCCAAATTAACGCCCAACAAATTGAGTGACGATGTTAGGGAATGGAGTGCCCCGACATGACTATGTCGGGTTCAGCAACGTTAACTTTTTTAGAAGTTATCTTTTGGTTTTAACATATTGATTCACGACTGAGAAATCACTGCTCATTTTAAGTTATTGTCTAGGTTAACGACCATTACAATCCAGAAAAAAACTATAATTATTTTCAATATATATCAGAGCATTTCTTTATCGTGTTTAAAAGGATTTTGAAATGATATAACTCAATATTTATGAACACATATAGCTTTAAAATCGTAAGAAAATATCTCGAAATGTGAGTTAAAAAATTATTGAAATAATGAACCCGTTTTTTTTTTGTCTTAACTTTTTTAATTAGGTCTTCTTTTTTTTCCTGAATGCCTTTAAGAATTGAAAATTGCATTATTTTTTTTATGTTAATTTATATCATAAGGAAAACGAAAACGAAACTGGTAAATTTGTTCAGCAAATACTTTTCCAACAGCTACTGTACGGCGACCATTTGAAGGTTTTATATTTTTACAACTTCTTCGATAATGAACTCATTCTTTCCTTTTACTCATAACGTATCCTATGCAATGGAAACAAAAAAGAAGCTTTAAAGTGACGTTTGTTGACATGTCCAAGTTCCCTGTACTAAATGTTTTAACCCCTAAAATGGACGTATGACGAAGATACTCCTCTAATCTCATTCCTCACGTTAAGTAGCATATCTGTAACAACAGCAACAGCCGGACACACAAAAAGTGTTTACCGTAAGTAATTTAATAAAAACGAAAGAACAGATCCGCGGATGATACCGTGTGCCGATCTAGAACACATTTCGATATTGAATCTTATCAGCTGAATGTAGATCAAATAGTATCGAGAATTCAGCAGCGATGACATATATATATATATATATATATATATATATATATATATATATATATATATATATATATATATACATATATATATATATACATATATATAATATATATATATATATATATATATATATATATATATATATATATATATATACATATATATATATACATATATATATATATATATATATATATATATATATATATATATATATATATATATATATATGTATATATATATATATATATATATATATATATATATATATATATACATATATATATATATATATATATATATATATATATATATATATATATATATATATATATATATATACATATACATATATATATATATATATATATATATATATATATATATATATATATATATATATACATATACATATATATACATATATATATATATATATATATATATATATATATATATATATATATATATATATATATATATATATATATATATATATACGAGGCATGTTTTCTGCCCGCAAAAATCATGTGCACAGTTTTTTGGGACAGAAAAGGAGTATTGCTAGTGGAGTTTCTGCCTCGTAATGAGACAATCAATGCAGCGTCTTATTGTGAGACATTGAACAATCTGCGTCGTGCAATCCAGAACAAAAGACGTGGCAAGTTGAGTAAGGGTATCGTTTTGCTGCATGACAATGCCCGTCCACATGTGGCTAATCGGACCAAAGATCTCATCAAATCTTTTAAATGGGAAACTCTAGATTATCCTCCATACAGCCCTGATCTGGCGCCCAGCGACTACCATTTGTTCCTGCACTTGAAGAAGCACCTGGGTGGTCAGCGTCTTCAAGACGATAACGAAGAATTTTATGAGGAGGGTATTCAAAAACTGGTGCCACGTTATGACAAGTGCCTCAATATTCACGGAAATTATGTAGAAAAGTAGATTAAGGTACAGGCTTTCATGTAAAATAAAATTATAGCGATATCTTTGCACGTCTTTTTTTAATTCCAAAACGGTACTTACTTAAAAAACATGCCTCGTATATATATATATATATATATATATATATATATATATATATATATATATATATATATATATATATATTAGAGTGACCGGATCTCATAGAGGGGAAAAAAATGTCGGAATCTTGTTCGTCTGGACCCCACAAAACGATTCCCCTTTCCAGATATTGAGATAGCCTAAATTTGAGCTCGATTAAACGACGTTAACCCGTGCCGCTCGTCGCTCAAAGTTTGAAAAAATCCAAATTTTTGGCCAAAAAGCTGACATATGCAGCCATAACTCCAGAACGGTAAATAATAGAAACACGCTTAATATCGCAAAAGAAAGCTAATGTTGTTCTTCAAAATTTATATTCTATACATAATTGTTGTTATTTTAAGTCAAACCGAGTTACAACAACCTTTAGCCCCAAAAACGTGACCTGGTACCACTAGGAGCATACTTCGTATATTTTGTTATTAAGTGATAAATTTTGCCTTTTTTGGTATATTTTTGAGTTTAAAGTAGAAATATAATAAAAAAACAAGTAATACTGATAAGTCTAATGACATTTTTTATTTTAGAATATAAAAATTAGGTATATAATACATACAAAACAGACACAGAAAAGATACAGACGTAGTACCTACATGAGTTGATAATTTTACATAGTTATCTAATCTATTCTAGAGCTTTTGTTAAAGTAGTTTTTGACACGTCAGGATATAATGCTCGGCATTTACTTACAACTTGCAGGACATATTGATTTTGGTCTTCATCTTTTGTCAAAAGGTCGTTAAAGTCGGTTATTAACTAACTACTTTTAATGTTTTGACAATTTTCAATCCTTCTTGGAAGTCATTATTTTGAGGCCAGGTGTTTGGATGTTGTCTTAGGAAATCTGTTTTTATATTAAATTGGTCAAAGAATGTAAACGTTTCTTTGGTAAGTAAATTTACCAATCCTCTGTCAATTACCTCTTTTAAGTTTTCTTTCCTAACTTTTGGATTTACAACCCTAGCGTGCTGTGATGGTTCATCTGTGCTACTGAGCAATTTATTAGCCATTAACAACTTTTCATCGTCTGTAATGGTGGGATCAAAAAACGATAATACCACAAATGGTTCGAGAATTTGGTCAGGGCTATTTCTGCAATGTCATTGTCACATTCTTTATAGTCTAATAGACTATGCAAAATACCTAAATCTTGCTTTGGTGCAAGATGAGCTTTTGGAGCATTGAACCAAGCTTTACAATAAATTTTAACTAGGAAAACAGAAATGGCACGCACAGAACTTTCTTCTTCTTTAGACATCTTAAATTGACGACGAAAAATGAACATTTTTAAGCAGTAAATAGCCTTTGCCATCCACCTAGCGTGATGAATGGCTCCTGGAGTTCTAAAACCCACAACATTGCCGTCTAGTGATCCAACAAATACGAGAACCAACTGCAATAGCTCCTTGTAGTCATCTCTGGGGTGGCTCTCAGTTAATTTGGTCTCGAATTCAGCAGTAACATTTGCAATTACTTCTGGAGTTAGCTGCTTTTGTATTAGATTGTCACTGATACCTGTGTCGTATTTTCCTTTGTCTATCTTGGGCCACGCAGTGAGGAATCTCTTGAAAATGTCTGGATGAGGTCCAGTGGTTGATCCCATTTTTGTGTCGGATACGCCTAACAGAATTTCCAAGATATGGTGACGGCAAGCTAGGTATAACAATTCTCTTCCTAACATTTGCTCCAATATGACGCATGCTCCTTTGAGTCTTCCCGTGTTGGATGCTGTAGTGTCGAAGCACATCGCCTTGACGATGTTGAAAAGATCCCATTCATGTAGGCATTCATATACGGCTACGGCTTGCTCCTCTCCAGAGCTGTTTGCTGTTACAGGAACTCCCAGCAGCTGTTCCTTTTCGCCATATGAAATAGCTATAGCTATTCGCTCACATTGTTCATTTTTTAAAACACCCGGTAAAAGTTTACCGTCCCAATGGACAACCACGGGCTCTTTTTCAGGAATGCTTACTTTATCAAAAATTTTTTATTATATTGTTCTCTGAACATTTGCCTTCTATTATGTAATAAAGTTTTCGAGACTTTGTACTCAAGAGGGTCAAGGTTTAGTGCTTCTAGAGTAGCTATTAAAATTCTCGTGGCATTTCTGTCGGATACCTTACATCGATCTAATAAAATGGACAATTTCATGTTTAAAAATCTCTTTAACGGCCCTTGCAAATGAAACTTTCATCCTCTTGCTCTCAGATGGTCCTGGATCTTCTGCAGCTTCTTCAGGGATGTTCATTTCCTCCAAGCTCTCAAGTTCCTGGTAGATGCTGTCCTCTTCAGTGTCTTAAAATATCTTCACTAGATAATTGTTCGATCTAACCAGCTCAAAGGCACTTTAGAAACTAAACTGCATAAATAAAAGGTCGGTTGTACGCTGAAGTAAAATCACCATCCCTAAAATAGAAATTAGATTCACCCTCCTTTTTACCTGTCAAACGGGTCTTTCTTTGGTAAACTAGTCAGGTAATCCCCATATAATAAAAGATTAAATTTGAACAAAAGGCTCTTTATGTTTGAAAATTGAGTTCCAAATGCACACACAAAAAAATGTTAATTCCGAGACACATGTATATATATATATATATATATATATATATATATATATATATATATATATACATATATATATATATATATATATATATATATATATATATATATACATATGTAGATATATATATATATATATATATATATATATATATATATATATATATATATATATATATATATATATATATATATATATATATATATATATAGGTGACAGGCAGAGCGTGTGTGACATATTTAATCTTTCTTATTAAATTTAGAAGAAAAGTGAGTTTTTAGGTGGATTCTGCATCACTTGAAACACCAGAAATGTTTTGGCCCTTCCGATTTTCTGTTATCGGGATATTTAAATTTTCTAAAGTTTAAAGTCACTTTATTTGTTAAAATATCGAAAAAAATTATTAGAATAAACTCTATTTAATTTAATGTCATTTTATGGCAGTGTGAAAAATTTTAAATAGATGGGACAAAAATTGGATTTTGTTAGTTTTAGTAATGAAAATATGATCACAAGAAAATTTTTATTTTTTGATTTTGAAATATATTTGTTAGATTCGTACAATAAATTAAACATTTATTTTTTTAATTCAAGTTACGTTTCAGTGGCTTTACAATTAATAATTGGAAAATTCTGATTTTTGTAAAACCACAACTGTCGTACGGACATTTATAAAATATTATAGCCCTGTTACTTGCAATATGAGGTTCTTGTTTTTTTAGAGTACACTCTAGCGTCATAATTTAGTGCAACACATAAAGGAAAACAAGTAAATTAGTATTTATTAACGAGCGATAAATTTATTTTAATACTTGGAATGTTTTCGAGATTTTTCTTGCAGTACAAATTTCTGTTCATATAACATATATGAACATGATATGTACTCAATTTCACAAAACATACAACCCATTCACAATATTTAAGTAAGTATTTTTTTTTAAATTTTAAATGATTTTAGATCTGGAAAACCAAAAAACTAAATAATCGTAAATTAGTGCATCCTTTTTCCTAATTACTTATTGCTATATACACTACATACTTTCCGAAAAATGACAATACAATTTTACTTTAGCTTTTCATAAAGTTGGCTATTACCGAAACAGAAGAATTATGTCTGTATTGTCTCTTCAGTAAGAACGTCATTTAATTTTAATATATCTCAAATTGTATGGGTGTAAAATGGCTGCTGAAAAATTATCTCTTCCAGAAAGAGTTGAAATCATAAATATGACCAGAATTATCAAAGTTCGCAAAATACTGCTAGAATATTTAATGTAAGGCATCCTGATTAAAATGTTCATCCTTCGACTATAGCAATACTCTTAAATAACTTTAAAAAACATGGTTCTATAGATATCCGATACAAAGTCAGTCATGACCGGTCTGTTACTAATGAAGAAACAAATTTTAATGTAATGTTATCGACTGTCACATTTTACAAAACAGGTATTATGTTGTTAGACTAGATTTTTGATCGATCTTTTGAAAAGAGGGAACAAGACATACATTTTTCAAAAACGTCCTTTTTACTAACAAGGTTAAGTTTTCTTGTCATGGTGTGGTAAGCACACAAAATTTCAGATGGTGGGCAGACAAGAATCCAAATTTTGTATTATAAACTAAAAATCATTACTACCTTAAAGTCAACGTGTAGTATGGGATATGGAACACTTAAATTCTTGGGCATTTCATTTTGAAAAGCTAACCGAAATTCTTAAACACAAAAATATTTAATTTTTTACATGAACGTCCACTTCAACAGCACAGAAGACTGTTTTTTCAACAAGATTCCGTCATTCCAGTCTATTCATAGTATACTGTAAGTGCGAGAATAATTGGATAAATGAGTTGAAGTCCAGTGGATTGGACGTTATTCTGCTAATCCTTGGTCAGCGAGATCTGCTAACACCGCTCGATTTTTATTATGAAGCTACCTCAAGAACAAAGCTTGTGTTTAGATACCTTTCAGAAATATTGAACATTTGAAAAATCCAATGCTAAGAAGTGTGTTTAAGAGAATTACATTCGCGAACAGTTCGGGCAGGACGAAATGCAAACAAGGTTTTTTTTGGTGTTCCGTACAAAACACATATAAGATCATTTAGGTGTCTGTCTGTCCGTCTTTCCGTGGGTCCGTCTGTCCGTCTGTCACACCCGATTTTCTTCTAAACTATTTGACATAGAAAGTTGAAATTTGGAACTAATATAGAAATTGACAGCTTCACCAGAGCTGTGTAGTTTTGAAAGTTAACTTTTGGGTTAGTCTTGGGGGGTGAAATCGGAAGTGAAAAACCGTTTCCTCTGGAGAAAAAGTCATGGCTACAGTTTTTTGGGATACTTATGGTGTTGTGCTCATAAACTACCTGAAAAATGTAGAACATTAGTATTATGCTTCATAAAAATTTGTATTTTATTTTTTTATTCATAAATTATTTTTAAAAAATTACGAAAAAATTTTATCCCCCCTTATCTCGAAAAGTACTGATCAAAAAATTTTTAAAAAATTCTAGAATATTCTCCACAGATTGAACAAAAATTATCGCTTTAATTATTTACTTAAAAAAAAAATACAGGTTTCGAGGTCGCCAGTTTTCAGTAAAGATCGAAAGAAAAACTTTGTTGAAAACTCATTTGGGGTGTGTTTTGTAAAGTCATTGATCATTATATACCTCCGTAACAAAAATTTTTATTTCAAAAGCAATCAACGTACAGAATACTAATTGCGCAAGTCCAACTTGCACTTGGCCGATCATTTAATTATATGGTTGTATATTTAATTTGTGCTGTGTCTATACTTTATTTTTTTGTGTACGCTGTATAGTCAATCTTGTTATTATCTTTAGTAAATATTAATTTAGTAGTCTTCTTTTCTTTTTTCGGAATAAAGTTATGACGTTATAGTGTCTTTAAAAAATAAAAACCCAAAACTGCACGCAATAGGGTAAAAATATCCGATAATCGTGAGTATGATAGTTGCGGTTTTTAAAAGAAGTAAAACAGGGCTTGGAATCAATAAACAAATTTTAAAATTCTTCTATCAATCAAACTAATGTATTTCAAATTCAAGAAATAAAGTTTTCCTTGCAATCATATTTTTATTGATCAAGAACTTTGTCCTAATAAATGTTTTCGATATTTTAACAAAGTCCAAAAGGGACTATAGAAAATTCAAATTTCTCGTCAAACGACAAAATGACAATCGGAACTGCAAAATTATTTTTTGGGTATCAAGTGATTCAAATCATCTATAAATCCAGTTTTTTTTTTTTTCTAAATTTACTAATAAAGAAAAATCTCATATGCTGCATACTTTCTGCCTGTCACTATGTGCATATATATATATATATATATATATATATATATATATATATATATATGTATGGAAAGAGACGGTTCACGTCAACGGGGACACCCCTGTGACCAGAACTAAGAGAGATGCCCACATATGTCAAAAGACTCAACATTTTTGTTAAAGTGTCTTCTTCCGAATACTACCTAGCCTTTCAATATGGCGGTTAAACTTATAATATCTAAGCAAAAGAATCTATTTTTATATTAAAACTAGCCGGGCCCGCGGCTCCGCTCGCGTGGACTTTATTCACTACTATCGTCACTGCTTATTCCTTATGTTACCCATCGTAATAAAATATCTCCCATTATTTCCCCTTATCTCCCAATATTTCTCCTTATCTCCCATTAGCTCTACATAATTTCCGTTATCTAGGCTTATCTCTGCTCATCTCCCATTTCCCACTATCTGACCTTATTTCCAATTATCTAGGCTTATCTCGACTTATCTCGTAATATTTCTCCTTATCTCCCATTATTTCTCCTTATCTCCCATTATCTCACCATAACTCCCATTATCTAGACTTATCTCTGCTTATCTCCCATTATTTCTCCTTATCTACCATTATTTATACTTATCTCCCATTATCTCACCTTATCTCCCATTATCGAGGCTTATCTCGACGTATCTCCCATTATTTCTCCTTATCTCCCATCATCTCGCCTTATCTCACCTTATCTCCCATTATCTAGGCTTATGTCGAATTATATAGAACATATGTATAAATTTATAAAAACACGTAAATCAGATAAGTGCAATAACGGACAGACAGACAGACAGAGAGACGTTACATTTTATATATTTAAGGCCTTAGGCAGTGTATTGCAAGAGAACGCGCTAGCGGCAACTTTTCTCCGACTTGATTCACTATTATCGTCACTGCTTATTCCTTATGTCACCTAACGTAATAAAATATATCCTATAACCTGGCCAGAGAACATGCGTATATTTTAAAAAAAAGCACGTAAATCGGATAAGTGGCTCTCCAGCGATAAGCGCACTAACGGACCGACAGACAGAGAGAGACGTTGCATTTTATATATATTATAGATATTCTTTGCTCCATGATATTGTTCCATATTTAATGGTTGAGCATGTTAAAAAAAAAGAACGTAAATCGGATAAGTGGTTCTCCAGTGATAAGCGAACAAACGGACAAACAGACAGAGAGACGTTGCATTTTATATATATTATAGATATCCTTTGCTACATGATATTGTTCCATATTTAGTGGTTTAGGCAGTGTATTGCAAGAGTACGAGCTAGCGGCAAACTTTTTTCCGATTTAATTCACTATTATCGTCACTGCTTATTCCTCATGTTACCTAACGTAATAAAATATAGTCTATAACCTGGTCAGAGAACATATGTATGTTTAAAAAAAAAGCACGTAAATCGGATAAGTGGTTCTCCAGCGATAAGAGCACTAACGGACGGACAGACAGACAGACAGACAGACAGACAGACAGAGAGACGTTGCATTTTATACATATTATAGATATAGATTATTATTATATAACTTGACCAAAGAATATATGTATGAATTTAAAAAAAGACACGTAAATCGTATAAGTAGCTCTCGCGTGATAAACGCACTAATGGACAGACAGACAGACAGAGAGACATTGCATTTTATATATATTATAGATTATAGATATTCTCTGCTACATAAAATTGTTCCATATTTAGTAGTTTAGACTGTGTATTGCAAGAGAACGCGCTAGCGGCAAACTTTTTCCGACTTCATTCACTATTATCGTCACTGCTCATTCCTTATCCTACCTATCTAATAAAAATATAGCCTATAACCTGGCCGGAGAACATATGTTTGTTTTAAAAAAAAAAAACGAAAATCGGATAAGTGGTTCTCCAGTGATAAGCGCACTAACGGGCAGACAGAGATACGTTGCATTTTATTTATATTATAGATGTAATAAAATATATATCTATAACCTGGTCAGAGAACATGTATGAATTTAAAAAGCACGTAAATCGGATAACTGGTTCTCGAGGGATAAGCGCACTAACGGACAGACAGACAGACAGAGAGACGTTGCATTTTATATATATTCTAGATATAGATTATTATTATATAACCTGGCCAAAGAATATATATATATATATATATATATATATATGAATTTAAAAAAAGACACGTAAATCGGATAAGTGGTTCTCGCGCGATAAACGCACTAATGGACAGACAGAGAGACATTACATTTTATATATATTATAGATTATAGTTTATAGATATTCTCTGCTACATAATATTGTTCCATATTTAACGGTTTAGGCTATGTATTGCGCTAGCGGCAAACTTTTTTCCGACTTCAATCACTATTTTATGTCACTGCTCATTCCTTATGCTACCTATCGTAATAAAATATAGCCTATATAATAATAATAATATAATTACGTTTTAAAAAAAAAAAACGTAAATCGGATAAGTGGTTCTCCAGTGATAAGCGCACTAACGGACAGACAGACAGACAGACAGACAGAGAGACGTTGCATTTTATATATATTATAGAAAATCAATAACGTCAAAAAAATTTTGAAAATTTATACTCGAAGGTTTTCAAGGATACTGAATTCATTTTTACGGTTAGTTTTTCATTTCGCAACCTTACAAGGGATGAAAACAGGGTTGGAGGTAACTAATTATCAGGATTTGTAAGAATTTAGTTCTGCTGATGGGGAAAGAAAATTTATAATGTTTATATTTCTAATTATATTTTTAAGGGTAGTTTTTAAATTCGTACTTCTTGTAAATGTGAAAAACAGGGGTTGGGCGTGAAATATTTTCATAACTATTTTTTATTGTGTCTAAGATTAAAAATTTATTTTTCTATTTGGAATTAAGTTTTTAAGGATGCCACTTTTGACTTTGACATTACTTTTATAAATTCGCACCCCTACAGAGGTAAAAGTCCTTATTTTTATCCCTGTAAGGAATATCAAAGTCAAAATTGACATCCTTAAAAAACCCTTGATAACAAATTTTTAAATCTGAACAAAAAAATTTCTGATGATATCAAAATTTTGACCCTACCCCTACTCTTATTTTCAAACAAAACCCTTATTTTACCTCTCCAAAGTAGAAAGGTATAAAACTGACATCAGAATCAAAATAGGCATCAGTCCAAATTTTTGGAAGTAAGAACTCAAAACCCAGAAATGGTTGATTGGAGGATAGTGTATTTACATTATCGTCCAGTTTCATTCACAGTCAGTAATAAAACTCAATACATAAAACAAATAACATCAGTACGGTTAATAGTCATCCATGTCAACACTCTTCTATCGAAATGTTGAAAAAATGTATAGTTAACGTTGGTTAACTATAATAACTAAATATTCCTTCACCCACACCACAGAAAAGCAACTTGAACTTCCTTAACCTGACATATAACTTATAAAACAGGAACTTTACGTTACATAGTCTAATATGTGTCCTCGAAAACCCCTGATAACAAATTTTTAATTCCAAATACAATAAAATCTAATTATGTCAATATTTCACCCCAACCCCTATTTTTCATTTTTATAACGAGTACGAATTTGAAAACTACCCTTAAAAATATAATTAGAAGCATAAATAACCTTCAATTTCCATTCCTTAATCTGCAGAACTAAATTTTTATAAATTTTGATAATTACCCAACTCCTGTTTTCGTCCCTCGTAAGGGTGCAAAATCAAAAACTAACTGCGGAAATGAATTTAGTGACCTCAAAAAACTCCCAAGTATTAATTTTCAAAATTTTTTTTGACGTTAATCATTTTTTGATATAAAAATATTTTTTTTTTGTTAAAACATTATGAGTTTAGCCGCTATATTGCATCTGCCATATTGAATTTTTTAAAAGGCCAGGTAGCATTCGCAAGCAAACATTTTAACAAAAATTTTGAGCCATTACATATGTGGGCGTCTCTCTCAGTTCTGGTCACACGGATGTCCTCGTTGACGTGTAACGTCCCATATATATATATATATATATATATATATATATATATATATATTATATATATATATATATATATATATATATATATATATATATATATGTATGTATATATATATATATATATTATATATACCATATATATATATTATATATACCATATAACTTTTTTCTTCTTGAACCATTTAAAATATTGAAATTAGGAGTTTTTTGGATTTTAGGTTCATGGAATAATCTTAACAACTTATTTTAACGTTTCGCTACGAATTTGGGGCATTTTCAAAATTTTTTTTTATTTGTTGTTCTCATATTTCTAAACATATAAAATTGTATAATTTTACATTATATAAGTTAAAATATACAATAATTTTTTTTTATTATTACAGTCAAATTTTGAACACTTCTCACGCACATACAACTCAAAATAGGTAGAATTAAAAATATATATTTTATTATTTTGTGCGTACCTTGAACTTCAGTGGTTTACTTTACTATGCAAAAGGAATCTCGTACAAAAGAAGGCTTGCTATCTTGTTAATTTTTTATTTGGATGTTTATTTGTGATTTTATTATTTATTGAGAGTACGCTTTTATGTTTGATACATGGTGAGAATAAAATATTTTATTTAAGTAAATTGGTGTAAATATGACTGATACCATCTACGTCGTCAATAATCGTTCACAACGTTTTTCTCTTGTTTGATTTCTATCGTTTCTTCCTTCTACTGATAATTTAGTATAATTTTGGTCTCGATTTATACTTCCAGTTTCGTTGAATTTGAATGTATTACCTAGTTCTGTCATGTGTTTGTGCAGAGCTGTTGAGGCGTTTTTGGTGTACTTATTAATATATATATATATATATATATATATATATATATATATATATATATATATATATATATATATATATATATATATACATATATGGTATATATATATATATATATATATATATATATATATATATATATATATATATATGTATATATGTATATATATATATATATATATATATATATATATATATATATATATATATATATATATGTATATATGTATATATATATATATATATATATATATATATATATATATATATATATATATAATATATTTATATATACAGGGTGTCCCATTATTCCGTGGACATAGGACTACCACGTATTTTTGGAATGAAAATAAGTCGACTGAACATAATTTACCTCTATACAAAAGTGCTTCGTTTGTCCGTTAGAAGGCCTCAAAGTAAAAAAAAATAAACTCATTTTTTAAGATATTTTAAGAACCGATATTCCGATTTGAATGAGATTTAGGATGCCCATGTTTTGCTAGGCGCTCTAATATTTGACTTTCACAAAAAACCCGAAAGGGTTCGAGAAACTACCCTCACCCCTACATAAATTCTAGTAGAAATGTTTTGCAACTTTAACGACGACTCTGAATTTTTTTTCATAAACAGGTCCTTCTATTTACTTCTTTTTTTGTCTCTTGTACAAAATTATTCTGGCTAATGTTTTACGCAAAAAAAAAAGACTAACAAACATTTTACTTACAATTAAAATTAGTTGGTGAAATTAAACAAGTAAGTATGATATTAATTATTATTACGAGTTTTATTTAACACAGGTAATAATATTTTTTACAAAAGTTGTTCAATATGACCACCACCTTCTTTCCTGCACATAACAATACGCCGCAAAAAGTTGAAACTAACTCTCTCTAAAATATCATTATTATTTTAATGTATTCGCAGCATTTTGAATCCTATCCCATAGTTGATCGGCGTTGTTTATCTGGACCTCGTATACCTTTGTTTTCAACGCTCCCCATATGAAAAAATCGCAAGGATTAAGGTCCGGGGAACGAGGTGGCCACTGAATTGGAGCTTCTTGACCTCTACTAATCTATCTACTACAAAAATTCTCGGTCAGATAATTTCTTACAGCACGCGCAAAGTGGGGTGGAGCTCCATCGTGCATAAAAAACATCTCTTCGTCTCGTCTCTTCTTACATTCAAAGGCAGTTCTTCTAATAATTCAGGTAAAGAATACTATAGAAAATGTAGATAGCTATCTACAGGTTATCAGGCAACCTATATGGGCTAACTAAAAAGTTACCAACAATCCCCAGCCAAACGTTAATTTTAGATTCTCGTTAAAAATTTCTTTCTGTAACTGCATGCGGATTTTCTTCGGCGTATACATTTGTATTATGCAAATTTATCATACCTCGACGGGTAAAACATGACTCATCCGTAAACAAAATTTTTTTTGTGAAATAGCCTAATAATTGCTCTGCATTCTAAAACATTTCGTAAAAATCTCAGAGGTGAGTGATGATCAATGGGCAACAATTCTTGGACGGGCTGAACGTGAAATGAACGAATGAGTTGTTCATTTAAAATCCGGTTAACTGTGCTTTTTTTAACTCTTTGTTCAAGTTCTAACCTGCGAGTGCTGATACCTGGACTTGCTTCGACTACTTCAAGAAGAGCTTCTTCCACTAGAGGTGTTTGGGCTTGCCACGGTTTTCCAGCATTGACTCTCAAGGATTGGAATCGTTCAATTTCTCGAAGTCGACGTTCTATGCTGGCAAAAGTCTGGCGATTTGGAATTTGTCGATTCGGATATCTCTCTTGATACACTCGAACACTTTTTCCTACAATTACCTTCGCAAAAACCAAGTACTAACAACATATCAGTCTGTTCATCAAAAGAATATTCCATATTCACAGGGAAAACAAGGAACAACAACAACAAATTATCAATCAAAAATAAATCCAAACGTTAATTAATTTAAAATTTATGAAGCTTATTGTCAAAAATCATTTGTGACACTGACATAACATTCCACATTTTCGCCAACTAGATTATTATTGCCTACTAGATTTTAACGGTTGATGTGACAAGAAAGAAAATTGTTTTGTAGGTCAGCATCGGAAAAATATTTTTTTTCTCAAGAACTGTGCGAGGTGGCGTTTTTTTACATGAAACATTCAGAGTCCTCGTTAAAGTTGCAAAACATTTCTACTAGAATTTATGTAGGGGTGAGGGTAGTTTTCACCCTTTTCGAACCCTTTCGGGTTTTTTGTGTGTGAAAGTCAAATATTAGAGCGCCTACCAAAACATGGGCAAAAATATCTTAAAAAATGTGTTTATTTATTTTTTACTTTGATGCCCTCTAAGGGACAAAGTTCTATGTCCACGGAATAATGGGACACCCGATATATATATATATATATATATATATATATATATATATATATATATATATATATATATATCCGTATTTTCATAGTCATAATTGCTCTGTCAATAATTTATTGGAGACATGTCTGTTAAGTTTAACATAAATATGTAATTAAATTATTGAAGTATATATACATATATATATATATATATATATATATATATATATATATATATATATATATATATATATATATATATATGTATATATATATATATATATATATATATATATATACATATATATATATATATATATATATATATATATATATATATATATATATATATATATACGAGGCTGGTTTGAAAAGTCCGTGCAAAAATAAAAACTACTTATGTGTTTGGGGTAAACCTTTTTTATTTTTCGACATAGTCTCCTTTTAGGCTTATACACTTCGTCCAACGATGTTCTAGTTTGTTGATCCCTTCCGAATAATAGGATATGTCCAAGTCTGCAAAATATCCATTAGTGTCTGCAATCACCTCCTCGTTTGAATAAAATCTTTGTCCCGCCAGCCATTTCTTCAAATTGGGGAACAAATAGTAGTCCGAGGGAGCCAAGTCTGGAGAATAGGGGGATGTGGAACGAGTTGGAATCCTATTTCCATTAATTTTGCGACCACAACTGCTGAGGTGTGTGCTGGTGCGTTGTCGTGATGGAAAAGGACTTTCTTGTGAGCCAATCGCGGGCGTTTTTCTTGCAGCTCGGTTTTCAAACGGTCCAATAACGATGAATAATATTCACCTGTAATAGTTTTACCCTTTTCCAGATAGTCGATGAGGATTACCCCTGGCGAATCCCAAAAGACAGTCGCCATAACCTTTCCGGCCGAAGGAACGGTCTTCGCCTTTTTTTGTGCAGATTCCCCCTTGGTAACCCATTGTTTAGATTGTTGTTTGGTCTCAGGAGTATAGTAATGTATCCATGTTTCATCCACAGTGACGAAAACGATGCTTAAAGTCCTCCGGATTCTTCTGGAACAGCTGCAAACCATCCTTGCAACACTTCACACGATTCCGTTTTTGGTCAAGCGTGAGCAATCGCGGCACCCATCTTGCGGATAGCTTTCTCATGTCCAAATGTCCAAATATATATATATATATATATATATATATATATATATATATATAAATATATATATATATATATATATCCGTATTTTCATAGTCATAATTGCTCTGTCAATAATTTATTGGAGACACGTCTGTTAAGTTTAACATAAATATGTAATTAAATTATTGAAGTAACTTTTTGGAATACAGTGCTATCTTCTGAAGATTAAATTCAGCGCGTCTCACAAAACTCCAATCAGCTTATTGCTCTTAATAAGCAAAAAATATTTCATGTTAATTTTCTTATTTTGAGGTGATTTTTTCGAACAAGTGCATTTTTGGCTCTTTCCTCAAATTTATAATATGTATTAT
Source organism: Pachyrhynchus sulphureomaculatus (assembly GCA_019049505.1). Taxonomy (NCBI): domain Eukaryota; kingdom Metazoa; phylum Arthropoda; class Insecta; order Coleoptera; family Curculionidae; genus Pachyrhynchus; species Pachyrhynchus sulphureomaculatus. Next base: position 70,832,549 of record CM032454.1, read on the forward strand.
TGACACGCATACATATTTTCTTACCACTCTGTTTTATAAATTATTGTTTGTCATAAATTTAGCAAAGAGAATATTTATATACATTGTTTTTTCTTGCAAAGTTACCACTTACTTTTCACATTCTATTTATCCTCATTTCTCCCTGGATTACAATCAAATATTCCTCTTTGATCCCCATATTCAAAGGAACATTTATATTCAAATTTAATACCATCAGAAAATTCTCATCACTAAAAAAGTAAGAGGGAAAAAACAGGGAGTCAATTTGAGCATTACATTTTTTTTATTTATGTAGAATACATTGGTAAGAAAATAATAAATCTGAGTGATTGCGTGCAAGCACGTCTGTGGAATTTTAACAACTTGCTGTCATGCCTTTTATTTCTTCTTGACAAATAACGCTGGAAATGTGGAAAATATTGGCCTTGTTATGAAACAAATAATAGATGTCGGCAAATCTTAAAGAAAGAAAATGAATAATGTTTACTGAACGAAAACTATACGCCAAAAAATACATAAGAATATGATCTAATTAAACTTAAAATCCACTTATTTTCACAATTTTATATATTTGTAACTGATTACTCCCTTTCCATATGATGCAGATATCATTTTATAAAATGAATTTTATAATGTGATACCAAACTCAAATTGTGTTATTTGGTCATTTTACGAAAAAGGATAAAACATTACTCGATATAATGAAATTATACTCGTTTCCTTGTAATAAAACAACATGATGTTACAAAACATACAACAAAATGTTAAAATTAAGGAAGCAAAAAAGGCAAAATAATCTTACCAAACAACTACTGACTAGTCGAAATGCTTTCAATAATATCTAAAGTTTTGGAAAAGGCTATCAATTAGCATGTTTTAAAATGCCTGGAATATTATTAGTAACATCAATATCATCCCTTTTAGAGGAAAAGATCAACAAAATATCTAGATTATGTCACATATATTTGGAACAACGAAATTGTACCTTCTGGAAAATCTCTAGCGGTTGCACTTGATATATCGAAAGTATTCGGCCGTGTTTAGTTTTATAACGCCCGTGTTTTCTCAAAGAGCGTTCTTTACGAATGGTAGTTCATGGGTTTTTTAATACCTGCACTGACAACGCCAATATGCTCAAGGTTCCATACTGTCTTCTTGTCTCTTTTTCTTTTCATAAACAAGCTGCTGGAAAGAACCACGAATTCAATGTACATCTTCGCCCGTGACAATACACTTGTTACTTCAAATACCTTGAACGCTTAAACATTAGTTACTCATGCAAATATTTATAGGCAACAGAACGTTGTTTAGCTTTACAGACACCTAGAAAAAATTCTATCTTAAGGTGACAGTAACTAAGTAAAATTTAACGCTGCAGATATCCAGATGGAAGATTTTCTAAAAAAGTTAACATCGCAGAATCCGATAGAGTTACGTTGGGACACTCCATTCCTTTAACATCGTCATACAACTTGCTGGGCGTTAAGTTGGAAGAAAATATGCCTTGGTATAAATATAGCAAAGATAGCTTCTCAAAAGCTGGGACTATTATTTAATACCAATAAGACCTACAGTCCACAACGTTTACTTCTATACAAAGCCCAGTTTCGACCAACGATGCAATATTATTCCAATGTTTGGGGCTATGCTCCTAATGCTGGATGTATCAAATTCTATTCAGAAGAGAATTATTCGTCTGATTGAATACCTAAAGCTCACCAGCTACCTAAAACGTCCCGTGAAATACAGATGTATGCAAATATATGTTTCAAATCTTGGACAACGTTGACGGATATTACGACATATACATTTAAAAAGAATAATCCATATACAGGCGGGGAGATGAACAATAAAAAAAGCTCATTTGAAGAATTCCTTTAAGCGGAGAATTTTATCCTTTTGGTATGACTTTTCTAGGGGTACGTTTCCCAGTGAGTGCAAGTTGCAACGGTTCAAAGCTAACATGAATGACTTTTTCCGCACACATGCCACTCCTGGAGAGCTTTAGGGACTTTCCTGTAGCACGTGTGCTAGACCCATAAAAAAAAAAAAAAATATAAAAAAAAACCACGCATTGCTACTTTAATGCCTTAGAGATTTCCATATAGTATGTATACTGTGCCCATAGAAGGAAAAAAAGCCTGGCTAGCAAAGTCTCATCAGGTACAGCATCCAAATGGGTTCACTTAAAAAAATTATGGCAAAGCTGCGTCAAACTACTGGCTGGCGTCAAACGAATCTGTCCAAAAAAGAAAAAAGAATCTCACCAGCTTTTCACCATCAGGATATTCTAATCAAAATTTGTCCCAAATAAATCGTTAGCGACGAATAATCAACGTAAAAATGGATGTGAGATATGGGAGGCAATATAGCATATGATGGAAAATTGTCATGCGTTTGTCACGTTAGAGTATAAGGAAAGACACCATATATTTGTTAAGATACTTTTTTAAAAGTTACCCCTATTACGATTAGGTTTTGAAGAGATTTCTTGAAAACTACATGTACAAGCTATACTCGTACTGAGAGCGAAAAATGTTAACAAATTCAATATTCACTCATAATAAACTAGATATATTTATGGAAAAATTTTCAAGACCTGACGTCCATGTTGCTATCCAAAATAATAACCTACATAGAAAACACAATGAAAGGAGTGGGACACAAACAGTAATATAATAGAAAATAAATAGCATTATAACTACTCCCATAATCCTATCAACAACAAATGAGATATCAAAACTTCTTACAAGAAACATCAACTATCTGAAGGAAGATTTCTGCAGGACATGCAGAAGAAAAACGCAGCTTGTACCAACACAGATTGTCCGAAAATTCGTAAGAAACTCACAACGTCACCCAGAACCCGATAACATGGAGAAGGCTATCTCAGAATTCTATCTAAGCATATATGAGGTGAGTCAGTGTTCTCCGTAGGAGTATGAAAGCTTCATGATTAAATCATAATAATAATAAACAGAACTGAGTGTATTTGTTAATTAATTTAAGACATTATATTCACGCTCACTGAATTTTTAATGGGCAAATGTACACAAAACTGCAGAACATGCTGCTGTACCTACCTTAATTTTTTTTAAATTAAATAGTAAACTCCTAATATAATTCTTCAAATACAATTTGATATCTTACAAGTAACAGATTTACAAAATAATTTCATTCCGACATATGAATAGTATATTTATACAATAATTTTAAAGAAATACGAGTATAAGGCAAGATATTTTGGAGCATTAATTTTTTCATTTTAAGAAGGTTTTAAGAATAATTATAAACCGTTTTTCATAAAGTTATTGAGATTATTTTTGAAAACTCTTAAACTGGTACACTCCTAAACATGTATAGGCAAGTTATTAAAGGCATTCAGCCCTTGGAAAAATCGTGAGTTCATGGTTTTTTTTTGTAATTTGTTCGTACTATATAGAAATAATTTCGTGATCGTGTTTGATAATCATGTATTTCATTAGAATATTTAATATAGTTATGTAGATAGGTAGGTAACAGCTTATTTATTATTTTAAAAATGAATATCATGGTAAAGTATTTAAAGTAAAAATCAAGTGGTCGCCAGTTTCAACAGTCCTGCATTAAAGCTATTGGCGTATATCTATTGCACTTTAAGATAATTCTCATACTCTTATTTTGCAATTTTTGTATGGCAGATTTACTATTGTTCTTCTTCTCTTAGTTCCTATCCGTTCCGGATGTTGGCAACCATATTAGCTATCATTACTCTATTGACTGCAGCTCTAAACAGCTGCGTTGTGGTCATTGAAAACCAAGTGCGAAGATTTTTGAGCCATGAAATTCTCCTTCTTCCAACACTCTCCTCCTTCCACACACCTTGCCCTGAAGTATATTTTGTAATAGACAAAATCTGTCCTCATTCCTCATAATGTGGCCGAGATATTGTAGTTTACGTTGCTTGATGGTAACTAGAACTTCTTTTTCTTTATTCATTCTTTGAAGAATTCTTTCGTTTGTGACCCGATCCGTCCATGACACTCCCAACATCCTTCGATACAGCCACATTTCAAAGGCTTCCAGCCTTTTACTTACTGCCTCTGTCAGGGTCCATGCCTCCACTCCATAAAATAAAATGGAGAACACATAGCAGCGTAGAAACCTTACTTTTGTTTCCATTGTCAAGTTATGATTTCTAAATATAGAGCTCATTTTGGTGAATACTGCTCTAGCCTTTTCGATACGACTTCTTATTTCTTGCGAGTGGTCCCACTGGTCATTGATGTTGGTGCCCAAGTATGTGTACTTATTTACTCTTTCAATGTTTATCTGATTGACTTTTAGTTGGCAATTAGGTAACTTGTTCTTACTAATCACCATTAGTTTTGTTTTTACTTATGTTAATATCAAGACCGTATCTCTGACTGCAGTTCGTTACTCTGTTCATTAGTAAATTTAGGTCGTCTAGGTTATCGGTGAATATGACAGTGTCATCAGCGTATCGAATATTATTCATTCTCTCACCATTCAGTAGAATTCCGACATCAAGATCTGCCAGAGCCTCTTCAAATATCTGTTGGGAATAAATATTAAATAATAGTGGAGATAATATGCATCCTTGTCTGACACCTCGACGGATTTTTATATCATCCGCACGGTCTTCTCCTATTCTCACATACGCCGATTGATTCCAATACAGGTTTTCAATGATTCTTATATCTTTATCATCCAGTCCTATGTTCTTCAGGATGTTTATCATCTTGTGGTGTTGTACTCTGTCAAACGCCTTTTGGTAATCCACAAAGCATGCATAGATGTCAACGTTCACGTCTCTACAGCGTTGAAATAATACTAAATAAAGCTTCACGTGTACCAACAGCGTTCCTAAAACCGAACTGTGTAGGAGATATCGGATCTTCACATAGTTTATATATTCTTCTATGAATTACTTTAAGGAACACTTTCAAAAGGTGGCTCATCAAACTAATACTCTCCACATGTTTTAGCCCCAGGTTTTTTTGGTAGCGTTATGAATTCGGCCTTTATCCATTGAGAGGGAATGATTCCAGAATTGTAGACACGGTTTGAACACTGATGTCAGCCATTTCACGTTCTCGTCATTTAAAAGCTTAAGAAATTCTATTTCTGTGTTGTCTGGGCCAGGTGTCTTGCCCTCTTTCACTGTTCTTATTGCACTCTTGACCTCTTCTTCGATAATGATCGGACCCGTATTCCCATCTATCATGCTAGGTTCTGGTCGATTGTCATAGAACAGTTGCTCAATGTATCTTTTCCCACGCGTTCATAATTTCGTCCCTATCCACTATGACCGATCCTTTCTCATCTACCAGCTTATTTGTTCTATTAGCTTTATTTTGTCTTGTTACTTCTCTCACTTTACGATAAACATTCAGATGGTCGTGTTTTCTCTGAAGAGTTTCTATTTCAACGCACTGTTCTTTTAGTTTGTTCTCCCTTTGCAATTCTGATCTTCCTGAGGATTTCTTTGTTTCCTATAATGTTAATCCTCCCATATTCTCCTGGATTACTTTTATAAAGCCGTCTTTTTTCCATCAGTTGGAGAATTTCATCTGTCATCCACGAGTTTTTCTTTATTGTTTCAGGTTTTAATAGATCATCCTTGATGTCTTGAACTGTTATATTTAATTTTTCGATCTGCTCTTCCACAGTGGAGGAGTCCGTCATTCTAGTTAATTCGTTATTGATACTCTGTTCTACTTGTTCTCTTTTTGTTGATATTTTTAACTTCCCCAGGTCATATCTCTTTTTTGATTGCTTTCTGATTCTCTTTAGTTTTACTCTAAATGAGCCCACTAAGGGAACATGATCCGACTGCAAGTCAGCTCCTGGATATGTTTTTATGGCCGTACAGCTATTTCTGTATCTTTTTATTTATAAGGATGTAGTCAATTTGATTCCTTACTATGTTGTCAACAGAATCCATAGGCGACTTCCATGTATACAGCCTACGTGGAGGAAGAGTAAAGAATGTT
>CM032454.1:70838644-70899409 GCA_019049505.1 Pachyrhynchus sulphureomaculatus
TAACAAAAATTTGTATTTCAAAAGCAATCAACGTACAGAATACTAATTGCGCAAGTCCAACTTGCACTTGGCCGATCATTTAATTATATGGTTGTTTATTTTAATTTGTGCTGTGTCTATAATTTATTTTTTTGTGTACGCTGTATAGTCAATTTTGTTATTATCTTTAGTAAATATTAATTTAGTAGTCTTCTTTTCTTTTTTCGGAATAAAGTTATGACGTTATAGTGTCTTTAAAAAATAAAAACCCCAAACTGCACACAATAGGGTAAAAATATCCGATAATTGTGAGTATGATAGTTGCGGTTTTTAAAAGAAGTAAACAGGGCTTGGAATCAATAAACAAATTTTAAAATTCTTCTATCAATCGAACTAATGTATTTCAAATTCAAGAAATAAAGTTTTCCTTGCAATCATATTTTTATTGATCAAGAACTTTGTCCTAATAAATGTTTTCGATATTTTAACAAAGTCCAAAAGGGACTATAGAAAATTTCTCGTCAAACGACAAATGACAATCGGAACTGCAAAATAATTTTTTGGGTATCAAGTGATTCAGAATCATCTATAAATCCAGTTTTTTTTTCTAAATTTACTAATAAAGAAAAATCTCATATGCCGCATACTTTCTGCCTGTCACTATGTACAAATATATATATAATATATATATATATATATATATATATATATATATATATATATGTATATATATATATATATATATATAATATATATATATATATATATATATATATATATATATATATATATATATATATGGACTTTATTCACTACTATCGTCACTGCTTTTTACTTATGTTACCCATCGTAATAAAATATCTCTCCCATTATTTCCCCTTATCTCCCAATATTTCTCCTTATCTCCCATTAGCTCTACATAATTTCCGTTATCTAGGCTTATCTCTGCTCATCTTCCATTATTTCTCCTTATCTCCCATTATTTCTCCCTATTTCCCACTATCTGACCTTATTTCCAATTATCTAGGCTTATCTCGACTTATCTCGTAATATTTCTCCTTATCTCCCATTATTTCTCCTTATCTCCCATTATCTCACCATAACTCCCATTATCTAGACTTATCTCTGCTTATCTCCCATTATTTCTCCTTCTACCATTATTTATACTTATCTCCCATTATCTCACCTTATCTCCCATTATCGAGGCTGATCTCGACTTATCTCCCATTATTTCTCCTTATCTCCTATTATCTCACCTTATCTCACCTTATCTCCCATTATCTAGGCTTATGTCGAATTATATAGAACATATGTATAAATTTATAAAAAACACGTAAATCAGATAAGTGCTTCTCGAGTGATAAGCGCACTAACGGACAGACAGACAGACAGAGAGACGTTACATTTTACATATATATTATATTCTTTGCTACATGACATTGTTCCATATTTAAGGCCTTAGGCAGTGTATTTCAAGAGAACGCGCTAGCGGCAAACTTTTCTCCGACTTGATTCACTATTATCGTCACTGCTTATTCCTCATGTCACCTAACGTAATAAAATATATCCTATAACCTGGCCAGAGAACCTGCGTATATTTAAAAAAAAAAGCACGTAAATCGGATAAGTGGCTCTCAGCGATAAGCACACTAACGGACGACGACAGACAGAGAGAGACGTTGCATTTTATATATATTATAGATATTCTTTGCTCCATGATATTGTTCCATATTTAATGGTTTAGCATGTTAAAAAAAAAGAACGTAAATCGGATAAGTGGTTCTCCAGTGATAAGCGAACAAACGGGACAGACAGACAGAGAGACGTTGCATTTTATATATATTATAGATATCATTTGCTACATGATATTGTTCCATATTTAGTGGTTTAGGCAGTGTATTGCAAGAGTACGCGCTAGCGGTAAACTTTTTTCCGATTTAATTCACCATTATCGTCACTGCTTATTCCTCATGTTACCTAACGTAATAAAATATAGTCTATAACCTGGTCAGAGAACATATGTATGTTTAAAAAAAAAAAGCACGTAAATCGGATAAGTGGTTCTCCAGTGATAAGAGCACTAACGGACGGACAGACAGACAGACAGACAGACAGACAGAGAGAGAGACGTTGCATTTTTATACATATTATAGATATAGATTATTATTATATAACTTGACCAAAGAATATATGTATGAATTTAAAAAAAGACACGTAAATCGTATAAGTAGCTCTCGCGTGATAAACGCACTAATGGACAGACAGACAGACAGAGAGACATTGCATTTTATATATATTATAGATTATAGATATTCTCTGCTACATAATATTGTTCCATATTTAGTAGTTTAGACTGTGTATTGCAAGAGAACGCGCTAGCGGGAAACTTTTTCCGACTTCATTCACTATTATCGTCACTGCTCATTCCTTATCCTACCTATCTAATAAAATATAGCCTATATAACCTGGCCGGAGAACATATGTTTGTTTTAAAAAAAAAAAAAAACGAAAATCGGATAAGTGGTTCTCCAGTGATAAGCGCACTAACGGACAGACAGAGATACGTTGCATTTTATTTATATTATAGATGTAATAAAATATATATCTATAACCTGGTCAGAGAACATGTATGAATTTAAAAAAGCACGTAAATCGGATAACTGGTTCTCGAGGGATAAGCGCACTAACGGACAGACAGACAGACAGAGAGACGTTGCATTTTATATATTCTAGATACAGATTATTATTATTATTATATAACCTGGCCAAAGGATATATATATATGAATTTAAAAAAAGACACGTAAATCGGATAAGTGGTTCTCGCGCGATAAAACGCACTAATGGACAGACAGAGAGACATTGCATTTTATATATATTATAGATTATAGTTTATAGATATTCTCTGCTACATAATATTGTTCCATATTTAACGGTTTAGGCTGTGTACTGCAAGGCAACGCGCTAGCGGCAAACTTTTTTCCGACTTCAATCACTATTTTATGTCACTGCTCATTCCTTATGCTACCTATCGTAATAAAATATAGCCTATATATAATAATAATAATATAATTATGTTTAAAAAAAAAAAACGTAAATCGGATAAGTGGTTCTCCAGTGCTAAGCGCACTAACGGACAGACAGACAGACAGACAGACAGACAGAGAGACGTTGCATTTTATATATATTATAGAAAATCAATAACGTCAAAAAATTTTTTAAAATTCATACTCGAAGGTTTTCAAGGATACTAAATTCATTTTTACGGTTAGTTTTTGATTTTGCAACCTTACAAGGGATGAAAACAGAGTTGGGGGTAACTAATTATCAGAATTTGTAAGAATTTAGTTCTGCTGATGGGGAAAGAAAATTTATAGTGTTTATATTTCTAATTATATTTTTAAGGGTAGTTTTTAAATTCGTTCTTCTTGTAAATGTGAAAAACAGGGGTTGGTCGTGAAATATTTTCATAACTATTTTTTATTGTGTCTAAGATTAAAATTTATTTTTCTATTTGGAATTAAGTTTTTAAGGATGCCACTTTTGACTTTGACATTACTTTTATAAATTCGCACCCCTACAGAGGTAAAAGTCCTTATTTTTATCCCTGTAAGGAATATCAAAGTCAAAATTGACATCCTTAAAAACCCTTGATAACAAATTTTTAAATCTGAGCAAAAAAATTTCTGATGATATCAAAATTTTGACCTTACCCCTACTCTTATTTTCAAACAAAACCCTTATTTTCACCTCTCCAAAGTAGAAAGGTATAAAACTGACATCAGAATCAAATAGGCATCAGTCCAAATTTTTGGAAGTAAGAACTCAAAACCCAAGAATGGTTGATTGGAGGATAGTGTATTTACATTATCGTCCAGTTTCATTCACAGTCAGTAATAAAACTCAATACATAAAATGAATAACATCAGTCAACCATGTCAACAATCTTCTATCGAAATGTTGAAAAAATGTATAGTTAACGTTGGTTAACTATAATAACTAAATATTCCTTCACCCACACCACAGAAAGGCAACTTGAACTACCTTAACCTGACATATAACTTATAAAACAGGAACAGGAACTTTACGTTACATAGTCTAATATGTGTCCTCGAAAAAACCCCTGATAACAAATTTTTAATTCCAGATACAATAAAATCTAATTATGTCAATATTTCACAACCCAACCCCTATTTTTCATCTTTATAAGGAGTACGAATTTGATAACTACCCTTAAAAATATAATTAGAAGCATAAAAAACCTTTAATTTCCATTCCTCAATCTGCAGAACTAAATTTTTATAAATTTTGATAATTACTCACCCAACTTCTGTTTTCATCCCTCGTAAGGGTGCAAAATCAAAAACTAACTGCAGAAATGAATTTAGTGACCTCAAAAACCCCCAAGTATTAATTTTCAAATTTTTTTTGACGTTAATCATTTTTTGATATAAAAATATTTTTTTTTGTTAAAACATTATGAGTTTAGCCGCTATATTGCATCTGCCATATTGAATTTTTTAAAAGGCCAGGTAGCATTCGCAAGTAAAGATTTTAACAAAAATTTTGAGCCATTACATATGTGGCGTCTCTCTCAGTTCTGGTCACACGGATGTCCTCGTTGACGTATATATATATATATATATATATATATATATATATATATATATATATATATATATATATATATATAAATATATACCATATAACTTTTTTCTTCTTGAACCATTTACAATATTGAAATTAGGAGTTTTTTGGATTTTAGGTTCATGGAATAATCTTAACAACTTATTTTAACGTTTCGCCACGAATTTGGGACATTTTCAAAATTTTTTTTATTTGTTGTTCTCATATTTCTAAACATATAAAATTGTATAATTTTATATGATATAAGTTAAAATATACAATAATTTTTTTTTTATATATTACGGTCAAATTTTGAACACTTCTCAGGCACATACAACTCAAAATAGGTAGAATTAAAATTATATATTTTATTATTTTGTGCGTACCTTGAACTTCGGTGGTTTACTTTACTATGCAAAAGGAATCTCGTACAAAAGAAGGCTTGCTATCTTGTTAATTTTTATTTGGATGTTTATTTGTGATTTTATTATTTATTGAGAGTACGCTTTTATGTTTGATACATGGTGAGAATAAAATATTTTATTTAAGTAAATTGGTGTAAATATGACTGATACCATCTACGTCGTCCTAATCGTTCACAACGTTTTTCTCTTGTTTGATTTCTATCGTTTCTTCCTTCTACTGATAATTTAGTATAATTTTGGTCTCGATTTATAATTCTAGTTTCGTTGAATTTGAATGTATTACCTAGTTCTGTCATGTGTTTGTGCAGAGCTGTTGAGGCGTTTTTGGTGTACTTATTAATATGTATATATATATATATATATATATATATATATATATATATATATATATATATATATATATATATATATGTGTGTATATATATACAGGGTGTCCCATTATTCCGTGGACATAGAACTACCATGTATTTTTGGAATGAAAATAAGTCGACTGGACATAATTTACCTCTATACAAAAGTGCTTGGTTTGTCCGTTAGAGGGCATCAAAGTAAAAAAATAAACACATTTTTTAAGATATTTTAAGAACCGATATTCCGATTTGAATGAGATTTAGGGTGCCCATGTTTTGCTAGGCGCTCTAATATTTGACTTTCACAAAAAACCCGAAAGGGTGCGAGAAACTACCCTCGCCCCTACATAAATTCTAGTAGAAATGTTTTGCAACTTTAACGACTACTCCGAATTTTTTTTCATAAAAAGGTCCTTCTATTTACTTCATTTTTTGTCTCTTGTACAAAATTATTCTGGCTAATGATTTACGCAAAAATAAGAAGACTAACAAGCATTTTACTTACAATTAAAATTAGTTGGTGAAATTAAACAAGTAAGTATGATATTAATTATTATTACACAGGTAATAATAATATTTTTTACAAAAGTTGTTCAATATGACCACCACCTTCTTTCCTGCACATAACAATACGCCGCAAAAAATTGAAATTAACTCTCTCTAAAATATCATTATTATTTAATGTATTCGCAGCATTTTGAATCCTATCCCATAGTTGATCGGCGTTGTTTATCTGAACCTCGTATACCTTTGTTTTCAACGCTCCCCATATGCAAAAATCGCAAGGATTAAGGTCCGGGGAACGAGGTGGCCATTGAATTGGAGCTTCTTGACCTCTACTAATCTATCTACTACAAAAATTCTCTTTCAGATAATTTCTTACAGCACGCGCAAAGTGGGGTGGAGCTCCATCGTGCATAAAAAAACATCTCTTCGTCTCGTCTCTTCTTACATTCAAAGGCAGTTCTTCTAATAATTCAGGTAAAGAATACTGTAGAAAATGTAGATAGCTATCTACAGGTTATCAGGTAACCTATATGGGCCAACTAAAAAGTTACCAACAATCTCCAGCCAAACGTTAATTTTAGATTCTCGTTGAAAATGTCTTTCTGTAACTGCATGCGGATTTTCTTCGGCGTAAACATGTGTATTATGCAAATTTATCATACCACGACGGGTAAAAACATGACTCATCCGTAACAAAATTTTTTTGTGAAATAGCCTAATAATTGCTCTGCATTCTAAAACATTTCGTACAAATCTCAGACGTGAGTGATGATCAATGGGCAACAATTCTTGGACGGGCTGAACGTGAAATGAACGAATGAGTTGTTCATTTAAAATCCGGTTAACAGTGCTTTTTTTTAACTCTTTGTTCAAGTTCTAACCTGCGAGTGCTGATACCTGGACTTGCTTCGACTACTTCAAGAACAGCTTCTTCCACTAGAGGTGTTTGGCCTTGCCGCGGTTTTCCAGCATTGACTCTCAAGGGTTGGAATCGTTCAATTTCTCGAAGTCGACGTTCTATGCTGGCAAAAGTCTGGCGATTTGGAATTTGTCGATTCGGATATCTCTTTTGATACACTCGAACACTTTTCCTACAATTACCTTCGCAAAAACCAAGTACTAACAACATATCAGTCTGTTCATCAAAAGAATATTCCATATTCACAGGGAAAACAAGGAACAACAACAACAAATTATCAATCAAAAATAAATCCAAACGTTAATTAATTTAAAATTTATGAAGCTTATTGTCAAAAATCATTTGTGACACTGACATAACATTCCACATTTTCGCAAACTAGATTATTATCGCCTACTAGATTTTAACGGTTGATGTGACAAGAAAGAAAATTATTTTGTAGGTCAGCATCGGAAAAAATATTTTTTTTCTCAAGAACTGTGCAAGGTGGCGTTTTTTTTTTTACATGAAACAAAAAATGAAGTAAATAAAAGGACCTTTTTATGAAAAAAAATTCAGAGTCCTCCTTAAAGTTGCAAAACATTTCTAATAGAATTTATGTAGGGGTGAGGGTAGTTTTCACCCTTCTCGAACCCTTTCGGGTTTTTTGTGAAAGTCAAATATTAGAGCGCCTAGCAAAACATGGGCACCCTAAATCTCATTCAAATTGGAACATCGGTTCTTAAAATATCTTAAAAAATGTGTTTATTTTTTTTTTACTTTGATGCCCTCTAACGGACAAACGAAACACTTTTGTATAGAGGTAAATCATGTCCAATGGACTTATTTCATTCCAAAAATACGTAGTAGTTCTATGTCCACGGAATAATGGGACACCCGGTATATATATATATTGTAAGCTGTGAACTTGGTCGCACTTTGAGGCGTTATTTTGTACCGTGTATATTAATTGGTCGCTTTTTGCGGCGTCATTTTGTACCCTGTGAAAATTGTTTTTTTCCCACGCTTGGGCACAATTTTCTTGCAACCTCTTTTTAATTTCTGAGAATGAATTGAGTGAATAATGATTTTAAAAGAACTAAAGAAATTAAACAAACACTAGCTCAGTTTTCCTTGGTAGAGAAATATGGGTAAGAGATAATTGTTATACGTCTTTTTGGGAATTATTTTCTATTTTTTAAAAAGCTTCAGTCGTACAAATTTTGGGCACCATTCATTTTAAAATAGAAAGGATCTAACTTCAGTTAAAAAAATGAAAAAATACTGAAGTGTTTTCCGGTTATTACTAAAAAGAATTATACTAGTACAACTTTTCTTATCCTGAAAAGAAAAAAAAATAGGTATTCAGTGAGACACTAGCTTTAATCAACAAAAAAAGGAAATTTATTCATGATTTAAAATAAAAGTTCCAACCTTTGCAGTTTTAAGGAATACAAAAAAATTCTAGCCTAAAAGTAGTTTTTATAAATTAGAGTCCCTAAATCAGAGATTTTTACTTCTAAATCTTGACTACACCCGAAATCGAAGAGTCGTGATTTTCACTTCGCGATTTTCAGTTCAAATTGCTGTTAAAACACTTATTTGCGGGGAATATATTTATTGATGTATGTTCTGGTAACTTACGGTTTTCCTACGGGCTTCTAGGCCTTCAATGCAACACAAAACCGATTTCACACTTTTGAGAAGAGCCTACTTTAGCTACTCCATTTAGAAAACACACGAAGCCCACTACGGCTTTATGATAAAAAAACTCGTGCTTAACTTGGCTCTCGTAGATATTGTCGTAAGCCTCTACTGCGGCTCGGTGGAAAATCGCCACTTGGCGGCTCGGTGGAAATTAGCCTGGCTGCGGCTTGATGGTACTAAGCCTCTCGGCGGCTTGATGGTACTAAGCCTGGCGGCGGCTTGATGTTACTGCCGGGCGGCGGCTCGGTGTTCTAAGCCCGGCGGCGGCTCGATGGTACTAAGCCTGGCTGCGGCTCGATCTTACTAAGCCTGGCGGCTCGGTGGTACTCAGCCAAGATTCGCGTCACCCGGACCCTTAAATAAGCCGTGGGCACTCTGTCTGTAATATGGCGACGCCGGAACCAAAACTCCGGATACAAACATTTGACCAATCCCGGCGTATCGATAGATTCGGTCGCAAACCCGCACAGCGCACTATATAACGAGCGGCTTGGAATTTCTGATTAATATACTGCTCGATACAAAAATGAAAAGAAGTACATTATTAAGAGAAAAATCAGTAACATTATATGGTCTTAAAATCTAGGAAAAAATGAATGTTACATTACCCCCTTCCAAAAAGAAATAGACTACACTAGTCTATTAAACTAAGGCTACTTATGAAAAGGTACAAAGTGGTACACTATCACTTAATACTAAGGTCAGAACTTAAAACAAAATTACAAACTTCGGACCTTACTACTAGACTTAATTCAATTAAGCACTAATATTAAGTACAATGAAAACCAAATGAAAATCTTTGCATGTACACAAGAATCTTATAACTAGACTTAACTTAATTAAGCACTAAGGTTAAGTACATCAAAAAGTAAATAAAAATCCTTGCATGAACATAAGAAATACCTGTTCAAAGTAACAATCGCGGTCTTCTTATATAAAAGAATCAGCTCTGTTATTGTTACCAAAACAAAAAAAAAATATAACTTTGTCTAGACTCTTGTCTAAATCAAAAAAATGAACTGAAACAAAGTATGAACACCCCCCTTAAAATATTTTAAGGATTGTCTGAAAATTTTCTATTTCGGCAAAAGAAATTTATAAAAATTCTTAAATAAAGAAAAACAAAAAAATAAGTGATTCTAGTGCAAACACTAACACTAAAAGGAGAAAGTCTTGTAAGACCATTTAGCACAAGGCTAAGAAAAACACCTGGATGAAAATCCAGACAAACGCTCGGAAAAAATCGCCATCAATGCTCTAGCTCACCGCTAAGAGAACATTCTAAATCTAGTATCACTACTAGTCGCATCAGAAAATAATCGCACTCTACAGCGCAATGTCGACGTCCTAAGACATCTAGACATGCTAAAAAAATCGCCAGGGAAAACGCTCACGCAATGTCGACGTCCTGAGACATCCAGACATGCAAAAATCGCCAGGGAAAACGCTCTGGTTAATCGCCAGAAAACACGTCAGCTCATCGCCAACAAAACACTCTGGTATATCGCCAGAAAAACCTCGGCTCCTCGCCAAGAAAACATTCTGGTACATCGCCAGAAAAAAACTTCGGCTCCTCGCCAAGAAAACACTCTGGTATATCGCCAGAAAAAACCTCGGCTCCTCGCCAAGAAAACACTCTGGTATATCGCCAGAAAAAACCTCGGCTCCTCGCCAAGAAAACATTCTGGTACATCGCCAGAAAAAACCTCGGCTCCTCGCCAAGAAAACACTCTGTAAATAGTCCTCGACTACACAAAGTCTGCGTTCTAAAAGAACAATCTCGCCATTAACATAGTGAGCAGCTATAAAAGCTAACAATATCACTATAGGCACAGTGAAATAGCTACAAAAGCTGAAATTCACTCTAAACACAGTGAATAGCTATAAAAGCTAAAATTCACCAAACTGAATGATCCTGCTTCAAAAAGCAATGTTCACAAAGAACAGAATGATTAGTCCACGCGCAACTAACATTCAAGGAAACATTCCTAGCATAACTATGTGAGACAGCTAGTCTCTAAATAGGACCTCCCTAAAGTCATAATCCTATATATAGGAGTCCATAATCAAAACGACTCAAAATCACACATTTTGAGCACATGCCCTCAGGCAACCAACATACACTGAAATATATACAGAAATATATACAGAAATATATACAGAAATACATACAGGAGTTCAAATCCCAAACTCTTGGTTATGATAACTCCATACTGAGCTTGGTGAAAGCTCTTAGCAAAAGCTAATCAAATCTTCAGCACATCGCACCAAAGTGACAAATCTGCCTAGAAACATGAGCCAGAAAAAAAAACGCCCTCCGTCATTCTTCAGGGTGGCTACACAGAGATATAAAATTTTAACCAGCATTGCGCTTCTCCAAGTTGCATGAAGAACCCTTGTGTACTGGTCTCGCCCTAGAACAACAACGAAAAACATTCGATCCATCCCACATAACAGGAGACAAACACCTCACCACGATATACTGAAAGGTGGAGACAATAAAATACGGAAATGGTGACCCTGGTGTCCACCAACAAAAGGGAGTAGATTATAGCATCCACTAAACTAAAAACGGTGTCTACCACACCACCATAAGTCAAAAAAAAATTTAATCAATAGGGTGTTCCGAAACACACTACTGCCAACAGCCTGTCACCACTAATAGGCTAATTTGAGCTGAGGTCGACTACAGTAGCTAGGCTCTCCTTTGGCTCAAATAGTAATAATCATTGAGTAACAAAACCTCTAAAGGTCCCAAAGGTCAAACGTTCACCCTCCATAGACTACCCTTCCAATCAGTCTGTTCCTCAAGAAGACTAACTTCCTGCCAAACGTCGTAACGGCATCTGTTAGCACCCGGTGCATCACAGCCTGTAAAAAAAAATAACTTATGGGATACAACCTAAAAGGTTTACAAGGTTGACTTAACCAAGCTTCTAACGGAAATTTCCTAACTACGAAAATGAGCTTAAAAAGCTATATGAAGCAAAAATTTCTCAATTTTCCGGTGGCAACGCAACAAAACTTTTGAAAACGACAAGAGCTTTTCCAGCTTAATCAGAAACAAGAAGAAAACATCGTTGACAGCTAAAATATTCGATCATGGTGTTAATCGTCTCCCTAGACAATAGCCTCTAGAAGAAAACTGCTACAGGTATCAGGCATAACCGTTTTCTGTCAGCCCAAACTTCTAGATTACCTCTTGGAAATCTAAAAATTCGGTTAGGAATCTTCCTTCACTGCGCTTAGCCACTCTTGACAAGGTTCTCATCTCGGTATCAGATTTTGATCCTTTCTTTGTGAAACGCCTGTCTTACTCTGCTCTCATCTCCTGTAAATGATCAGCCTTTAGTTCTCCTGCAGGACTTCAATTTCCTATCAATCTGATAGTAAACCGAAAAACTCATCATACGCCTATGAGTCTATGCAAAAAAATTTAAAAAAGTTAGTGACTCAAAGGTAACGTTTAAACGGTCCTGAAAAGAATAGAGTATACCCTCAGTTTGTCAATTCAGAAGAAGATCTAAATCAAAATAATCCAAGTCTTAGACTTACTGGATAAACCAAAATCAATTTTACTCTTAATTGCACCCAACATATACCACTAAGGTAATAGAAATCCACCCACTCAGGTAACAAACTTTGAAATTGCTCATAAAAAATTTTGACTCAACATCATACCACACGAGCTCCATCCTGCGCTTTGTCCTAACTCAAGATCCCCTTGGATTGCCTCTAATCAAAATTTCGCTTCCAAGTGTCAAGAACTGGATATTATATGGGGTCATTAGCAAATCAAATCCCCGCGACCACCGACATACCAGTCTTATGATAAATCCTGAGTGTGACTCCTTCGCAAGCTCGCTAAAACTGAGTCGATGCTAAACATCAACCACAATCAACCTAAGTTTGGGATATGGCCAATACCCAAAACCTTAGCATTAAACAATAAAAGTAAGCTATTCTCTGCTCAACTTTTATAACAGTCAAAAAAAAACGAGGTCGTCACCTCTACAGAGCAACATCAAAAAAAAATAAAGTAAAGCAATTAAGATAATGTAAATATAAATTATTCTTCTTCTGACAAACTTTCATTAGGGTTAGGTTCATTGAATGGTTTTAAGTCCTTAATATGCCATCGTCCTATTTTAGTCCCATCTAAATTAACCAAAACCATAAACTAAATCTGAAGTCTTTTCTCTTATCACGCAATGCACATACTTAGGTACCAACTTAGATGTGAATTTATCTGCTGCACTGGAAAGAATTTTATTTTTTCGCCAAACGTGATCTCCTATATTAAAGGCAAAATCCCTTTTTCTAAGGTTGTAAGACTTACTGTTCCGTTCATAAGCCTTATGTATCCTACTACGCACGTCGGTGAAATTAAAATTTACTAAAATTCCGAATTTTTTTGTGCAAAATCACATCCTAAAACCAAAGTATGTGATAGAGAAGGTACTACTAGAGCAGAGATTACTAAACAATGACTATTGTAGACTAGCGGCAACTCAACCGTACCTAAAACTTTTAGACGGCTGCCATCTGCAGTGGTAACACTTCTATTTTCGACATGGCATATTTTTATACTTAAACGACTTAAAATTTTAATACCATTCTGACCTACTGAGGTATTTGCACGAGAGTCAAATAAAGCCGAGAAATGGACACTTAATGGATTTATCTTTATATGCGGTCTATTATCTAAATATTTATGCACGAATAAAAGAGATATGTGCCCATTTGGAGAAGCAGGAGTTTTAACTTGAGAAGGAGGATTTTTATTAGACCTAAAAAAAATCAGAAACTTTTGTAACTATTTAGTCCAATCTGATCTATTGGATTATTTCTTTACTTAAGATCCTCGTTGGAATCTTTCTTTTATCCGCGACCGGACGTTCTGAGAAAATACGACGGATTTTCATTTCATAGTCTAACTCATATTCCAGTAGGTGATTGACTTTAAAATTGAAAGCTTCCATGATAAATGAATACAATTTAAAAGAATTGTTTAAAAGGTCGTGAAAATATTTCTCCTGTGCTCCCAATAGTCAAAAAAAAATAAAAAATATGTAAAGGCACTTAAAATATGTAAACTTCTTTACCAAACATTTAAAAAATCTTCAACAATTTCAAAAAAATTTCTAAGTATTGCCTTGTATTAAAATTCTTTTACCAAATATGTTAAGAATTTTCAACAAAAAAATCTCCAAATATCGTTTCATATCAGCAAAGTATTTTTAATATTCATGCAAAACATCGGTGAAAAAAAAGTACAGTTTTTTCTTCGGTTAACCGCAAAATAAATCTAACACTGCAAAAATTAAAGTAAACCAGCACATCTGCTAATCTGAACTATAAAAGTAGCTTTTAAAAAAAAAAGTAGGAGTCTCTTGTCTTAGAGTCGATTAACAAAATTCAAATATCTAAACCACCATCAGATAAATTGAAATAAATAATTCTACAAATTTCCTGCTTTTGTCTTATTGCTATAGTGTAGTTTCGTTTAATTAAATATTATGAAATAAAAATATCTGAAAAGTTAGAGCTTTTACTTTGTTCGAAAGCTAGTACACTGAACCCTTTAAAAAATAAAATTCCAAAAGCCCCGCGTTGGGCGCCATTTTGTAAGCTGTGAACTTGGTCGCACTTTGAGGCGTTATTTTGTACCGTGTATATTAATTGGTCGCTTTTTGCGGCGTCATTTTGTACCCTGTGAAAATTGTTTTTCCCACGCTTGGGCACAATTTTCTTGCAACCTCTCTTTTTAATTTCTGAGAATGAATTGAGTGAATAATGATTTTTAAAAGAACTAAAGAAATTAAACAAACACTAGCTCAGTTTTCCTTGGTAGAGAAATATGGGTAAGAGATAATTGTTATACGTCTTTTTGGAATTATTTTCTATTTTTTAAAAAGCTTCAGTCGTACAAATTTTGGGCACCATTCATTTTAAAATAGAAAGGATCTAACTTCAGTTAAAAAAATGAAAAAAAAATACTGAAGTGTTTTCCGGTTATTACTTAAAAAAAAGAATTATACTAGTACAACTTTTCTTATCCTGAAAAGAAAAATAGGTATTCAGTGAGACACTAGCTTTAATCAACAAAAAAAGGAAATTTATTCATGATTTAAAATAAAGCTAACCTGAACCAACCTTTGCAGTTTTAAGGAATACAAAAAAATTCTAGCCTAAAAGTAGTTTTTATAAATTAGAGTCACTAAATCAGAGATTTTACTTCTAAATCTTGACTACACCCGAAATCGAAGAGTCGTGATTTTCACTTCGCGATTTTCAGTTCAAATTGCTGTTAAAACACTTATTTGCGGGGAATATATTTATTGATGTATGTTCTGGTAACTTACGGTTTTCCTACGGGCTTCTAGGCCTTCAATGCAACACAAAACCGATTTCACACTTTTGAGAAGAGCCTACTTTAGCTACTCCATTTAGAAAACACACGAAGCCCACTACGGCTTTATGATAAAAAAACTCGTGCTTAACTTGGCTCTCGTAGATATTGTCGTAAGCCTCTACTGCGGCTCGGTGGAAAATCGCCACTTGGCGGCTCGGTGGAAATTAGCCTGGCTGCGGCTTGATGGTACTAAGCCTCTCGGCGGCTTGATGGTACTAAGCCTGGCGGCGGCTTGATGTTACTGCCGGGCGGCGGCTCGGTGTTCTAAGCCCGGCGGCGGCTCGATGGTACTAAGCCTGGCTGCGGCTCGATCTTACTAAGCCTGGCGGCTCGGTGGTACTCAGCCAAGATTCGCGTCACCCGGACCCTTAAATAAGCCGTGGGCACTCTGTCTGTAATATGGCGACGCCGGAACCAAAACTCCGGATACAAACATTTGACCAATCCCGGCGTATCGATAGATTCGGTCGCAAACCCGCACAGCGCACTATATAACGAGCGGCTTGGAATTTCTGATTAATATACTGCTCGATACAAAAATGAAAAGAAGTACATTATTAAGAGAAAAATCAGTAACATTATATGGTCTTAAAATCTAGGAAAAAATGAATGTTACAATATATATATATATATATATATATATATATATATATATATATATATATATATATATATATATATATATATTCATATATATATATATATATATATATATATATATATATATATATATATATATATATATATATATGTATATATGTATATATATATATATATATATATATATATATGTATATATATATATATATATATATATATATATATATATATACATATATATATATATATATATATATATATATATATATATATATATATATATATATATATATATATATCCGTATTTTCATAGTCATAATTGCCCTGTCAATAATTTATTGGAGACACGTCTGTTAAGTTTAACATAAATATATAATTAAATTATCGAAGTCACTTTTTGGAATACAGTGCTATCTTCTGAAGATTAAATTCAGCGCGTCTCACAAAACTCCAATCAGCTTATTGCTCTTAATGAGCAAAAAATATTTCATGTCAATTTTCTTATTTTTGAGGTGATTTTTTCGAACAAGTGCATTTTTGACTCTTTCCTCAAATTTATAATATGTATTATTGGCACGCGTACATATTTTCTCACCACTCTGTTTTATAAATTATTGTTTGTCATAAATTTGGCAAAGAGAATATTTATATACATTGTTTTTTCTTGCAAAGTTACCACTTACTTTTCACATTCTATTTATCCTCATTTCTCCCTGGATTACAATCAAATATTCCTCTTTGATCCCCATATTCAAAGGAACATTTATATTCAAATTTAATACCATCAGAAAATTCTCATCACTAAAAAAGTAAGAGGGAAAAAACAGGGAGTCAATTTGAGCATTACATTTTTTTTATTTATGTAGAATACATTGGTAAGAAAATAATAAATCTGAGTGATTGCGTGCAAGCACGTCTGTGGAATTTTAACAACTTGCTGTCATGCCTTTTATTTCTTCTTGACAAATAACGCTGGAAATGTGGAAAATATTGGCCTTGTTATGAAACAAATAATAGATGTCGGCAAATCTTAAAAAAAGAAAATGAATAATGTTTACTGAACGAAAACTATACGCCAAAAAATACATAAGAATATGATCTAATTAAAATTAAAATCCACTTATTTTCAAAATTTTATATATTTGTAACTGATTACTCCCTTTCCATATGATGCAGATATCATTTTATAAAATGAAGATGATGTCATTTTATAATGTGATACCAAACTCAAATTGTGTTATTTGGTCATTTTACGAAAAAGGATAAAACATTACTCGATATAATGAAATTATACTCGTTTCCTTGTAATAAAACAACATGATGTTACAAAACACACCACAAAATGTTAAAATTAAGGAAGCAAAAAGGCAAAATAATCTTACCAAACAACTACTGACTAGTCGAAATGCTTTCAATAATATCTAAAGTTTTGGAAAAGGCTATCAATTAGCATGTTTTAAAATGCCTGGAATATTATTAGTAACATCAATATCATCCCTTTTAGAGGAAAAAATCAACAAAATATCTAGATTATATCACATATATTTGGAACAACGAAATTGTACCTTCTGGAAAATCTCTAGCGGTTGCACTTGATATATCGAAAGTATTCGGCCGTGTTTAGTTTTATAACCCCCGTGTTTTCTCAAAGAGCGTTCTTTACGAATGGTAGTTCATGGGTTTTTTTCTAATACCTTCACTGACAACGCCAATATGCTCAAGGTTCTATATTGTCTTCTTGTCTCTTTTTCTTTTCATAAACAAGCTGCTGGAAAGAACCACGAATTCAATGTACATCTTCGCCCATGACAATATACTTGTTACTTCAAATACCTTGAACGCTCAAACATTACTTACTCATGCAAATATTTATAGGCAACAGAACGTTGTTTAGCTTTACAGACACCTAGAAAAAATTCTATCTTAAGGTGACAGTAACTAAGTAAAATTTAACGCTGCAGATATCCAGATGGAAGATTTTCTAAAAAAGTTAACATCGCAGAATCCGATAGAGTTACGTTGGGACACACCATTCCTTTAACATCGTCATTCAACTTGCTGGGCGTTAAGTTGGAAGAAAATATGCCTTGGTATAAATATAGCAAAGATAGCTTCTCAAAAGCTGGGACTATTATTTAATACCAATAAGCCCTACAGTCCACAACGTTTACTTCTATACAAAGCCCAGTTTCGACCAACGATGCAATATTATTCCAATGTTTGGGGCTATGCTCCTAATGCTGAATGTATCAAATTCTATTCAGAAGAGAATTATTTGTCTGATTGAACACCTAAAGCTCACCAGCTACCTAAAACGTCCCGTGAAATACAGATGTATGCAAATATATGTTTCAAATCTTGGACAACGTTGACGGATATTACGACATATACATTTAAAAAGAATAATCCATATACAGGCGGGGAGATGAACAATAAAAAAAGCTCATTTGAAGAATTCCTTTAAGCGGAGAATTTTATCCTTTTGGTATGACTTTTCTAGGGGTACGTTTCCCGGTGAGTGCAAGTTGCAACGGTTCAAAGCTAACATGAATGACTTTTTCCGCACACATGCCACTCCTGGAGAGCTTTAGGGACTTTCCTGTAGCACGTGTGCTAGACCCATAAAAAAACCACGCATTGCTACTTTAATGTCTTAGAGATTTCCATATAGTATGTGTACTGTGCCCATAGAAGGAAAAAAGCCTGGCTAGCAAAGTCTCATCAGGTACAGCATCCAAATGGGGTCACTTAAAAAAATTATGGCAAAGCTGCGTCAAACTACTGGCTGGCGTCAAACGAATTTGTCTAAAAAAAAAAAGAATCTCACCAGCTTTTCACCATCAGGAGATTCTAATCAAAATTTGTTCCAAATAAATCGTTAGCGACGAATAATCAACGTAAAAATGGATGTGAGATATGGGAGGCAATATAGCATATGATGCAAAATTCTCATGCGTTTGTCACGTTAGAGTATAAGGAAAGACACCATATATTTGTTAAGATACTTTTTTAAAAATTGCCCCTTTTACGATTAGGTTTTGAAGAGATTTCTTGCAAACTACATGTAAAGGGTGATTCATTTAGAGGTACTTTTTTTTTAAATAAAAAAAAAATGAATAAAAACAATTTTATTTTATAATCTTTATTATCATATAAAAGAACCATTCCTTACAATTATTTCTTAAAGATAATTTCTTTCAAATGTTGTCCGCGACTACGGTTAACAACGTCCATTCTGAAGTTCCAATTTCAATGACGCGTGTGAGTATTTCGAGTGGTATTTGGCCAATGACTCGAGTAATATTGGCCTCCAATGCCTCAATTGTAGCTGGCTTATCCATGTAGACTTTGGACTTTACATAGCCCCAAAGGAAAAAGTCAAGAGGTGTGATGTCACTTTTTCTCGAAAACAGTGGATCTTCTGCAAGCTTGTCAAGAGCCCAACGACTAAAACGGAAACGATTCGGAAGGTCGGTCGGCTTCAGTTGTTGCACTAGTTGAATTTTGTATGCTTTTAAAGAAAGATCCTTACGTAAAATACGCCAAGTTGTTGAATATGACAGGCCAAGCTGTTGAGAACGGCGACGAATCGACACTTCACGGTCTTCGCGTACAATGTCCGCTACCGCCCCTATATTTTCTTCACTAAGTGCTGGATGTGGTCTATTCGGTCGAGCATTATCCAATAATGAAAATTGGGTCTCAAACTTATTGATGGTAGAGCGAATTGTGCGTTTGGTAGGCCGATTATGTGGACCATAAGTTGCTCTAAGCGCCCGATACACATTCCTCGTAGAACGCCCATTTTCGTAATAAAGTTGAACAATTTGTAGACGCTGTGCCGGGCTAAGTCTTTCCATTATGAATTGTCAAACACTACTGAACAGGAATGCCACTTCAGTGACGCATGCGCAATCTGCAATTAAATCCCCATCACAAAAAGTACCTCTAAATGAATCACCCTTTACAAGCTATACTCGTACTAAGAGCGAAAAATGTTAACAAATTCAATATTCACTCATAATAAACTAGATATATTTATGGAGAAATTTTCAAGACCTAACGTCCATGTTGCTATCCAAAATAATAACCTACGTAGGAAACACAATGAAAGGAGTGGGACACAAACAGTAATATAATAGAAAATAAATAGCATTATAACTACTCCCATAATCCTATCAACAACAAATGAGATACCAAAATTTCTTACAGGAAACATCAACTATCTGAAGGAAGATTTCTGCAGGACATGCAGAAGAAAACGCACCTTGTATCAACACAGATTGTCCGAAAATTCGTAAGAAACACACAACGTCACCCAGAACCTGATAACATGGAGAAGGCTATCTCAGAATTCTATCTAGGCATATATGGGGTGAGTCAGTGTTCTCCGTAGAAGGAGTATGAAAGCTTCATGATTAAATCATAATAATAATAAACAGAACTGAGTGTATTTGTCAATTAACTTAAAGCATTATATTCACGCTCACTGAATTTTTAATGGGCTAATGTACACAAAGCTGCAGAACATGCTGTTATACATACCTGAATTTTTACTTTTTTTATTCATTAAATTAAATTAAATTGAAACTCCTAATATAATTCTTCAAATACAATTTGATATCTTACAAGTAACAAATTTACAAAATAATTTCATTCCCACATATGAATAGTATATTATACAATAATTTTGAAGTAATACAAGGCAAGATATTTTGGAATATTAATTTTTTCATTTTAAGAAGGTTTTAAAAATAATTATAAACTGTTTTTCATAAAGATATTGAGAATATTTTTGAAAACTCTTACACTGGTACACTCCTTAACATGTATAGGCAAGTTATTAAAGTCATTCAGCCCTTTGAAAAATAATGAATTCATGGTTTTTTTGTAATTTGTTCGTACTATGTAGAAATCATTTCGTGATCGTGTTTGATAATCACGTATTTCATAAGAATATTTAATACAGTTATGTAGATAGGTAGGTAACAGATTACTTATTATTTTAAAAATAACCGGTCAAGTGCAAGTTGAACTTGCACAATTAGTGTTCCGTACGTTGATTGTTTTTAAAATAAAAAATTTTATTAGGGTGGCATAAAATAATCAGTGACTTCACAAAACACACCCCCAAATGAGTTTTCAACAAAGTTTGTTTCCAATCTTTACTGAAAACTGGTGACCTTGAAATTTTGTTTTTTTTTCTATAAAAGATAAATTATTAAAGGTAATGATAATTTCCGTTCAATCTATACCCCGTGGAGAATATTCCAGGATTTTTTCAAAATTTTTTGGTCAGTACTTTTCGAGATAAGATAGGGGACAGCGATTTTTCACGATTTTTTAAAAGTAATACGAAGAAAAGTGTGCGCAAGTATTACATTATATATATATTTTTTATTCGTGTTTTCACAAGCTTTCATTTGACACCACACTCGTTGACCTAGTAAAAAAATTTTTTTTTTTTTTTTTTTTTTTCACTTCCGATTTCACCCCTCAAAACGAATCCCTTAAGTCTAAATTTATGTTACGGTAATATAAAATGATCAGTGACTTCACAAAACACACCCCAAATAAGTTTTCAACAAAGTTTATTTCCAATCTTTACTGAAAACTGGTGACCTTGAAATTTTGGTTTTTTTTCTATACCAGATAAATTATTAAAGGTAATGATAATTTTTGTTCAATCTATACCCCGTGGAGAATATTCCAGGATTTTTTCAAAATTTTTTGATCAGTACTTTTCGAGATAAGGTAGGCGACAGCGATTTTTCACGATTTTTTAAAAGTAATACGAAGAAAAGTGTGCGCAAGTATTACATTATATATATATATTTTTTACTCGTGTTTGCACAAGCTTTCATTTGACACCACACTCGATGATCTAGTAAAAAATTTTTTTTTTCACTTCCGATTTCACCCCTCAAAACGAATCCCTTAAGTCAAAATTTATCTTACGGTGATATAAAATGATCAGTGACTTCACAAAATACACCCCAAATAAGTTTCAACAAAGTTTATTTCCAATCTTTACTGAAAATTGATGACCTTGAAATTTCTGTTTTTTTTATATACCAGATAAATTATTACAGGTAATGCACTCGTGATAATTTTCGTTCAATCTACACCCCGTGGAGAAAATTCCAGAATTTTTTCAAAATTTTTTGATAAGTACTTTCCGAGATAAGGCGGGTGGACAGCGATTTTTTCGCGATTTTTTAAAAATAATACAAAGAAAAGTGCGCGCAAGTATTACATTATATATATATTTTTTACTCGTGTTTTCACAAGCTTTCATTTGACACCACACTCGATTACCTAGTAAAAAATTTTTTTTTTCACTTCCGATTTCACCCCCCAAAACTAACTCCTTAAGTCAAAATTGAACTTTCAAAACTACATGGCTCTGATGAGGCCATCAATTCCTATATTACTACCAAATTTCAACTTTCTATGACAAATAGTTTCGGAGAAAATCGGGTGTGACAGACGGACAGACGGACAGACAGACGGACAGACGGACAGACGGACAGACGGACAGACGGACAGACGGACAGACAGACGGACAGACACCGAAGTGATCTTATAAATGTTCCGTACGGAACACTAATAAATATCATGGTAAAGTATTTAAAGTAAAAATCAAGTAGTCGCCAATTTAAAGTTTTGCATTAAAGCTATTGGCGTATATGTATTGCATTTTAAGATAATTCTCATATTCCTATTTTGCAATTTTTGTAATGCAGATTTACTATTGTTATCAAGAAAATAAAAGAAGCTTGCGCAGTAAGTAAAGTGAGGCTGTATAGTACCTTGATAAACAGTCAGCCTTGAATGAAAAGAAAGGTTATTGGATACTCGTGAAAAGAAGAAAAATTTTGTAGCAATTTTCCTATAAATATATGAAAAGTGACTTTTATATTTTAGACAAGATTCAATAAAAAAGCCTAAGTATTTTGTTTCTGAAAGAACATCTAGTTTTTAGTTATTAATAAAAATATTCATAGTTTTCAAATTTTGTGAAATTTGTGAAAATCGACATTTACGTATGATTCAATTTTTCTTAGCTGCAAATTGAACTTGTAAATTGAAAAGCAGCTGCAATATAGTTATTGCTGTCAATGAGTTTGTTCCATGTAGCCATTGTTAGTTGTATGGCAGATTCACAAGAGTGTTTCTCCCTGGTTTATAAAAAGAATATTGTTGGTAGTAAAATATTTATACAATTGATTATAGACGGTCAACTCAAGGACCTTCTCTAAAGCTGGAAGTGAGTGAATAGGAGGAAAGGAAGAAGCACCATTACTGCTAGAAACTTTAGGAAGTGGAATTACAGTAGTGGTTTTAAGGCTGGATGGAAATTCACTTGTTTCTAAACAAGTATTAATGAGTTTGAGAAAAACATGACCAATTGTACCAAAAATATTTTTTTATTGTTTTGCCATTTAATATATCCTCACTGTTACCCTTGTTACCAAGAGAGGCAATAATGTCTCTCAAGTCAGCCATTGAGAGGGACGAAAAACGTAAAAAAAAATCCAGAATGTATCAATGGAAAATCTCCAGAAGACCAGTTATGAGTAAGAGGTATAGTATTAATAGCCTCAGAGATGCTATCAACAAAGTATGAATTAAAGGTCTTCGCAGTTACACGCTCTCCAACAGGAACAGTATTTGGAGGAAAATTTATTGTTTTAAATTGAAATTCTTTGCATAGTGGATTAATAAGTTGTTTAAGAGTTTTCCACATATGTTTACTATTATTTTTATTCATATCTATATTCTTCTAATAGTAACTTTGTTTTTTCCTTTTAAGTTTGTTTACAATATCATTTCTAAGCTTTTTAAAAGTAGACCAATATTTTATTTTCTCATTAATGTCAGAGCTTTGTCAGAACTCCTTATAAAACCTAATTTTTTGTTTGGTCATCTCTCTTATTTTCCAGTCGTATCAAGGAAGATCATTGTCCCGTACCTTAATTTCTTTTAGGGGAGCAATATCATTAATGATCTCATTACATTTAGTTCTGAAAAAATCAAAAATAAATTCAACATCAGGAGAGTTCAGCAGTAGAGACCAGTCAGTTTCTATCAGACAAAGATTAATTTTTTCCATACTTTCATCAGACATACTGCGAGTTTTCTTTACTATTATATTGTTAGTACGCTTAGAAAGCGTTAGGTTAAATAAAAGAATGGAATGGTCACTTATTTTTTAAGCATGATGGATTCTATATTTTAAATTAAAGTTAGATATTGCTAAATCAATTAGAGAACTGCTATAGTTAGTTACTCTTGTGGATTGATCAATTAATTGAGATAGTCCTAAAGTAGTAATAGTATGCTTATTTGCATAAAAATTATTGGGATCATTGAAATTAAGGTTAAAGTCTCCTATAAGCAGTATTTTTTTGTTTTGTGGCACCAAATCTTCACAAATAATTTCCAAAAAATTTAAAAAATCCGCATGATTAAAGTTCGGAGAATGATATAAAACACCTAGGATAAAGGAATTATTAGGGTCCTTAATATGTACTAATGTGCACCAACACAACTTATTGGGCAAAATAATTGTTTTGATAAGAGAGTATTATTTTTCATGAAAATTAAAACACCGCTCGTATGGCGACTATCAGAATCGCATCTTCTAGCAGAGTAACCCTGTAAAGAAATTTCAAAGTCCAAAACATCTTGCAATAATAGGTGCCCATTTATACAACTTTATCACCACACACAGTCCACAAGAGAGAGCAGTAAAAAAACAAAATATTACGAAAATGCTTCTTTTGCTTTTTCATTTTTTAACCAATACCGGCTGATTCAAATATCAAACAAAAATATGGGTTTTATATTTCGAATACCTTAACATACCTAAAAATTCCACGATCAATGAAATTAGCAACTGCTTAAATTATTTTATGGACCTTTTATTTTTTTCGATGATTATTTTGACCAAAATAATATCGTTCTGGCTATCATAATAACCAATACTAATTTCGTTATTTTGACATAAATTCACTGTCAATCTTAATTTTTGGAACAAAATAGATCTTATGTTGCTATGTTCATTTCTTATTCTCAACTCAAATATGATTTAACTATAAATATTAGTTTCTCTAATGTCTTGAAAATTATATGTAATGCGTTAGTTGTGCTAGAAATCATATTTATGGGTAGACAATAAAATAGTAACATAGAAGTTGTTTTTCTCCAAAACTGAATCGTTTAGACTGCATCAATTGTCAAAGTTGCTTTTTCGATGTCAATGTCGGGGAAGCTATTTAAGTTGGGTATATTGCATCAAATTTGCTTAGAATCAAAAATAGAAATCGAATGTCAGAAAGTTGGTATCGGTTACCATAGAAACCATAAAAAAATAACAATGACAACAACTTATTTTGGCAACTGTTCATAGAAGCTCCCTGTCACAAATTCTGCAAACAAATTAATTCTATTATTTTAATTTTTACCTCAAATTAAGGTTCTCTACGCTATTCTTATTCCCTTCTAGAAATTAATTAAGTAATTTAAGTTAAGGTAACATTTAAAAATACTAAGGAATACAACATAATGACGGCCCACTTTTCATTTTACCCCATCCCAAACTTAAAGTCGAGAAACTTTAAATGTCAGAGAAAACAGAAGTTTACTTTCCTTACAAACACTTCACAGTTTAATTTAAAACTTTTGTTAGTTTTAGAAGAATATATAGGCCTAAATTCCTTAATGTGGTTTAAAGCAAGTGAGACAATAGATCCAGACAATAAAATAGAAAAAATTTACATAAAATTTATTTTATTGGTAAAAACGTTAAACTGTATTACTACGACTTTAAACCTACTAAAAAAATCGGTAAAGTACTTTACCTTATGTCTTCTACGAAAACAGAATTCGATTTTATCACACTAAAAAAACACTTAATTTAAGCATTACAACTCCATATTTATTTTTGGTGACATAATAATTATAAAAAGAAGTTGTGCATAGTCCTCTTAGATATTTACCACTGAAATGTAACAGATTCTTCTACTTACTATTTCTGTTGAAATTCGAAACAATGAAAATATAATTGAATTATTAGATTATAGGATATACAACATAATATATTCAAATTAACCGTTCTAATGCCCTTTCTCAACCCTTTGGGCCTTTATACAGTCAGTCCAAAAAGTCTCCATACACCACCTACTTTCTATAATAGTTTTCTCTAGTTTTCTGTTATGTTTAACTAATTAATTGGAACTATGAAAAAACATGCTTCAATTAATCTTTGAAACTTAACTATCGAGGATTAGTATTAAAAACAACTAAGGAACATTTTATTTAGAAGTTACATCATTGTTATAAAAATGTAAACAAAATTAATGTCAAAAAAGTCTCCATACGCCTAACAATTACCAATAATAGTTTGACGGAGTTTAACGGAAAATAACAACTTCGTTTAGATTAATATTTAGTGGGACCGCCGTTGGCATTGATAACTTCCTGTAACTTTTTTTTTCATGCTTGCAACCAGCTTTCTAGTAACTTCTACTGGCATGTTCTCCCATTCGTTCAATATTCTGTTTTTTAATTCTTCTCTATTTGAAACATTATGTTTGCGAACGCGCCGTTAAAGTTCCTCCCATAAATGCTCGATGGGGTTAACACAGGGTGATTGAGGAAGTCTACAAAGCTGCTGTCGCATATTATGGATCATCCATTCTCGCACCAAGTTTGCGGTATGTTTCGGATCATTGTCCTGTTGGAAAATGTATCTTTTTTCGAGTGCTAATTTTTGGACACTTTCTTTTAAATTGTCTTTCAAAATGTTCAGATAAACATGCTGAGCCATGGTACCATTAATAAAATGTAAATTTCCAACCCCTCCAGCGGACATGCATTCCCAAAGCAGAACACTGCCACTCCCTTATCTCACCGTGGAAAAAATGTTTTAATATCGAATGCGGTATTCTTCTTTCTCCAAACTGTAGTTCTGCCATCAGACCCAAAAAGAATAATTTTAGTTTCATCACTAAAGCTAACCGCTTTTTGCGATTGGCTTCCGAAATTAACGGCTTCTTCCTGGCTGCACATCCCATATAGCCTTCCCTGTGTGAACAATTTCTGACTCTTTGTGAACAAACGTTTTTCGAAAATAGTTTCCGTAATTTTTCTTTTAATTCTGGTGCACTTTTCTTAGGATCTACTATATATATCAATACTGGCCTCTTCATGCGGAGTCAGTTTCTTGGGACGACCGGAGAGTGGTCGAATTTTATAGGAACCCGTTGATTTACACTGGTTTACAATGTACTGAACAGTAGCAGCGACTTTTTAACAATTTTTCCCTTATTTGTTTGCGATTTTCCATATTTCCACAAATCAGTTATGATCTTTCGAACTTGAAATGGAATTTCACAATTTCTCTTGTTCATTTTTAATATTACTTTAAAAACCCACTGCAAAATTACTAGCAACAAGTGACAGATTATAAAGTATGGTCGAAAATTATTCGTTTGTTTTCAGTTTAACGAGCAATAGATGTTCCGTACGGAACACTTATAAGATCACTTCGGTGTCTGTCTGTCCGTCTGTCTGTCTGTCTGTCTGTCCGTCTGTCACACCCGATTTTCTCCGAAACTATTTGTCATAGAAAGTTGAAATTTGGTAATAATATAGGAATTGATAGTCTCATCAGAGCCATGTAGTTTTGAAAGTTAAATTTTGACTTAAGGGGTGAGTTTTGGGGGATGAAAACGGAAGTGAAAAAAAAATTTTTTTACTAGGTAATCGAGCGTGGTGTCAAATGGAATCTTGTAAAAACACGAGTAAAAAATATATTTATAATGTAATACTTGCGCGCACTTTTCTTCGTATTATTTTTAAAAAATCGCGAAAAATCTCTGTCCACCCACCTTATCTAGAAAATTACTTACCAAAAAATTTTCAAAAAATTCTGGAATATTCTCCACGGGGTATAGATTGAACGAAAATTATCACGAGTGCATTACCTGTAATAATTTATCTGGTATATAAAAAAAAACAAAAATTTAAAGGTCATCAATTTTCAGTAAAGATTGGAAATAAACTTTGTCGAAAACTCATTTGGGGTGTGTTTTGTGAAGTCACTGATCATTTTATACTTCCGTTACAACATTTTTTATTTTAAAAGCACTCAACGTACAGAACACTAATTGTGCAAGTTCAACTTGCACTTGACCGGTTATTTTCAATGCAGTGCTTGAGTGTATGGAGACTTTTTTGACATTAATTTTGTTAACATTTTTATAACAATGATGTAACTTCTAAATAAAATATTCCGTAGTTGTTTTTAATAATAATCCTCGGTTAAGTTTCAAATATTAATTTAAACCTGTTCTCTCATAGTTCCAATTAATTACTTGAACATAACAGATAAATAGTATAGAAAGCAGGTGGTGTATGGAGACTTTTTGAACTGACTGTATGTGTTGACTGTAAATAATTATGCTAAAAATTTGTAAATTATCCAGGAAATTTTTTTATGGTACTATTAAAATTATACAAAATATATCGACTTCCATCTCCGATGCCTAAAGCGATATCGCTTAAAAACTATAAATTCCAAACTCCACTGGAACTAACGGTGTTAGCGTTATGGTATGAGAATGATAGTGACTCGAGAGGTGGTTGGGAATTTGATAAGGTGATTTTTCGCGTTTCTGGTGAAAGATTGATTAGATAAAATAAATCCCTTAGGTTTATAGTTGCTTAATAAAGCAAGAATGTACTTTCTCTGATTTGCAATAAGAAAACACTCTACTATTACTGGGAAATTATGTAACTTTGTAAGAGTTATGACACAACTCTTTACCAAATTACATACCTTGGCAATAATTATTACAGACTATCAACTTAAATTAATTTTTAATATACCATTAACATTTTTAATTAATATACTGGAGTAATATTTAATTAAATTTACACTGTAAATTTACTTTAAAACAAGTATATAATACTAATACTGCAGAGGAATAAGCTAGAGTCGTATTATTT
This sequence comes from Pachyrhynchus sulphureomaculatus, assembly GCA_019049505.1. NCBI lineage: Eukaryota > Metazoa > Arthropoda > Insecta > Coleoptera > Curculionidae > Pachyrhynchus > Pachyrhynchus sulphureomaculatus. The sequence continues at coordinate 70,867,168 of CM032454.1, forward strand.
TAAGACTTTAATTATTTGGGGTTACTAATTGTTGCATCAACCAGTTGTTTTATTAAAATCATAAAATAAAAGACAAATACGCCAAAAAACTAGTAACACGGCACATAATCTACAACTAGGTTATGTTTTCATCTTTTTTCACATACTGTATAGCTTGAGAGGCGATATCAACCAACTTTATATAGATTCATGAGTTTTTGGAAAGGTAAACAAGGTTCATAGTTATATTCTCTCTTAAAATTTCGATTTTTTAACATAAATATTTTTTAGTTAGTGTGCTACCAACCATCATCAGATGACGTATTATCGATCGTGGGTTTGTGGCTTCAGCCGTTTGTTACTGATAATGACTTGTCGTTATTTCTCGCTCGTTAGCGCACTATCTGTCCTCGTCGTGCTTCCCATCATCAGTCTTATGAATCTTCATTTGATTTCTAACCATGTCCTACTACCTAGCATACAGCATGTTGGTTCCTTCTTCTCACCCCCTTTACTCAGAATTACTACTTAGGTTTTGAGCAGTTCGTTTTGCTTTTCTTCTGTCTTTCCGGATAATATCTACGATAGGCCGCTGACAGCCAGTAGCTAGCATGCGCATTAACAGGTTGACTGCCGATCTATATTTTTGAATTTGTGGTTGACGCCGGTAAGATTTTTCCAAATATTTTTATATTATTGTGGTAAATATGAATTAAAATGAGTCTTGGATGTGTTTTTTTTATGTGCCATTCAAAAATATTAGAAAAAAAAAATTTCATTCCGATCGGAGTAATCGGCATTGCAAGTGAAAATTTTTACTAGATGCCGAACACTCCGATCGGAGTGTCCAATTAAATAAGTAAAGAAATAATAAATCGAACTCATGAACTCAAAACATTTATTTTTAAATCATTTTTGTACATTTTTATGGTAATCCTCAAAGCAATTAAGGCAAAAACCTGGTTGTCCGGGGCACATTTTGCATTCATACACTGTTTGCTTTCTTATTTTATTTTTCCTGCATTCTTTGCATTCCTTTCTGCTTACCCGTTTTGTTTCTTTAGTTCCTTTTTTTTTCACTAACAATTTTTTCTACTTTGCTAATGCTGTGGACATTTATTTGGCCTGGAGGAATTTGCGGCAAATTAGTAATTGGTCGTCTGGCTAGTAAATTTCTTATGACATCCAATCGGAAGTCATATAATCGTAACTGGTCAGACCGCGAATATTTATTGTACAAAAAATAGACGTTTATCATGCTCATTTGCAGCACATGCATGAATAACTTTTTGTACCGCCGGATGGTTTTACGGCTGCAAGGATAATATGCCATCATTTGATCCTGTCTATCTATACCGGACATAAAAGCATTATATCCAATAATTGCGGAAGGTTTTTTCAGATTCTTGATTTCTTTTGTTTTTAAAAATGCCCATTTCGCTTCCAAATTCTGTTGAAATGTATTGAACATTGCGTTTATCGCGCCATTTTCCGACATGCACTCCATTGCAAAACATAGATTTATTCTCACCACGTTTTAAGTTTGCACTCATTACCTCTTTCGGATTATCTTTCCTCTCAGCTCTCAGCGTACCAGTGCAGTATGTATTTTGTTGAAGTAATTTCCTAGCTAAATTAACACTATTGTAAAAATTGTCTAGATAAACAGCATGTCCCACACCCAATTTTTCCTCCAATAAATGTAAAACAATCTTCTCAGTATGTCCGCTTCCACCATAAACATCTGTCGCACCTTCGTAGACACGAAATTTCAAAATAAGTCCATTAGGCTCTGTCAGCATGTATAACTTCATACCATACTTATGACGCTTATTCTTGATATACTGTTTAAACTGGAGACGACCCCGATAAAGTACCATAGCTTCATCCAAAGACAACTCTCTTCCAGGATAGTAAATCGATAGGCGCACCCTGTCCTGGAATTTGCACCAATAATTCCTGGGTTTTCTGGAACAAAATTTGTTTTTAACGCACCTCTGTCGTTCCATTTTATCTCATCAAGGCTAGGAAGTGTTTGATGTGGCCGAATAGGGTCTATAAAATTCTCTTCTTCGGACTCGGAGCTTGAATTTACATCACTATCGTCTGTGTTTGGTACGTAATGTTCGTCACTACTACCTCCGCTTTCTTCCAATAGCTGAAATAATTCAGTGTCAGTTAGCTTCTTTTTCTTATCATATACCTTTTTTTCATCACTACAATGTATTTTTTTAATACCAGAAGGCCCAGGTTGATTGTACGGCAGATTACAACCAAACCAAAAGCAAATCCGCGGAACCACTTAAGCACCTGTTAGAACTTGCGTTTTTAAGCAACGCCACCACTAGAAACACGTTTCATATACAACGCCGATGGAATACTAAAACGTTTCGTAAGAACGCATGTCGAACTCCGATCGGAGTAGACGGCGTTGGCGAAGAGACCCGACGCACTCCGATCGGAGTGGTCGGCAGTCAACCTGTTAATTCTTTGTTTACTGTTTCTCCAGTGTAACAAGATATCCGAGGCCCAATGACCAGAAGTCAGTTGACCGATAGATAGTGCATGCTTCATGTTCCAACTAAAAAATCTCGTTATAATATACTTCCGAATATCCGAAAATAATATTGAATTTGTAAAACAAGTATCTTTCTCAGTCAGTAGCGAGCACTCATATAGTGAGAACGGTGTGTTTCAATTAAATGTGTTAGTCTTTTGGACCTAGATATTTAGAAGTGATTTAGTTAGGTCGATTAGTTAAACTAAACCACTAACTTTGGGAATATGCCTGCAATTCTTTTTTCAAGTACAGTTTTATTAGAGGTTAATAGACTCGAGAGTTTCTTTTTTTCATCAAACGATTGCCAGCGTAAAATAAATTCTAAGTTGGTCTACTCATTAAGAGATAGCTAAGTTATTTTTGGAAATTTTTCATCTAGAAGTTCATTCTTGAGTCTTAAAAGTGCAAATTTATTAGTTTTGCCAAGTTGTAATCACAAATTATTTCTTTTTACTTGTGCAAAAAATTCTACAGTGGAAATTTTGCTGAGTATCATAGTAAAATACAAAATTTGTTTTAAGATAGCCTTTCTTGCCTTCCCCTAAACCTATTAGAAATATGCCTAGCACATTTCTAATTTAATAAATCTTATCCATATATGAAATATTTATTTTCATTTCACCTCATGAGTCTAGTGATTTGTGAGTATAATTTCATCATATCACTTTTACAAGGCATATATCTGCCATTAGTCAGAAAGGGCTAAGCAGGCTGGGTTTTGTTTTGTGAAATTGCGGGCAGCTCTCTATGACTGGTTCTGAGAGTGTTGTATTGTGCTCTTGTGAGAGCAAACTTGGCATATGCGAGGTTAATTTGGTCTCCACTTTATGAGTTGCATGAGGGAGCAATCGAAAGAGTGCAAAATAAATTTTTGAGATTTTCCGCACTCAAATGCAACGGTACACTTGTGAATTATCATATGACTGTCATGCGGAGGACTTTAGGGTTACATACTTTGGAAATGAAAAGTTCTCTTTATGATGCATGTTTTATCTTCAAACTTATTAATGGAATCATTGACTGTCCTCAGCTACTCGCTAAAATAAACTTTAATATACCCATAGGCAATCTTCGCCATCATGATCTCTTTTGCATCCCCTTCCATCGCACGAATTATTGAATGCACTCTCCCATTCATAGAGCTTTGAGAACTTGGAATTCATTGTATGGGCGGCTCGATATGTTTAACTGCTCTGTGTCGAGACTTAGGTCCCAGCTGCTGAAGGCTGTGTAGAGGTTCTACTTGATCAGTGTTTCTTATTGTCAATACTATTATTATTTTTATATTTCTGAAGTTAGTTTTTTCATGACCTGTATCTATTTTATATATTTTGTTATTGAAGATGTTTATATGTTTGTTGAATATTTTTATTTAGATATAGTCTTTGTCACGTGTGTGTTTTTTCTTTCTTTTTTCTCGCTTTTTATAATTTTAATATTTTTTTGTATCTGCATTTGTATCTGTTTTAATTTTCTACTACAATGGAGTTTCCCGTAAAATTTGTATAAATAAATAAATTAACAAATAAATATTTCTAAACTTCATTTTCCCCTTTCAAATACAGTAAACCATATGGGAGTTAATGCCACTATTTAGAGGTACACAAGAAAGAATAGCTTTCCTTGATATTCTAGGGTATTTTTGCGATCAGAAGTAGATATAGTAGTTGGTATAAACTGAATATATAAATTTCTTTATCTATAAGTAGCAAATAACAGTATTGCTCTATACTGAAAAGAATTACGTAAATTTATATTAGTTATTTTCGGTTCTAGTATCAAGAAAATGATTTGATTCTATTGGGTTTAATTAAGAAATTTTATATAGTATAAAACAGTTTTCCTTTCATGGAAGGACTTAACTTCTAAAGTTTTTGGTATATCTTTTTAAACTTGTCATGTCTAATTATTATATAAATATATAATGTATTATATAATAAGCAAAATCTTCTAGTAAATTTGTCAGTGTAAACAGTGATTTAAAATACCTTATATTATCTTTCGTCCTATATTTAGTAATTCTTCTTCCCCATATATATCTACTAAAGGCTAACGGCTCTCTTTGTATAAACCCAATTTATTTTTTTTTTATGTTTAGACGTACCTTTAAAGTGTAGAAATATACTCTATTATTTTGGTTTTAGAGTATAAACTTTTTCACGAATTTTTTCGTATTATAACTAGACTTTCAAAACATTAAAAATTCATTATTAAAAGAAGGCTTAAACTAACTATATATTATATATTTAAGGGTCTGTTACAGCTGACGCTGTCTCCCTTCTTTCAACCTCGCGTTCCATTCTCCTCGATCTTCCCAGTCTCCCTCCATTAACCCTCTGTTTTCCATTACCTCATCGACGTCATCCCGCCATGAGCGCCTAGGTCTTCCCCTCTTTCTTCTTCCAATTGAACTCCATTCTGTGATTTTCTTAATACACCTTCTGTCGTCACTTCTCCTTACGTGACCACACCATTTTAATTGTTTTTCTTCTATGGCATGTACTGCGTCTTTTGTTATTCCAATTCGCGTTCTTATTTCCTCGTTCCTAATCCTATCAGTCCGGGTCACCCTACGACACCTTCTCCAACATTCCATCTCTATCGCGTTTATTTTTGATTTATATTTCTTGTTAATGGTCCATGTTTCTGACCCGTATGTCATGATACTTTCAATGATTGTTCGGTATATTCTGACTTTGTTTGCTTTCGTTATGTGCTTATCCCATAATATTGAATTTAACTGTCTGATGCAGGTTCTCGTTTGTCCCAGTCTCGATTTCATTTCTTCTTCGGATGTTGCTTCTCTTGTTATTATGGTGCCCAGGTATTTAAATTTTCCAGTCCCTTTAATTGTTACGTTCTCTTCAATTTCTAGATCTTCTATTTCTCCTGTTTTAGTTGTTAGGTATTCCGTCTTAAATAAGTTTATGTCTAGCCCAGCTTTGTCATACTCTTCCTTCAGTTTCCTCACCATATAGCTGAGATCTTCTTCGTCCTGTGCCATGACGACTTGGTCATCTGCGAAACTCAAGCTGTATAAGTAGTCGTCTCTTACTGGGACTCCCATACCTTGACATTTATTTTTCCAGTTTTTTAAAGTCTGCTCCAGGTAGATTTTAAACAGTGTCGGAGAGGTTGTACACCCTTGTAGTAGTCCTTTCGTTGTTCTAATTTTGGCCTTATTACCAATTTTTACTTTGCTAATATTATTTCTATATATCGTTTTTACTGCTTTTATTAATACTTTGTCGATTTTCATGTTTGACATTGCTTTCCAGAGGTGACTTCTAGCGACTGAATCGTAAGCTTTTCTTATATCGATGAAAGCTAGGTGGATTTCTCTGTTTTTGGGTAGTTTCTTTTCCATCAGTTGCTTGACTGTATATATGTGATCAATACAGGACTTCCTAGCCGTAAGTCCTGCTTGGTCTTCCCCTATTTTGCCTTTTATATTGTCTTCTATCTTATTAATTACTTTCCCATACAGTCGTCCAATGCTTGAAATGATACTGATGCCTGTATAATTTTCACATTTCTTTGGTCACCTTTTTTAAAAATTGAGACTATGTGCGCTTTGGTCCATTCATTAGGTATTTTTTCTCCATTTATAGCCCTGTGGAACATGCTTCTTATTATTCGGTGTAGTTTCTCTGATCCGTATTTGATTAATTCATTGACCATTCCTCCCGGTCCAGCTGCTTTCGGCATTTCAATGATTTTATGGCCCTCTTTACGTCCTCATATTTTATCTCTACCTCCTCATTTTCGTTTTGTTGTTGTTCATCATCTTCGTCTCTATTCAAGAACCTTGGTCTGTCTTCTGTTAGTAGTTTTTTATAATAGTTATCCTGTTGGCTTTCTTGAATGTATTGTATATTTCTTTGTAAATAATTTTGTTATTAAATTTAAAAAAGGGTAAATAATTTTTAACCAGACTTGAATCAACAGTTGCATTTCCGAAGTTTTTTATACTCCCTATTTTGACTGAAAATTTTAACACAAGAAGGAATCTATCCTAAGATGAGCTAGCATATGGGTTGTCAAAAGGCAGCATGGGATTTTTGCCACTTATAGGTAAAGGCAGACTTGGAGATACCTTTTTGGGTGAACTTTAACCTTATAATTACCAAAACTTTTCTTTCAAATTATAAATCAACATTAGTTTACAGGCTCTGCAGTTTCATTTTAATGTAAGCCTCTATGATGCTAGGCTTACTGATGCTTGAAATGCAATTATTTCACGAATATCAGTTACCACAACTCTCTAGCGAGACAAGAAGCAAGTAATCGTAAAATTTAATAAACAATTTCCAGCATAAAAGTTCTCGAAAGGGAAAAATCGTCTAAATAGTATAGCAGGCGGTCTTTTAAAATCAAGTTCAAGGGTATTTCTAATAGCTTAATATTGTAGCTTTAGGCGTCAAATAAGCTGAGTATATTTTTCTATTATAAGAAAAATAATTCTCCAAAAAAATTCTTTGAAAAAATTTGATCGTATTTGCCTTATGTTACAGTAATGCATTCGTTATCGAACTTTTACAAAAATAACAAAATATTAGTACCAGTTGTATCCCTTTGTGTATGTGTACATGAAATGCAGAACTGAGGATATATCGATTAAAATAAATGGTTTGAACTATTATAATGGGGCTGTATTATACTTTGTATTAAAAATATGGTTTAAAAATAGTTCATCGTAAAATAAAGAAAATTGTAAATCTTGTGAAAATTATAAAGTTGAACTACTGTTTTGAGAACAGGGTGTACATATTGTATCGAAGCTGTTCTCATTTAAATTTCGAATTGATTAAACTATTCTGCGACAAGTCACTGAGCTAGTTTTATTTTGTATTACCCATATACAACATCAGAATTTAACCAAAATGTAAACTTGGTCAATAAAATATTTTTCAATTCGTAAAGAAAATAGTGTATAAACTAATTCGAACAAAATAGCTCCTAAGAACCCACATATCTAAAGTGCCACTTAAATCACTTGCGCCTCTAGTAGTAATATTTTAAGCTGAATTTGAGATGTGAATGTGAAACTAAAGCAACGGCAATGCGACCTTCTTTAAAATCCTCCGTAGCCGATAATCTAGATCTGGTACGGGTGCTTACAGAGGCACTATTTTTTTGGCATAGCACACGTACTGCAGGAAAAGCTGTAAACACTATGGGGCAACGTGTGTGTAGAAACACCAGTTCATGTTGGTCTTGAATCGCTGTTGTCGAGTTGTACTCGGTGAGAAACACTGTCTTCAGCAAATCATTCCAAAGGAATGAGATTCTCCATATAAAAGGCTGCTTGAAAATGGTTGTACAAGGAGCGACAAGCTGAATCTCATACGGATGTGTTGTATTAGCGCAATGTGTATTCCTAGCTTGCTCCCTTCTGGGAGAAATTAAGCGAGCTTTAGCCATCGAGCACATTGCATGAAATTACTTGTAGAATGGACTCAAGTCGTCAATGTTCCAAGGAATCTAGTTCTTTCATCGGGAGCATAGCTCTTTTCTAGATAGAATTCAGCAAATGCAGTGTATTTTTAGAAGCCGAGCTTCAGTCTCAAACATGGGAGCACTATTCCATCGTTGGTCGAATTTGAACTTTGTACAGAATTATCAGTTGTTGTGGAGTATAAAGCTTTCTAGTTCGAAATAAAATGCACAGATTTTAAGAATCTCTTTTGCTATGCCTGCAACATGTTTATGCCAAGAATACTTGCTCCCACGTTTAGCAACGGTAACTTTTTTAGGAAAAACTGCAGCTTACGTTTTTGTTGATTAAATTCCACTATCACCCCGAGATAAAATTTCTCCTAACTCATTGTTAAGTTGATCGACTTTCTGTTGTCTGCGAATATTTGTATGAGGAAACGATGTTCCAGTATTCAAAATGAATGAAGAGACAAGTGTACTATCACTTGCAAAGTTATAGATTGGATTTCTTGACATTTCTAGCCGACCTTTAATGTAAATGAGAAAGAGAATATGTGATTATGAATTTTTGTATCGTCAAACCCTTTATTCGGTTGGAATATATGGAAAACTGCGCACTATGTAAAGAGATAATATAGATATCGAGTTCTTCCACTAAAATACGAAATAAGAATAAGTCTTTTTTCTTCCCACTCCTAGGTTAAGTTATAAAATCCTGATAATATTAAAGCTCCATCCTAATCTGCCAAAAATAATAATCGGCTAAACGCAAGTAGGACTTGCGCAATTAGTGTTTTACGGTGTTGTACGATGATTTTTTTAAAAATTAAATCCTTTCCTAAGCAAGTTATTTAGTTCCCCGAGAGGTATATACCTTAAGATCCAATATGTATTTTCACGTTTTTTCTTAGTCAATAATGTATAATAGTTATAGCATTTTAGCTACCTAATAGCCAAAAAGTCAGTCTAGCTCAATCTAGAATCTAGTAATAAAAATGTAAAACAAATACCTGCTACCTAAATATTTGTTTAATTATAAACAAATAAAATAAAATTATTTTGTCTCGGGACAGCGAAACGCGACGTGGTAGCAGTAATGTGCTAAAAACTATGTTAAAAAGCTTCCACCATATTGTCATCCAATATAGTTTTTCTTATATACCAGATAAATTATCCAACGTAATGCCCTTATGATAATTTTTGCCCAATCTAACTTTATAAAAAATATTCTAGAGTTTTTTCAAAATTTGTTGATTAGTACTTTTCGAGATAGGCGGGTGGACAGAACTTTTTGACCATATTTTAAAAATTATTCAAAGAAAAGTGTGCGCAAGTATTACGTGATAGATATCTTTGAATTCGTATTTGGCCAAACTTTTATTTGACACCTCACTTGATGACTTGGTAATTTTTTTGCACTTTCATTTTACCTCCATATACCACATAAATTATCAAACGTAATGCACTCATGATAATGTTCGCTCAATCTATACTTAATAAAGAATATTTCAGAATTTTTTCAAAATTTTTTTGATTAGTACTTTTCGTGATAAGATGGGGGGACAGAAATTTATGGCCAATTGTTTTTAGTGTTTCGTACGGAACACTTATAAGATCACTTCGGTGTCTGTCTGTCTATCTGTCACTGTCACCGAGTTTCTCCGAAACTATTTTACATAGAAAGTTGAAATTTGGTAATAATATAGGAATTGATGGCCTCATCAAAGCCATGTAATTTTGAGAGTTAAATTTTGACTTAGGGGTTGGGGGATGAAATCGGAAGTGGAATAAAAAAATTTTACTAGGTCATCGAGTGTGGTGTCAAATGAAAGCTTGTGAAAACACGAGTAAAAAAATATATATATAACTAGCCGCGCCCGCGGCTCCGCTCGCGTGGACTTGATTCACTACTATCGCCACTGCTCATTCCTTATGTTACCTAACGTAATAAAAAATATCTGCCCTTATTTCCCCTTATCTCCTATTATTTCTCCTTATCTCCCATTATCTCTACATAATTTCCATTATCTAAGCTTATCTCTGCTCATCTCCCATTATTTCTCCTTATCTCCCATTATCTCACCTTATCTCCCATTATCTAGGTTTATCTCGACTTATCTCGCAATATTTCTCCTTATCTCTCATTTTTTTTTTCCTTATCTCCCATTATTTCTCCTTATCTCCCATTATCTCACCATAACTACCATTACCTAGACTTATCTCTGTTTATTTCCCATTATTTCTCCTTATCTCCCATTATTTATACTTATCCCCAATTATCTCACCTTATCTCCCATTATATAGGCTTATCTCGACTTATCTCGCAATATTTTTCCTTATCTCCCATTATTTCTCCTTATCTCCCATTATCTCACCATAACTCCCATTACTTAGACTTATCTCTGCTTATCTCTCATTATTTCTCCTTATCTCCCATTATCTCTACATAATTTCCATTATCTAGGCTTATCTCTGCTCATCTCCCATTATTTCTCCTTATCTCCCATTATCTCACCATAACTTACATTACCTAGACTTATCTCTGCTTATCTCCCATTATTTATACTTATCTCCCATTATCTCACCTTATCTCCCATTATCTAGGCTTATATCAAATTATATAGAACATATCATATGTATAAATTTATAAAAACACGTAAATCGAATAAGTGGTTCTCAAGTGATAAGCGTACTAACGGGACAGACAGACAGAGACGTTGCATTTTATATATATATATATATATATATATATATATATATATATATATATATATATATTGTATTCTTTGCAACATGATATTGTTCCATATTTAATGGTTTAGGCAGTATATTGTAAGAGAACACGCTAACGGTAGCTTTTCTTCCGACTTGATTCACTATTATCGTCACTGCTTATTCTTTATATTACCTAACGCAATAAAATATATCCTATAACCTGGCCAGAGAACATATGTATGTTTTAAAAAAAAGTACGTAACGCACTAACGGACAGACAGACAGACAGACAGAGAGACGCTGCATTTTATATATATTATAGATATAGATTATTATTATTGTTTTTATATAACCTGGCCAAAGAATATATGTATGAATTTAAAAAAGACATATAAATTGGATAAGTGGTTCTCGCGTGATAAACGCAAAAATGGACAGACAGACAGACAGAGAGACATTGCATTTTATATATATTATAGATTATAGATTAAAGATATTCTCTGCTACATAATATTGTTCCATATTTAATGGTTTAGGCTGTATATTGCAAGGGAACGCGCTAGCAGCAAACTTTTTTCCGACTTCACTCACTATTATTGTCACTGCTCATTCCTTATGCTACCTATCGTAATAAAATATAGCCTATAACCTGGCCAGAGAACATAAGTATGTTTTAAAAAAAAAAGTACGTAAATCGGATAAGTGGTTCTCCAGTGATAACTAACAAAATTTTTTATCCTTTTTTAAAAACAATCAACGTACGGAACACTAATTGTGCAAGTTCAGTTTGCACTTGACCGGTTATTTTTTATACTCTTGTCCCCGCCGAGCCAGTTTAAATAAAATAGATTTGGTTATACCCTCCCGATTTTGACTGAAAATTTTATACAGTGACAAAAACGAATCTATCCTAAGATGGGCTGGCATATTAGTTGTCAACAGGCAGCATGAGATTTTTGCTGCTTATAGGTATATGCAGACCTAGAAGATACCTTTCTAGTAAACTTTAATTAAAACTTTTTTTAAAAAATATATATCAACTTTAGTTGACAGGCTTTTCACTATCATTTTAAGCGCATCAAGCTTCATTGCCCTATCTAAAAGCGTTCGATTATTTTGCTCGGATAGTAATTTTATGGTCATTCCATTTTTGTAATGGTAATATCACAAGAAAATAACTAGCTGCTATTATTTTATACTTTTTTGAACTAACTTTAAAATATATTCCACAAAATAATTTAGATATTAGCAACATAAAAACTAACTTCTATATACCGTAAAAACATCAAGTTTAAACGAAAATTGATTTTGTGCCATACTATTATATTATTTCTTTAATAAAAACAATTTTATCTCAAAAAGAATTACCACTATCCTGATTGAATTAACTTCATTTCCTCCATAACGCTAGGCTTACTGATGCTTGAAATGCAATTATTTCACGAATGTCAGTTACCACAACTCTCTGGAGAGACAAGAAGCAAGTGACCGTAAAATTTGATAAACAATTTCCTGCATACAAGTTCTTCAAATGGAAAAATCGTGTAAATAGTACAGCATGCGGTCTTTTAAAATCAAGTATGAAAAGAATTTTTTGATAGCAGAATGTTGTAGCTTTAGGCGCCAAACAAGCGAAGTATTTTAAGTAAAGTAATTGTACAAAAAAGCCTTAAAAAAATCTAAATGCATTATCTTGTGCAAAAAATAAACAAAAAATGTATGAACACTAACTGTTGTACGTCTTTGTGTATGTACTAAAAATCTATGTAAAAAACATTCGATGAAATAATTGATCATGTCAAATGGAGGATATATTGATTTAAATAAATAATTTTAGCAGTAATAATGTGCCTATAGATTTTCAAAACATCGAAGCCATTATGAGAACACCTAGGGAATTTAGAATAGACTATAGATATGCTAACATCATTGACACCATGTATAGTAAGGCCATAGCGACTGTAAGTCCCCAAATACACAGTAGAAGCATAAGGATCAAAAAAGGAGTCCGAAAAAGTAATACTATGTCCCCAAAATTATTTACAATAGTTTTAGAACATTCATTTAAAACACTTGAGTGGGAAAATAAGGGAATCTGCATAGTCGGAGAATACCTTAACAACTTGTGTTTTACAGATGACATAGTGTTATTAACAGATAATCTAAAAGAGGCCAACGACATATTAAGTGACGTTAGAATTGTAGCGGAGAGAATAGGCTTGGAGACAAATTATTCAAAGACGAGTGTGATGACAAACCTGGTACCCAGTGACTTAATAAAGGTCAGAGATATATACATCGATTTAGTTGAAAAATATGTTTATTTAGGCTATTACCAAAGATAACATGTAAATTGCAAAGAAGAATAACTTCGAGTTGAGCTGCATATGGAAAATTGAGCGTCGTCAGGGCTAGCATGTCCATAAGCCTGAATAAAAAAAAAGATGTTTTTTTTGGAGTATAAATATGTCCTACCGATTTCTTACATATGGTGCCGAGACCCTTACACTCATAAAAACTTCAATATAAAAGCTAAGAGTTGTACGAACTGTAAATCGTATTAAATTTATAAAGTTTAACTATTATTTTGAGTACAGAATGTCATTATTGTGTTTCAACAATGTTATTATTTATATTTCACATCGATTAAAATATTCTAAGACAACAACTCAGTGTACAAATTATTTTTATCTATTGCTAATGTACAGCATCAGGAATTTAACCAAAATTTAAACTTGGTAAACAGAATATTTATTATTTCGTAAAGAAAATAGTGTATAAACTAATTCGAATAAAAATAGCTCATAAAAATTCCTGTATCCTACCTAATCACTTACACTTCTAGTAATAATAATCTTTAAAGATGAATTAGAGATGTAAATTATACTGCTCCCAAGTGTGGGGCTGCACTCCCAAACATACACTGCATTTGTTGGATTCTGTTCAGAGAAGAGCTGTTCGTCTGACTGGAGACTCGGAACTGACAGGCGGCCTTGATTCACTGGAACATCGAAGAACGGTTGCCGATTTGAGTCTGTTCTACAAGTATTTTCATGGATAGTGTTCGAAGGATGTAGCCCGCTTAATTCCTCCCAAAGCGGTGCATGTTAGAAATACCCGTCAAGCTGGTGCTTCACATTCGTATGAGGTTCAGCTTATTACTCCGCGTACAACGCTTTTCAAGCAGTCTTTTATATGGAGAACATCATCCCTTTGGAATAATTTGCCCAGCGCTGTGTTTCCAACCGAGTACAATTTACAGCGATTCAAGAATAATGTGAATCGCTTTTTTCACACACATGCCGCTCCTGGAGAGCTTTAGGGACTTCCCTGCAGCACGTATGCTAGACCCATAAAAAAAAATTGAAGAAGAAGGAGAAATTGAAGCAAAGGCAATACAACCTGCCTTAAAGTCCTCCATAGCGGGTAATCTAGATCTGGTACGGAAGCATACAAAGGTACTATTTTTTTATACTGTTGTACTATTTTTTTATTGGCATCGCTCACGTGCTGCAGAATAATTTCTACAACGCTACAGAGCGACTCGTGTGCGTAAAAAGTGATTCACATTGGTCTTAAATCGCTATAAATTTTACTCCTGGGAAAATCATTCCGAAGGAATGAGACTCTCCATGTAAAAGACTATTTAAAAAGGGTTATACGAGGAGTGAAAAGTTGAACCTTATACAATTATAATGCATTAGCGTGATGTGTAGTCCTAGAATGCACTGCTCTGGGAGAAATTAAACGAGCTATATCCATCGAATACTTTCTATAAAAGAACTTGTAAAATAGACTCAAGTCGCTAACGGCTCTTCGATGTTCCAAGGAATCAAGATTGCTGGTGTGTTCTGGGCCTCCAATCAAGCAAATAGCTCTCCTCTGAATAGACGCCAACGAATGCAATGTATGTTTTAGAAAAAGAGCTTCAAACATGTGAGCAGTATTCCATTTTTGATCGAATTTGAGCTTTGTAAATAACTAACAAATGTTACAGCTTTCTAGTTCGAAATCAAATTTCCAGCTTTTAAGAAACTCTATTTGCTATTCATTCAACATGTTCATGCCAAGACATATTTGCTCCAAAGTTACCCTTTAACAAATTAAGAGACTATACTATAGAAATGAAGTGTCCCGACATAAGTATATCGGGTTTCGCAACGTTAGCTTCTTTAGAAAAAACTCTCGCCTTTGTTTTTGTTGAGTTAAATTCTACTTGGTTACTGCCAAGATAGAATTCCTTCCAGGTGTTTGTTAAGGTGAACGATTTCCTACTATCTGCGGATATTTGCATGAGTAGCCGATGTTCGAGCGTTCGAAGCGAAGGAAGAAATCTGCATAGTTTTACTGTTCCTGGACATTTCCGTTATACTGATAATGTAAATGAAACAGAGAGTAGGAGACTATGAATTAATGTCTCGTAAAACACTTTAATCGATTACACATGCCAACAAAAAAAGTATTTGTAAAAACTTTTTAAACCAATATATCTAAATGTTATGTATTTTTGGGCGCTGAAACCGTATCTGGTATCAGTTTTTTTGTATCACCCACAGTTGCCATAGCAATAAACCAAATCCTCTTCCTGTTTTAAAAACTGAGCAAATTGTTGATCTTTTGTTCTATAGTGGTAAATAGATGTTCCAGATTCCAATAAATGTTTTTCTTTTGGTCTAGAAACTAAGCAATTCTGCTTTTTCCTTAGTTAAACCCAAATCTCTCACTAAATCACTTAACTCAGCTTGTGTAAACAACTGTGGTTTTAAATTTTCTAGAGAACATTGAAATTCATCATCATCCGGTCGACTTTCATTAAATTCGTGACTGGACTGTAAAATGTCATTAATAGACTGAGGTGGCTCAGGGACAGGAAGTCCTGGTCCATGTTCTACCGGCCGATTAGCTGAAGTAAGTTAGGATAGACAATTACTTTCTTATTTATATCCGGAAACATCAACGCTGCAAAAATAACAATCATTTGAATGATTTTCTTGCTCTCTCCATACCATGAGTACTGCAAATCTAAAAGCTTTCTTTTCTTTCTTATACCATTTTCTAAGATCCTCGACACAAACATAATATACTTTGTGAGAAGCCCAACATTTTTCTTGATTACCGATTTCTTCACCAAAATATGCAAAGTATACTTTTTTACAAAGTCAGTAATGTTTCTTTGATGTTTTTTAACTACAAAATCACCACATATATAACAAAACGATTTGGGAGAGCTTTTACGACCATGATTAGCCATACTTTGAGTGTGAATTAAAGCACATGGGTTAAACACTACAAAGCGAGGTTATATTAACTGGAAGAAAACAAACAGCTGTGACCTTTATGGGAACTGCCAACCTAATAACATTTGATTTTACTGCCAACCTTATAAAATTCTGATTTTATCGCCAACCTAATAACATTTTGAATATTAAAATGTGAAAAATTGGTGGGTGATACGGCTTTTTTATTATTATTTTCGGGCTCAGCACACCAAAAAACATAGGAATCAGGTAAAATTATTAAAAAAGTTTGTTCATCTTTGGCCTGTGTTATAAGGTTCGATTGAATTATACATGAAAAACCGCATATCATGTATATAAATAATATAGATTATGAGTTCTTACGCTAAAACACGTAATAAAAATGAGTTTTTTTTTCTTCAGTTATAGTTTCTTATTGATATTAGAACCTTATTCTAGTTTGTTTAGGGTTACGTATATTTAAATACAAGATTGGGTGGAAGAAAATAAAGTTCATTAATAACAAGTGTCAATTTTTTTTACTGTCGAAAATGTCATGGCAGTTATAACTCGCAAAACCGTAACTAAAATTAGTTTAGTTAGTTTTACTTTCTATTTTGCTACTAAAAATGAAGACATTTGAAAAGAAATTTTCTTTCCTACCAATTCCAAATCCAATTACGAACTCTTATTCCTGCGAAAACTTTCAACGCTTTGCGATTCCTGTTGAGGACTAAATAAAGTGCTATTTTATCGTTCTCCACTTCCAAAAAAAAAGATGTATTCAAATCATATGCCTCTGCAAAATCCTCAGTTTTAGTAGAGTGTGTGGAAAAAACAAGAAATCAATTTAAATGTAGGGCCTTTGTTATTAATGATGAGACATTGGTACAACGAACATTATTCTGATTAATGGCGTGTAAACACGATTTTATAATTTAGCAATTTGCTTTCTAATTTTCTTTGCAAATTTTAAATGAAGATTTACTGGTAAATAAATAGATATGAAGTTGATAACATATCATTATTTTAGATATGTTTATATTATATTATAGTATCAAAAGGCGGGGCCTTTTTTATAGCCTTACGTTGGAGCGCTATTTTATAATGTCCGGCACGTTGAGGTGCAATTTTATAACTTCTCGTTGCGGTGTTATTTTATATAGCCCCAACTTTCTTTATTTTTAATAAATATTTTATTTATTAAATAGAAGCCGTTTTTGCTCCTTTGCTCCCAGCTCATTTTTTTTTTACTGGTAGAGAATATGCCTAAAAGATAATTTTTGTACACTTTTGAAAATAGTTTCTATACCAGGTATAAAAGTATAAAATGAGGATTTTTTTTCTAAAAAACATGTTAAATTCGAAAGAATGATAAAAAGTGCTTTGTTCAAAGTATGCTCCATCGCTTGTTATACTATTTTTTTCCCATCTTTCGGGCAATTTGTGAATACCACGCCAGTAAAAATCTTCCCCTTTTGCTGCGAACCATTCATCGAGCCATTTTTCCACATCTTCGTACGAACCAAAGCGCTGCACAGCAAGTGCGTGACCCATCGATGCAAACAAGTGGTAATCGGAAGGAGCTAAGTCTGGTGAGTAAGCCGCATGAGGTAGAACTTCCCAGCTGAGTGCTTCCAACGTGTCGCGAACGGGTTTTACCGTATGTGATGGAGCATTTTCATGAAGAAAAATGACTCTGTGTTACCTCTTTCGGTATTCTAACCTTTTTTCAAGCAGCGAACGGTTCAAATCGGTCAATTGTTATTGGTAACGTTTAGTACTAACCATTTCCCCAGGTTTTAACAGCTCATAACAGACCACGCCCCTCTCGCCCCACCAAACACAGAGCATCGTCTTTCTGCCAAAGTGATTCGGTCTTGCGCTCGATGTGGATGGTGCGCCTGGGTCTACCCATGATTCTCAAGATAAATTTTTTGCGCTTGGGATTCTCAAAAAATAAATCCACTTTTCATCCCCTGTAACTATACGATGCACGTCCATCAATGCTTGCAATTCCACATCTTCGTATTTTTTTTGGCGAATCATCTTCGTCCAACAATTTTTCCCACGTTCCTTGTCTACAGTATCGAATTCCTTGTCACCACTTTTGAACCGAAACCATCAATCACACGTATCTTGCGATGGAGCATGTTCACCATAAGCTTCTCGAAGTAATCGGTATGATTCAACAGCAGTTTTTTTCAAATGAAAACAATAAATTGATGCTGTCCGCGAATGCTCTTTGTTCGGTATAAATTTCTACAGATTGAACACAACAACACAATACTATGCACACACTTTTTAAATTTATCACGTCGTGCGCGTCTGACACTTGTTGATGACACAACAAAATGGCGCAGTGTCAAATCTTTATAGCACAAACTGCATTGGTACACCATCTGTTGTCTGAAATCCGCACTTCATACTTGTACACTGGTAGTTGTTCAAAATTTGGTTGTAGTGTTTAATTTTTTTGGGCAGTATTCATTTTAGAATAAAAGAAATCTAGTTTCATCTCAAAAAATGAAAAAATACTGAAGAGTTATTTAATTGTTAAAATAAGATTAATTTACGTACAACCATTGCGTCCTGAAAAAAAGAGCAGGAGTTTAGTGAAACGCCACACATTTAAATAAAAAGGGTATATTTATTAACAAAATAAAAATTCCTAACTTTATTACACTCTTAAAATTACTTCTACTAAATAAAAACCCCTTAAGCTAGAAGGTACACTATGGCATAGAGTCTTTAAATCCGAATTACTAAGTTTTTAATAAAAGGCTTGATAAAACACGATATTAAAAGTTTGTGAAATTAACTCCGCGAGTTACACTTGTTGAGTAGTCGTTAGAAGCGCACTTGTAGACAGGAAGTTAGATTTTTGGACTGGTGTACTTATGACTTACTGATTGGTTTCTCCTCGTGGGTTTTCCATAAGTTACTTCGCCTCTCCTGGTGAGATCCTCATAAAAATATTGTCTCAGCCATTACCATCTTAGATTCATTTGGGTTGCTAAACACTTTTTGACCCAAAATGCCTGAGGATGAGCAGAATATTTCAAGAAAGGAAAAAGGCCTTAAACTTGAGAACTAGAAACCGTTACTGCTACTACTGCATCACTAAAAAACCACTCTGGCGTGCTAGAGGAGAAAGCCACTACGGCCTCTTAGCGGAACAAAGCCGTTACTGCTTCTTGGTGGAAAAAAGCACTACCGCTTCATGGTGAAAAAAGCCCTTCAAAATTCCATCTTGCCGTTCATATATCTTTTGCCCCTTCTTCAAAGTGACGTCTTTAAAATGGCTCACTTCCGGGCGTAAAATTAATGCAAACTAAATAAGTCAAGTTGGCAACACACGTTACACACTGCCGTTTTAAATTAAATTGCTCAAAAATTTGAAACGTTGTTTTAAGCTACACTGCTCAAAAATTGAAATCACTACAATAACTATAAAAATGTAATAAAATATAAATTCTAGTTAGAAAAACAGTATCGTAACATGATCTTAAAACCTAAGAAGAAATGAATGAATAATTTGAGTGTGGGACTCTGAATTCTTTAGTGCGATATGGCGGAGATGTTCTAAATGTATCTAAGGTTTAAAACTGTACTAGTTTTTATGTTCATTATTCTTGTAAGTCTAGTTCTTTGTATTGTATTTCAAGTTATAAAAGGATGCTTTTAATTTTTGATTAAATGGCAAGAAATGTCTTGTTTTAAAGCAAATGTTATTTGAATTAAAATATTCCTGAATACTTATGCGAATTTCTAACGTTACTTATTCTGTTTTTTTATAAAGACTAAAACGCATTGTTCAATTGCTATTTAAATTAGTATTTCTAAAACTGGCCCAAAAAAGATGATCAGAGCGCTTCCCCTGTCTTTACCCTTAACCTAGTAAAAATATATAAAAATAAATATATAGAAATATAAGAAATGCAATTGAGATACAAAATCATTGAAAATATATACTTTTAAATATGAGATCCATCCATTTTTAAGCTCTGTCTAATTTTACTAGTCTACAGCTGCTTAATAACCATAACCATTTTATATGATCGAACTAACTTAAGAAAGGTTGTACGTGAAGACCAACTGGCAGAGCGGTTTAAATTTCATTTAGAGTTTTTAGTGTTCCGTACGGAACACTTATAAGATCACTTCGGTGTATGTCCATCTGTCTGTCCGTCTGTCCGTCTGTCCGTCTGTCACACCCGATTTTCTCCGAAACTATTTATCATAGAAAGTTGAAATTTGGTAATAATATAGGAATTGATGGCCTCATCAGAGCCATGTAGTTTTGAAAGTTAAATTTTGACTTAAGGGGTTAGTTTTGGGGGTGAAATCGGAAGTGAAAAAAAAATTTTTTTACTAGGTAATCGAGTGTGATGTCAAATGAAAACTTGTGAAAACACGAGTAAAAATATATATATAATGTAATACTTGCGCGCACTTTTCTTTGTATTATCGCTGTCCACCCGCCTTATCTCGGAAAGTACTTATCAAAAAATTTTGAAAAAATTGTGGAATATTCTCCACGGGGTGTAGATTGAACGAAAATTATCATGAGTGCATTACCTGTAATAATTTATCCGGTATATAAAAAAAAACAGAAATTTCAACGTCATCAATTTTCAGTAAAGACTGGAAATAAACTTTGTTGAAAACTTATTTGGGGTGTGTTTTGTGAAGTCACTGATCATTTTATATCACCGTAACATAAATTTTGACTTAAGGGATTCGTTTTGAGGGGTGAAATCGGAAGTGAAAAAAAAATTTTTTGCTAGGTCATCGAGTGTGGTGTCAAATGAAAGCTTGTGAAAACACGAGTAACAAATATATATATAATGTAATACTTGCGCACACTTTTCTTCGTATTACTTTTAAAAAATTGTGAAAAATCGTTGTCCCCTACCTTATCTCGAAAAGAACTGATCAAAAAATTTTGAAAAAATCCTGGAATATTCTCCACGGGGTATAGATTGAACGAAAATTATCATTACTTTTAATAATTTATCTGGTATAGAAAAAAAACAAAATTTCAAGGACACCAGTTTTCAGTAAAGATTGGAAACAAACTTTGTTGAAAACTTATTTGGGGTGTGTTTTGTGAAGTCACTGATCATTTTATACCACCCTAACAAAAAATTTTTTATTTTAAAAACAATCAACGTACGGAACACTAATTGTGCAAGTTCAATTTGCACTTGACCGGTTATTTTTTATATTTTTTGGTTATCTGCCTAGTCTTGAAAAAACATCGTACAAAAATTTGATTGATTACCAAATGTTAGTTTCGGCAAGGCAAGAGGAAAGTATCAGACAGGATCAGATGAAGATCCCAGTGCTTTCTAAAGAAGTCAAAGTATCCAGAACTATAGTTGTGAAGATTATGCATGAAGATTTAGGACTGAAAAAGTTTTTTGCACGATAGATCCCAAACTTTTTATACCAGAGCAGAAACTGGTGACCGGAATTACATTTTACGAAGATTGAGTACTCTATTAGGTTCCTCCATAAGACAGAAGTTGATTTAATAGGTTTAAAAGAGCTCGAAAGCAAAAATTAACTCGTCTTCTGGAAAGTTGGTAACCGTTTTTTAGGGCTGCGAGAAATTTTGCTTACTGAAAAAGAGTCTATAATTAATGGAAGAGTTTAAGGCAGGACAATCCAAAACCTGAAACAAACTTACAGAAAAGGTCATGGAGAATCTAAACTTTGCTAGTGCATTACAACTGCAGCGTTTACTCACAGTTCCAGCCACCGTGGCGGCCCGTGGCTCCATGGCGTAGTACTTGCTTGCGATGAAGAAAGGGAGAATACTTTTATTATATATGGCCTGGCAACGTATATAGGTAGTAGTTGTTTTGCAGAAATACAATAATGTCCGTGGCACTACCGCGTTGTGTGGTGGCATGAAATACAAAAATGTATGTTTCGACACTTGGACAACATTAACGAGTATTACGACATCCACGTCGATATCCTCAGGATATGAAAAAAAGGTAAAATTCCTACTCAGGTTGAACGATAAAAAAAAAACAACCGAAAGCTATGTATTTACCGAGTTACATCATCCACCCTACAGCCTGATTTATTAGCCTGCTTTCTTTCATAGCTAGACGGATAACCTAAGAAAACAACATCTTACTTCTTTGTGCTTTGTTTTTATTTACCTATATCCTAAAATATTTAGTTTTTTGTTTTAATATTTCCAAATTCCTTTATGTCTTATAAGCTATGTTTTCAATCATCTTTTGGTTCCTTATTTTTTACAATTCTTATTTATTATCATTATCAAATCAGTTTTTTATTTTTCTTTCTTATATAAACACATACGAGCTTTGATCAAAAATACGCGCAATTT
Organism: Pachyrhynchus sulphureomaculatus; assembly: GCA_019049505.1. Classification (NCBI taxonomy): domain Eukaryota; kingdom Metazoa; phylum Arthropoda; class Insecta; order Coleoptera; family Curculionidae; genus Pachyrhynchus; species Pachyrhynchus sulphureomaculatus. The sequence continues at coordinate 70,889,468 of CM032454.1, forward strand.
TTGAATTTTTTCAAGTTGAAGAAGTCCAATTGTCCATTTTTTTGTTTTGATGCTACACTTATCCCTGAGGTATCTTGCATTTGTAGTCATATTGGATCTTTAGTTTGTTACTGGCTGTCGAAAAGGTTACATGTATTTTCGTGTACTCATCGATTTTTACTTAAGGAAAAAAATGGAATAAAGAATTTACATCAAATTTTGCTTTAAGAATGAAACAAAGTGCAGTACCGTATTAAAAATATCGAACATTGGTTCTGGAGAGTCTTCTATGAATAAAATAAGCTTTTATGAGAGGTGTAAATGTTTCCAGGCCGTGAAGACATTAAAGATGACGAAAGCCCTGGACGCCCCAGCACATTCACAACCAATGACAAAGCCGACAAAAATTTAAAAAAATTATGATGTTGGTAAATCATTTGGCTCATATCAAACAATTTTTTCCAACGTTTTCGGGATAAGACGTATGGCAGCAAGATTTCTTCCGAAATCGTTAAATTTCGACCAAAAGCAGTGCCGAATGAATATTGCTTAGGAGTTTGCTGAATTAAGTCAACGATGATTCAGATCTGCTCAAACGGTTCACAGCTGGGGACGAAACATGAGTGTATGGATATAACGTCGAAACTAAGGCCCAATCGACCTATTGAAAACTCGCTAAAGGGCCAATACCGAAAAAAGTTTGTCAAGTATAAAGATTCTGCTCACTATTTTCTTAAATTTCAACGGCACAGTGTACCCCGAGTTCTTACCACTAGGCCGTACGGTCAATAAGGAGACAAACCTGGAAATTCTATGCCGTTTGCATGGAGTAATCTGAAGAAAATTCTCGAATTTGTGGCAAAACATCTCAGGGCAATTGCATCATGATAATGTAGCTGCTTCACTGATTGTTCGTAGACTGTTAAGATACTTCAGCTTCTATATTCGCCGGACGTGGCCCCCTGCGACTTGTTCCCACTCCCAAAAATTAAAAAAACCACGAGAGGCTTACGTTTTGCTAATATTGAGGAGATAAAGACAGAGTCACTAAAGGAGCTAAAGACCATAACTAAAATTAAGTTCCAGAAGTGTTTCAAAGATTAGAAAAAGTCCTAGTACAAGTAAATTGTATCTGGTGGGGACTACCTTAAAAAAAATAAAATTAATATACATGAATAAATAAAGAGTTTTTGACATAAAAGAAAATTCCGCGTATTTTTTGATCAAACCCCGTATACTGCTATTTTCACGTATAAAAAGATAACAGTAAGAATGCTAAGTTCATAAGACAAAATGTCAAAAGATGATATTGTTAAAAAAATTAAAGTCCAAGTTGTAATGCTCATAAATACCATTTAAATAATGTTGAATTTGTGATTTTGAATTGTGGAAAATTAAAATTTCTAAATTCTTGTTTTAAAAAAAAAAATATATAACTTCAACACTAAATCATACTATTAACATAAAGAAAATCGATCATGAGAATTATTTATAAATGAAATGGCGGCATCTGTTACTGGTTTAAAAAAGCTATAGTTAAAACCATAATAAATGTTTAGAAAATGTTGAAAAGCTCTCCTGAAATATAAAATTCAACAAACTTCAATAACATGCATTTAATAAAAAAAAAATGCTTAAAAGAATAGCCCTAAATAGAAGTGAAACATAAATAAGAAAAATGAGAAACAACAACTGAAATTTGGAAAAACAGTAAATCAATAAAATAAGAAACACCATAATTTGAATGTACAAAAGTGTATTGTACAGGGTGAGTCAACGATAATGTAAAGTTCATTATCTCATTTGTTTCGGGAATGACGGAAAAATGTTAAATACAATAATTTCAGGGAATGTTAAGGTGCACAGTTTAAAATTATTTTTGAGTATACAGGGTACTTCAAAAAGGTGTGGCCGATCTAACATATGTTTTTTTAAATGGAACATCTTATTTTCTAATCTATTTTTAATTTCTGCTTAAAATTTCATAACTTTTCTATTAATAATGTTATATACCTAATCCCAGTAGTTTTTTTATATTTCAGTTTTTTAAAAAAAATCCTAGTTTTCAGTTTTGTAAAAAATTGCAAATAGCGCCATTATTTCTGAAGGTGGAATACTCATAATTATGCACCAATTGGTGCGAGCGATCAAAAAATATATGGGACGATCCGCGTCAACCGGATCAGAGCTACGACCAAAATTAGAAGCAACCAAAAAACTTGACCAAGGCCTCATTTTAAAGCTTAGAGCGTCTACTTTCAAATGCCGAGTGCGCCTTTGAAAAATCCAATATGGCGGCTCCAATATGGCGGCCGGTAGCCGGAGAAAAATCAAGTGTCCAGCAAAAAAAACTTGTAAAAATAAAAATTCGCAACTGTTTGGGTCGTTTTTTGGCTCAAATTTTAGCTAATGGACGCCCCAAGAAATTGGGGTGGTAAGTTGACAAAATCCAATATGGCGGTCAAAAATCCAATATGGTGGCCGAATTGTCGCAAATGAATCGATTTGCACCAAATTTGGTAAACGGGGGTTTTTAGGGTCGCTGATCACGAATCCAAGGTCTGATTTGCCAAATTCAAGATGGCGGATCCAAGATGCTTAAAATGAAATTTTCGAAAATCTATCGATTTGTACCAAATTTATTATACGGGGGTTTTTGGGGTGCCTGATAACGAATCTGAGGTCAAATTTCTAAAATTCTTAAATTCAATATGGCTGATTCAATATGGCGGCGATATATTCGAAAATCAACCAATTGACACCAAATTTTATGTAAAGGGGTTTTTGAGGTCTCTGATCATATATCTGTGATAAGAATTTAAAAATTTTGACAGATTGAAGGTCGAGGCTCATTCATGGCCCAAAATTCAATTAGTTATTGCTCAACAGTATTGACATTTTAGCAAATCACTGAAGCATATGTGTTGTAATGATTATTTTTTTGAGGAGTGTTTTTTTTTATTACCTATGAAGTAATTAATATAGCGTAAAACTAGCATCTTTTGCATTAGAGAACCTCTTAATTTTAAGTTTATTTCCAGCACAGGGAATAAATGCATGACTGCTTTGAATTTTAGGCACAGCAGGTGGGTCAGGAAATAGTCTATTAATCTTTTGTAAAATTTTGATGATCTTCTTTGGTATAGTGAAAAAAATGTATGTTTTGGAATCTTGACTTTGCCCAATTGAAGAGTGAAACTGAATTTAAAATGGCATCATTTGGATGAGCTTGTAAGCTATAACGAGTCGCTGCAGATTTCAGGCATACTCCAGCTCCATCACATGAACATTTGCTATGTGCAGTAGCATTGAAGTGCTATTCAGCATCTATACCAAAATCTTGCTTATGATGCATCAAAAAGTCATTTGAGTCCTATTCTTGAAATGTTGTTTAGCGCCATCGGATGCGTAATATATTTTCTTTACTTTTGAACATAATTTTTTTATAACTGGTATGACCTTTTCTTGCATCAAATGAACTGCTGCTGCATCATGTTTGGTACAATCTGAGAGTAATATTATGGTGTTATATTTTATTTCATTTTTAGAGCGATAGGAAAATACTACAGGAAATGCTGTACACTGGTCGTTATTATAGTGGAATGCCTGTGCTGCATCCTGTATTACATAAGCAAAATTTTCTGAAAAGTCACTGAACACCAACACTTCATCTTCACGTAAATTTTCTTTTTTATTGGTTAAAAATTCAGATTGAGCCTTTGCTATAAAATTATGAGGGATAAGCAATGTTAAACGATTGCACAATTCTTCAACAAAATCGTCTGTGGAAAGACACTGTTGTATAAGAGTGCATCGATCTGTAGATTCCCACGTACTGAATATTACCTGTTCTATTTTATTTTTTTCTAGTAATCCAGTAACAAGTTCAGAAAATTCTTCCATTTTAGGACATTTTTGACAGTTAAGTAAAAAACAATCAGTAGTACTCTTCCTACATAAAATGTAATTTATGCAATCTTTATAGTCATTTAATTCAATTTCCGAACCTTTTGTTAGCGTCTTCAAGTTTATAGCATCGATCATTGTTTTTACATTCTGATGTATCGTGCAAACACAGACGCTATGCGTTCCTGAACTTCCAGCAATAACGCACCATTTAGGTCGCAGCTCAGCGAATTTAGTTGATCCAATTTTATGCTCTGGATACTTTTCCTTAAACATTTCGTGTAACACCTTAATATCATAAAGAAGTAAATGCTTTTCTTTAATAAATTTTTGACCTTCGATTTTGACTATAACAGTATATTTTTTGTTAGGCATTATCCGACTATTTTCTTCAGACTCATAAAATTCAATTACTTTTGAGACCAATTCTGCGTCCAAATTCTAACCTTTATTGAAAGTAGGAGTAGCTAATACACCACTAGATTTTCTCAAAGTCTTAGATTCAAGTGCAATTCTATAAGAACAACCAAATTCTTGTGCAATTTCACGAGCAGTCCAACACTCCGGTGCGATTATAACTATGCTTTTTTCGCATAGGACTATTCTCAGGTAAATTATTGAATTTTTCCTTTAATCCATTTAAAAGTTCTTCAAGAGCATCCTCTCTAGATATTCGAGCTTTCTTGGTGGGTAATTCATGTTCGAATTCAGAATCGTTTTCAGACACATGTTTCCAAATAATTAGAATCAGTAGCATTACTACCACGAGATTCATTTTTCTATGATTCGGAGGCTGATTTTTCCTACACTTTTGGCATATTTTTGGATTTTTCATGTAAGTTTGGAAAAACTTCCAATAAACTTTTGCAAATATTCTTTGAGTCTTTGCCAACATGACTACCTACATTCAATGGATTCGCACACCTTTTTGAATGCAACTTTTGCGTTTCTTCCTGATTGCAATTTTTATTTGCCATTTTTGAGAAAAGGACCGTTGTTGACTATATGTCGATATTATAAGACTATCGTAAAAGAAAAAAAAAATTCAAAAAAAAAGTTGAAATAGAAAAAAAAAATCTCAACAACTATCCGAGAAAGGACCGTTACCAAGTATTCGCGACTTCCATAAGAGCACTCAATATCCCAGAAAAACAACTATCCTGAAAAGGACTGTCGTCACTGAAAATAAAGAGCCCAGATACAGAAGATGAGAAATTCCCCAGCTATCCTGAAAAGGACTGTAGGAAATTTACAACCGATGTGTTATTTAGCAACCACCTGAAAAAAAAGCTCAAAAACTATCCTAAAAAGGACCGTTATTGAGTATTCGCCAATGTAATAAGAACTCCCAATATCCCAGAACAACAAATATTCTGAAAAGGACTTTCTTCACTGAAAACAAAGGGCTCAGATAAAGAAAATAATGGCTCAGCAAAATAGAGAGAAAATCCAACGATGACATTTGGCATATATTAAAAAAAATGTATAACTGTGATATTAAAACATCAATATTTTCCACCTATATTTATTACCTTCTACACCCAAACTTATTTGTGGTTGGCAAAGCGCCACCTGTTGAATAAAAAATGAAGCATCTATATACCAGATTTACGGAAAAGCTGGTATCAGGGATTTTTGGGGTTGCTCGAGGGGTTGCTGATTACGAATCTGAGGTCGGATCTGCAAAATTCAAGAAGGCGGATCCAATATAGTGGACGTTTTTTTTTTTTTTAAAAAATTAACCTTTTTTGCACTAAATTTGGCATACGGGGATTTCTGGGGTCGCTAATTACGAATCTGAAGTCAAACTGATAAAATTCAAGAAGGTGGACCCAATATGGTGGAAACTGAATAAGGCAATCTACTATATTGGGTCCCCCATCTTGGATTTTGAAAATCGAACTTCTGATTCGTAATCGGCGACCCCAAAAACCCCCGTATAACAAATTTGGTCCAAATCGATAGATTTTCGAAAATTTCATCCGCTATCGTGGATCCGTTATCTTGAATTTGGCAAATCAGACCTCGGATTCGTGATCAGCGACCCTAAAAACCCCCGTTTACCAAATTTAGTGCAAATCGGTTCATTTGCGAAAATTCGGCCACCATATTGGATTTTTGACAGCCATATTGGATCCGCCATGTTGGATTTTGTCAACTTACCACCCCAATTTTTTGGGGCGTCCATCAGCTACAATTTGAGCCAAAAAACGACCCAAACAGTTGCGAATTTTTATTTTTACAAGCTTTTTTTTGCTGGACACTTAATTTTTTCTCCGGCTACCGGCCGCCATATTGGAGCCGCCATATTGGAGCCGCCATATTGTTTTCAAAGGCGCACTCGGCATTTGAAAGTAGACGCTCTAAGCTTTAAAATGAGCCCTTGGTCAAGTTTTTTTTTGGTTGCTTCTAATCTTGGTCGTAGCTCTGATCCGGTTGACGCGGATCGTCCCATATATATATATATATATATATATATATATATATATATATATATATATATATATATATAAAGAAATTTGAGTTACAGGGTGTTCAAAATAAATTTATGTATTTCGACTATTTTAAATTGAAAAAACTCACACCCTGTATATTATTATTTTTTCTGATAAATTTTACAAAACCCTCCCACTTTTATTAAGCATATCATATACCTATTTCTAATAGTTTTCGATTTATTTTGAATTTTTCAATTTTTACCCTTGTTTTTAATACACTGACGCTATAACATCATAGTTGTCAAGACCAAACGAAAAAGGAAACATCATCAAACTTTGACATGTCTATTAAGCAAGTAAAAATAGTTTAATTTGTTGTAATAAGTGACGTATAACGGTAACAGTTATGGATTTTCCTAAAAATGAATTAATTGATATGGTTTATATACCGGGCGAGGGGGGAAAAAATTGTCTTTTGGGAGTAAAGCTTTACGGAGTGGAAGTACTCTAATAGACGTATATCATCTAGAAAATCTTTTCAGTGCTTAATGAAATGATTTGATGGTAGTGATAGCGTTGAGTATACGATCAAGGATGGAAAGTCCTTTGCTGTCGTTTTATTGTTCCGTAAGGAACACTTATAAGATTACTTCGGTGTCTGCCCATCTGTCACACCAGATTTTCTCCGATACATAGGAAGTTGAAATTTGGCATTAATATAGGAATTGATGGCCTCATCAGAGCCGTGAAGTTTTGAAAGTTAAGTTTTGGAGGGTGAAAAAATTTTCAGGTCATTGAGTGGGATCTCAAATGAAAGCTTGTAAGAACACGAGTTCAAAAATATATATAATAAAATATATATAATATAAATATTTGCGCACTCTTTACTTTGTATTATTTTTAAAAAATTGCGAAAAATCGCTGTCCACCCGCCTTATCTCGGAAATAATTATCAAAAAATTTTGAAAAAATTCTGGAATATTTTCCACAGGGTGTAGATTGAACGAAAATTATCACGAGCGCATTACTTTTTAATAATTTATCTGGTATATAAAAAAAAAAACAAAATTTTCAGGTTATCAATTTTCAGTAAAGATCAGAAAAAAAACGTTGTTGAAAACTTATTTGGGTGTGTTTTGTGAAGTCATTGATCATTTTATATCTCCGTAACAAAAATATTTGTTTTAAAAGTAATTAACGTAAGGAATACTAATTGCATAAGTTCGACTTGCACTTAGCCAGATATTCATTATTTAAGCTCAAGATGTTTGCTGAAAAAAACACGAATTATCTATCACTGATGCTGAATTATGAAAAGGAAATTTCAGCAGTTGTTTTAATTTAAAGGTTTTTTTCATAAAAATGTTAAATCTTACACACATAAACTTTTGAAAATTTAGTGTATAGGGTGTGACAAATCCAGCAATTTGTCATGGATGTCATAAAATACTTCAATTCAAAAATATATCAACTTGGTAAGGTTGATTATACCGCAGAGAGTAAAAGATATTTTTTGAAATCACTTTTTATGCATAAATAACTTTTTCAGACAATTAAGAAAAATAAAATATTTTACTCATTATTGTTCAACTATTATTAGTAACCGCGCTCCAACATATGTTAGTCGAAAGTACTCCTTAAGTGTTTTACAATTTTTAAGACATTTAGTAAGTTAGAACCAACGTTAAAATTTATTTTATTAGAATTTTTGACGTTTATATAAGAAATCAGCGGGTCCTTTAATTAACGACGAATATTAATGGCGTATTTCGGGCTTTTATAGAAACACACTGTATTTTGATGAGTAAGCTATAGACCTTCTGTTTATAAAAATAATGGAAATAGTTCATTGCTTTCATTCCAGACATTCTGTGTATTATCTACGAGGCTGGTTTGAAAAGTCCGTGCAAAAATAAAAACTACTTATGTGTTTGGGGTAAATCTTTTTTATTTTTCGACATAGTCTCCTTTTAGGCTTATACACTTCGTCCAACGATATTCTAGTTTGTTGATCCCTTCCGGATAATTGGATTTGTCCAAGTCTGCAAAATATCCATTAGTGTCTGCAATCACCTCCTCATTTGAATAAAATCTTTGTCCCGCCAGCCATTTCTTCAAATTGGGGAACAAATAGTAGTCCGAGGGAGCCAAGTCTGGAGAATAGGGGGATGTGAAACGAGTTGGAATCCTATTTCCATTAATTTTGCGACCACAACTGCTGAGGTGTGTGCTGGTGCGTTGTCGTGATGGAAAAGGACTTTCTTGTTGGCCAATCACGGGCGTTTTTCTTGCAGCTCGGTTTTCAAACAGTCCAATAACGATGAATAATATTCATCTGTAATGGTTTTACCCTTTTCCAGATAGTCGATGAGGATTATCCCTTGCGAATCCCAAAAGACAGTCGCCCTAACCTTTCCGGCCGAAGGAACGGTCTTCGCCTTTTTTGGTGCAGATTCCCCCTTGGTAACCCATTGTTTAGATTGTTGTTTGGTTTCAGGAGTATAGTAATGTATCCATGTTTCATCCACAGTGACGAAACGACGCTTAAAGTCCTCCGGATTCTTCTGGAACAGCTGCAAACCATCCTTGCAACACTTCACAACGATTCCGTTTTTGGTCAAGCGTGAGCAATCGCGGCACCCATCTTGCGGATAGCTTTCTCATGTCCAAATGTTTATGCAAAATATTATGTACCCGTTCAGTCGAGATGCCCACAGCACTAGCAATCTCACGCACCTTAACTCTTCAGTCATCCATCACCATATCATGGATTTGATCAATGATTTCTGGAGTCGTAACCTCCACAGGCCGTCCAGAACGTTCAGCGTCACTTGTGTCATATGGCCAGTCCGAAAATTTTGAAACCACTTATAAACTGTTCTAATCGAAGGTGCAGAGTCACCATAATGTTTATCAAGCTTCTCTTTAGTCTCCTGAGGCATTTTGCCTTTCATAAAGTAATGTTTAATCACCACACGAAATTCTTTTTCGTCCATTTCTTGAAAATCGCTCGACTTCCTTGATTCACACAAAATGCCAAACACAAAGAAATAGACCAATATGGCTGAAACTTGGTGTGCGTTCATTCAAGAGATGCTACTAACTAAACATGACCTCGATACGCGCCGGTGGTGCCATCTCTCGGACTTTGCACGGACTTTTCAAACCAGCCTCGTACATATTCTATTACTTTTAAGATTATTCTTATTATTATTACGTTAAATAAAACAGTCCCAAAGACTATTGGATAATTTTCAACTCCTAGTTGTTAATTAAGCTTCCGTTGAAGTATAGTACTACTGTAGTATTAAGCTATACTACCTTGAGTAAGTAATGAAGTGCTTATTTTAACACTCCGTCTTTGCAAGGGAAGTACTGAGTAAATAATTTGCCGATTTTTGGTTGATGTACTGGACAAATTGTAAGCATATTATTTATAGTAAAATACGTAAGGCGCTAAAGGGTGGAGTAGAGGGTCAACGAGGTTGCTTTCTATATATAGTGGTATAGGTCTTTTCGAGGTGTCGAGAAAAACCGAAAATTAATTTAGTGTGACCAAATATTATAAGTTTCCAATTAGTATTATGAGAACTTTTCCAGGTTTTCAGGTGTAATAATG
>CM032454.1:70899509-70944509 GCA_019049505.1 Pachyrhynchus sulphureomaculatus
GAGATCGCTTCTGACAAAAAGATAGGTTCCAGAATTACGCCGAAATGGGAAAGAGAAGCCGTACCCAGAATAAGAAAGTTGACTGTGTTGATCAATGAATTGTCCTTGGCTTCACAAAGACTAGTACATTGGAATTATGTTAAAATTTCAACTTCGTATGTTAAAAAAAATTATTTTAAAATTGTGGTCTCTGCATATTGAAGCCCCCGAACCAGCCGAACCCGGAGATCCTAACGGGGGGGGTTATTTTATCTCTGGAATTTTTTGATCTTAGGAGCTTAATCGTGCTGGTCTCGTAGTTCGGGTACATCGGCACAGCTACGAAACGTTAAGCAACTTCACTTAGCCTAAGCGGATGCAATGGTAACACACCGAGCGATGCCTGGGCATATAAGTCGTTCTTTTAGTCGCCCTCTACGAGAGGCAGAACGCGTCGGGGGTGATATTTTGCCCCCATCCCCACGGGAAAATTGAGTGTATATACGAAAATAAACATTAATTCGCTTACAGTGACAAAATTCAATTAAAACCTTTAAAATTTTCACATATTAAAATTGAAAATGGTTTACATTAATTAAAATTTAAATAATTTTAACGTCAAATTAGCATGTTGTATTACAGGGTAATATTTTGAAACTAGCATACTTTCAAATATATGCGATTTAATATTGTTAAACGGATTAAATAAAAAAGTTTTCAATTGTTTTTTGTGATTTGGCGAATTTCGTAGTTCTTTATAAGAATAATTAAATGGATTTATCTTAAAAAGAATTACTTATTCAGATGCAGTGACATAACTCAATTAAAACCTTCATAAGTTTTAAATATTACAATTAACAACGGTTTGCATTATTCAAGTCTAAATAATTTTAACGTAAAATTGGTGTTGTTTGGTTACCCAAAAATATTTTAAAATTAATCAAATTGACACATCGTTTAAATCAAACATCATTGTGTACAATCTAGTAAAACAAATAAATCCTCGGCCCGTTTTGTTTTATTTCAGCCATGAAAACATACATCATTGTTTGGTAAATTCAACATGAAAATTCGATATCCTAATGTATGGCAGTTACCAGATAAGCATAGAAAATACGAATTCAGCTCAAAATTGGGATTTTTTGCTACTTATTAGGCATGCTAGGGATATCATGGATAGTCACAGATAGAATTTAACTGAAAATAGGTGAGATAGTTGTCTGAATTAACCTAAACGAACTTCTATCCATGACTAGCCAAGATTTACTTAACCAAACTAGTTACTAACAGAGAGGTTAGTAGAAGTTAATTTCTAATTTTTTACGTTTAAATCCAACTAAAATTAAATTTATACATTAAATAGTTAAATATATATATATATATATATATACATATATATATATATATATATATATATATATATATATATATATATATATATATATATATATATATATATATATATATATATATACTACCGTCAGAAAGTATTTGTCCACCTAGAAATTTCAATGTAACTGCCGAAATTTAATACATAATTAAACCCTTTTATTATATTTGGTAAATTTAATTGTTCTTAACAAGTGTCCATCATAAAATTATTTAGATAAGCCTTTTTGGTGAAATCACAAATTAAAAAGCAATTAGAACAAATTTCCAAGTTTTGCATGATAATTGTTTTGAGGCGATTTCTGACAATTCCAGTTGAATTAAGAACTCAGTTTCTAGGGATTATGGAAATTCCTAGTAACATTTTATGATAAAAAGTATGCTATAAATACCATTGCCCTTTTGGAAATTAACCATACGCAAACAGTACTTTGTCACTGATACAGGCTCAATTGTTTTATGAAAATGTAAAAAACGAAAGAAGTTTCCGTTGAAAATCGACATCAAAATAGTCACCAATCTATCCGCATATCACTCGCAATTTGTCGACTTGAGTGATTATTTTGATGTCTTGATGGATCGATTAAATTTAGCTTAGATAAGTCTAAACAAAGCCGATTAGTTGCTACAAAAATAATTAATTTAATAATAATTCCAATACGTTTAACAAACCTAAACTTAATTTAACCGATTGTTAATTTTAAATTGGTTTTGGATAGAATATGACTTTGTTCTAATAAGTATCATGAGCACCAATGCTTTAAAAGAATATGTCGCAAAACACACGCTGCAATATTGATAAGAGCAAGTTTGTATTTGTTTACTAATATTACGGATCAATTTCTAATGTTCTGACTGTATTATCGCTTACCTTTCATCTTAATTGCATTTTTTTTTCTTTTTTTATATATTACTATTGCTAAAAATTAGAGAAGTTTCATACTTATTCTGCTATATTTTTTAAATTTTAATCAGTCTCGATTTATGGGCCCTTTTAAGTTAATGCGTGTAAATAAAGTAAAAGCACGCAAACATTCCCAGCTCATCATTAGAATAAGCTAAAATTAACTCCAAAGAAGTCAAGTCTAAGAAAAATTGATGAAATTACTGCTACCGTGTAAGACCGGTGGGCTGAAAACTATAATCTTAATATAGTTGTAAACGTGGAATTCTAATATATTGAAAGTTATTCATCCAAATTTAAATTTAAAATTTGTTAACATATTACTAAAAAATTATAGGTAATTTTCAAAACACCATTAATATTCCACAGAATATTATGAAATTTATTTATGCAAGTAATTTTTACAGGTCTTGCCATTGCATCTGATTATCATGGCCAGTCCAAGAAAATTTACTATAGTTCTTTTAATAGTGGGGTTACGCTCATTTTCTTGATAGTTCCAAAAGTTCTTAACAGTAAAATAACGAGATAGGTCTTAATAAATTAAAAAATTTTGTAGTTTAAAATTTGTAATTTCCGATGTCCAAATTTGATTAGAAAAATCTATGGTAATATATATATATATATATATATATATATATATATATATATATATATATATATATATATATATATCTATATGTAATATACTATAGCAAACGTTAAAATAATTGGAAAAATAACTAAAAATAATCTTGTTTTAATTATATTACATTTCAAACCGAACAGTACAGCTGTGTATCCAATTGTTTCACCGAGAATCCCAAAAATAAATTTAAATCTTTTTTACTTAGTGCTTACTCGAGTGCAACGAGTGAGAGGAGTAAGGTGAGGACACAGAACGTAATCCCAAACCTTGGAAAACTGATTGCTTTGTAAATTTTCACCAGAGAGTGCCTTTTTGTCTGCAATAATTTTACAAAAACAATGATTCGGTGATTATTCTACGGAAAAAATTTCGAGTACAACAAAATTTAAATAAATAAAAATAATAAATTAAAAATAATCTACAAGGCTTCAGCTTGAAGAAGACTGTACATAAATATTGGGCAAAATGTTCAAAGACATCAACAAGCAGTGCAAACATAAAGTACGTTAGAATGTCAGTTCACAGTCTCTCAATAAAAAACGATCCATTCCAAGAAGTTTTTGTAACGCATTTTTCATAAATATTTAGTTCTACACTGACACAAAAAATAAACAACGTGCAAGATTTGAAGCCACCTGATACTGCTCAGAGATTAAACTTTGTTAATCAAATAATTAAATATTTTTTAACATCTACCCGGATTTTATTTTCGAATAAGGCACATTTCCACCTAATAGTTTGATTACTAAAGATATGTCCGGTAACTCCAAAATTCAAGTATCAACAGCCTTTATGTTTCCAGCTGTTATTTATATTCCTAGCGTAATCAATTAACATTGATTCTATCTATCTATTCTATGGACTTCTAAAAGAATTGACATATGTTGGCCTCCATGTATCCTTGAAATAACTACGATTGATTTTTATTGTTTCTTTATAGTAAGAATCCTCGCCTACTGGAACAATTACAAGAAAATAACAGACAACAAATCGTAACTATCACGGAGATAAAGTGGCGAGCAGTGATCAGTAAATTTTCCACTAGCTTGCAAGAATGGCAGGAATGAGCCTAAAAAAGACATTATTTTGAAGATTAATTTGAGAAAAATTAGAGTTTAACATTCAATTCAAGTTTATCAATTTGCTTCTTTAGTATAAATATGTTAAAATGAAATTCTTAGTTCTTTTTATACTGAAATACTTGCCCTCACTAGTTTGACTATATATTACAGAAAAAAAACTGAAAGTAACTATAGTCATTTATAAAGCAACTGTACAAAGAATGACAACCTTAACCGTTAAAAAATACATGACATATTAAGGACATTGGTCTATATATTTCTTCCAACGTACAAGTTTAATTAAATCCATATGTTGAACTTTTAGATTTTAATGGGCAATTTATTTTTATATCAAGCTAGTTTTCCCTTAATTAAAGGACACCAAAGGTCAAAATACCGAAATTGACCAGGGTTATTTACAAAGTGTCGGTTTTAATGACGAGGGACGGTGGCCGCAAATTTGTAGTCTGTTTACCGGGCTTGTTCTGCATTCGTTAGCGGATGTCTGACATAAAGTGGACAGAGAGGTCATCATAAGTGACAACAGCAATTCTGATGCAATTTTACTAAAATGAATTTTCCATGCATTTAGGATGGTGCAAAGAGAGAACGTAGAATCAAGAGGATCTTAAAACTTTATTATTTAATAAATTTAGCAGTGATTTACGACTGATTGTATTAATTAAACGTAAACTATGTATACCAAAATTCCGTGTAGTTGGAAATAGTACTGCTTTCTACATAGTCTTGTACAAAAGTTCATTAAGATTCAGAAGCTTGATATTTTGGATAAGACTCTTCCGAATAACCTCCGTTCTTAAAAGTATTATGCAAACGGTTTGGTTGCTTTTAGTTTTTTGTGTCCTCCTCTATGTGGTTCCAGATCTTTGTACTGGGAACTATTCTTAGTGTAGGGAATGTGTACAATGTCTGATCTATTGTAAGCGATTTATTAATATATTAAGGTAGTAAAGAGCGCGAGAGGAAGAGAGAAAGAGAGAATTATTATTAGAATTATTATTATCTGGAAAAAGAAAGATTACAAGTAAATTAGTAGAGATATAGCAAACTGGTGTCTTCTTTATGTTTTCTAACAATATGTTCTTTGTCTCTACTAAAATTCCCAGGACCAGTACCTTATTTTTACTGAAAATCATGGAAAAAAACACGAAGTTCGCAGTTTAAATCTTTTCTTTTTGTTTTCATTCTCTTTGATTGTTATGTAGTTTAAACTAGTCCCGAAAACTCAATTCCAAAATTATCTTTTGTTGTTTTTATCGATAAGAAATGATCATTTTTGTTACTTTACTGTTATAAAAATTAGTAACAGTAAATTACAGACTTGATGATAAGAAAACTAGCAAAGTAATTGTAATTTTCTTTAGAAAACTTTAGTCAATCCTAAACTTCAGCTACTATTTGGAATTGTAAGAAAAAAACAAATAAATTGCCTAAAATATGCTGTGACTTAAAGTTATAATTTATTTTGATTTCTGAGGGTAGACTTGATATATTTATATTTTAGCTTTACCAAATATTACTGCTGTAAATTAAATAAAACAGTTTAATACATATCGAGGTTACAAAAATATTTTTTACTACATCAGTTTCGTTAGCCCGCAAACATCTTGTGGTTCTCAAGACAAAATTCCAGTAAATGCACCTCTCTTTTCTCACGATAGTACGGTACGAATGTTTAAAAAGGTAATGTAGAATACGCAGTACTGCGTTGTTAATATAGATGTACAACGTTACAGCGTGAACTGGACAGGCTGAAAGTAAATGCATGTGATTTAGGGTCTAACAAGTCAATAAATCGATTACGATACAATGATATATTAATCATACAATCCTAACAAGTAGACAGAAATTCCTCAGTTTCTGACTTAAGACTTGCCCACGGTAGGCAACTAAATGTTAGTTTTTTCCAGAGCGAGAGACATTATCCTGTCAATAGAATTATTATTCTGCTATTTGAATAACTGCCTAAGGGGCTTTTATCCTCTAAACTTATCATTTTATTGATCGATAACATCATCGAACTACAGCCGCAAAAAAAGTTCCTACGCTGCGCTTTGTGATGCCAGAAAAGCCCCACACATCTCTTGGTTCATGGCTGCAGATCACCTTTATCTTGGCAGCCTTATACGCTAGTTTCGATCCAATTCGATTATGCAGACATTTTAAGTCTAAGAGTCCTATTCCACTTTGATGTAGTGATATGTCATGTGGTTCGATAAATAACGGATCGAGAATGTAGACTTTATAATCATAATTACCTTGCATTTCTTGATTCATCCGCTTCACCACTCCACGGGAATAAAGACGTACCGGTACATCATATAGGCAGCAGCAAACACATATTTTCTTATTTGTTTCTTAAACTTGTTTCAGAAGGCGGTTTGCTTGTTGTTGAATCCTGTATGCGATGTTGTGCCGTACCTAGGTAATTGTACGTTTCTTTTGTATGTAAATGATCTTTCCGTCTAATAACTGCATATTCTCGATACTACCCTCTGTCGAGCTGGATACCGGCTTAGCTATCGAACCTAAATTCCATACCTTCTTCTCTGACTTATGTAACACATGTTTGGAACAACGCAATTAAATACTTTAAATCTCAAGCGGTTGCTCTTGACATATCCAAGGCATTCGATCGTCTTTGGCACGATGGACTGTTGGCTAAGCTACGCTCTTATGGTATGTCGGAAAAGTTCTGTTTGTGGTCCTCATGTTTCCTCAGAGAACGTTCTTAACGGGTGGTGGTCGGCGGATTTGTTTCTAACACCTTCACTATCAACGCCGGTGTGCCCCAAGGCTCCATACTGTCTCCTACTTTCTTTCTCATTTACATTAACGATCTGCTGGAAAAGACCGGGAATTCAATCTATAGCTTTGCAGATGACGGTATGCTTATCTCTTCATTCACTTTGAATGCTGGGACATCGGCTACTCAGGCGAATATCCGCAGACAGCAGGAGGTCGTTCAACTTAACAAAGACCTGGAAGAAATTCTATCTTAGGGTGACAGTAATCAAGTGGAATTTAACGCTACAAAAACCCAGGCCGGAGTTTTTTCTAAAAGAGTTAACGTAGCTGAACCCGACATAGTTATGTCGGGGCACTCCATTCCCCTAGCATCGTCATTCATTTGTTGGGCGTTAATTTGAGAGCAAATATTTCCTGGCATGAACAAGTTGCAGGCATAGCAAGGAAAGCTTCGCAGAAGTTGGGAATATTATTTCGAAACCAGAGAGCTTTACACTCCACAACAACTGTTAATTCTTTACAAAGCTCAAATTCGACCAACTATGGAATACTGTTTCCATGTTTCGAGCTCTCCTCCCAAACATACACAGCATTTGTTGGATTCTGTTCAGAGAAGAGCTGTTCGTCTGATTGGAGAGCCGGAACTGACCGGCGGAGTCTGTTCTACAAGTATTTTCACCGAAAGTGTTCGAAGGATGTAGCCCCCTGGGTTCGTTCCAGAGCGGTGCATGGTAGAAAAACACGTCGCGCTAATACTTCACATCCCTATGAGGTTTAGTTTGTTACTCCGTGTACAACGCTTTTCAAGCAGGCTTTTATATGGAGAATATCATACCTTTGGAATAATTTGCCCAGGGCTGTGTTCCCCACCGAGTAAAATTTACGCCGATTCAAGAACAACGTGAATCGCTTTTGCAGCACACATACCATTCCTGGAGCGCTTTAGGGACTTCCCTGCAGCACGTGTGCTATACCTATGAAAAAAAAAAAATACCAATACGCAGCGTTTATTCTTCAAATACTCTGAATGTTTTAATGATACTATATTTATTACCATAATGAATTATTATTATTATTTATTTAAGATTTTCTGATTTATTAATACGAGTATTAGTATTATTTATATATATATACATATATATATATATATATATATATATATATATATATATATATATATATATATATGTATGTATGTATGTATGTATGTATGTATTACTTACTTCAATTTTAGGTGAACTAGAGCTGAAACATGAAATTGTAATATTCTATTTTCTGTTTTATTAACAATGCATATATTTTTATTAAATACGTTCGACCACTTCATCCTTGTATTGAGCTACTTTATCTTTAATGAAAAAGGTTCAAAGGTTGAAACACGAAAAATAACGGGGGTTGTTTACAAAGTGCCAGCCGGTCTTAATGGCATGTAGAGGGATCGAGGAAAATTACTAACACGTTGTCATTACGCCTGTTTTATATTTGTCAGCGTACCTACTGTCTACAATAAATGAACAAAGAGATCGTCAGAAGCGACAATAGGCACTAATTAAATTAAATTGTTGTAACATTACAAATTAACTACTTTCGTATTGTAATACCGTTTGCTAAAATTAATTACTTTAGTTCACTTTTAATTGGGGAGTAACATCGTAAAGGGCACATTCTGGAAAATGCTACTTTATTAGAGATGAAAAACAAAATGTTTTATTTTTTATTTTTATTCTATTAGTATTTTTTTTTGCAGCGTGGGAGCATTATACGGTAGTTAAGGATCTAGTTCAATTAAAAACATAGCCACAAAAAGAATAAATTTTATATTCAGAAAGTATTTTTTACTTTCATAAAAAATACTCTTTCCTCTTATTGTTTATTATTATCTTTTTGACGAGCCGGCGAGACGCGTCTCAGGATGAGTTTGACCAATAAGATAACAGTGAGTAAATTGCTGAAATATGAACTTCGTCCGTTTTCAATTATTTTACATTTATATGCCTCAGAAGGATCACTCGAAAAGCGCTACTTGCTTCTAAGCGTAAACTGTGTCAACCACTCTGTCTTCTTGAAAGCTGCTGTGTTAGCTTTCGATGAAGTAATAGTACTAATACAATTCATTGTATCCTACCATCGTATTCCGCAACTTCTGTGATAAGTACCAGTAAATTCAGTTCTCTTGTTTGTCAATCCTAGCTTGACTGACGAGCCGAAATATGGCGAAACGCGTCTCAGAATGGATTTGACGAATAAGAAAACAGTAGGTAAACTGCTGAAATATGGACTTCGTGCGTTTTCAGTTATTTTACATTTATATGCCATAGGAGGATCCCTCGAAATGCGCTACCCGCTTTTAAGCGTTAACTGTGTCAACCACTCTGTCGGCTTAAAAGCTCCTGTGTCAGCTTCCGATGAAGTTATAAGTATGCGTACCTAATACAATTCCTTGTATCCTACCATCATGTTCCGTAACTTCTGGGGTAAGTACCGGTAAATTCTGGTCTCTTATTTGTCAATCTTAGCCTGACTGATGAGCCGTGATACGGCGAAACGCGTCTCAGGATGGATTTGACGAATAAGAGAATACCCACTAAACTGCTGAAATATGGACTTCATTCGTTTTCAGTTATTTTACATTTATTATCTGTCATGTGATGGCCTAACATTAAAGTGAATGTCATGTAATGACCCAACATAATATAAAGAAAAAACCTATATTATTTACGTTATTAATATCTTAATCAAAACCAATTACTATTAAAACAATATAATGTCTAATTAGCTTCACCAGTACAATCCTTTAAAACTGAAAATAATGGAAAAATAATACTTAATATATTACTATTTTATATTTTAAAAGGATGCTTCAAATCTGTCTATTCCAACAAAAAATCAGACAAACATTTCATAATACTATGCAAAATGTCCAATATTTATTAAGTTCCACGGTTTTTACCCACTTCCACTTTTAAAATGGAAAATCATAAAAGAAATTATATTATGCTGAAGTTCATGGACTCATGGCCTCAGAAAAAAATGTATATGATAAATACAAAGCCATCTTAACTAATTCTAGAAAAATTATATCAAACTGTTAGAACTGTCGATTCGTATTCTACTTTTACCCCTTTTCGCAGTACAAGCGAGGAGATTTGGGTGTTCTACCAGGATTTTCCTGTGAAGCAGAACTCGATGCAATTCGTTTATAAGGGAACACGACCTTCAAAGGAGGAGCGAACTTGATCGCCTTCTGGAACATTGATAGCGACCGTTTTTGAGATTGCCAATAAATATTGCTTTTTGAATATAAGAGAAAATGGGCTACAACTAATGGAGAGATTTACATAAGGACGAACTAAAATTTTACGGTTGCGCAACTGTCGGACCAACAATGCTCGTGCTATATAGTCCAAATCATCACCGAAAACTGGGGATTCATTCGTTCGTTATTTCGGAATATCGATTTAGTTTACCCTTCCTTCCGATACCGTTGCCTAAAGCCTACCTGGTGAGAGTATATGCTCAGAAACTATAGTCGTAAAGGGAAAGGCATGGAATATAGCATTCATGGGATCTTTGTTGGTCATTTTGCATGCGCAAATTTCTCGACTTTCAATTTTTTATATAAATTGTGGCACTTTTTGAATAAATTTTCTTTTTGCATAACATTTATGGCTATTTACTTTTCCATATATATATATATATATATATATATATATATATATATATATATATATATATATATAAACATTATTGTGACAAGGGAACCTGCATTTAATAATGAGACTAAGTGAATACATAGCCGGTCTCGATGACTTGAATATTATATGCTTATGTCAATAATTGTTTATTTATATTTTTATAGCTCAATATCTGAGATTCCATAATTTTAATAATGGAAATAAGCAAACAGTGGCTACATTCAATATTTGCGTTACATGTTCCTTTACAAATCTAGGCTACCATAACCTTCAGTAAATTGCTCATTTAAAAATTCGCGTGTTACATGAACATTTTTGTTATTTTATAAAGTAGCGTATTTTGTTATAATATAAAGTAGCGGTAAATTACAGGCTTGGTGACAAAAAAACTAGCTACGTAATTGTAATTTACTTTAGGAAACTCCAATTAATCCTAAACTTCGGCTACTATTTGGAATTATTAAAAAAAGACACAGAAATGGCCTAAAACATGCTACGACCTAAAACTATTATTTGTTTTGATTTCTAAGGGTAGGTTTATATTGAAATGAGTGATTCTTGAAGTCATCGCATTTTGAAACTTTTATATAGGACTCTCGTGCCACTTTCACTATAACAAAATTTGAATACAGCTTTTTTTGAGTTTAAAAAAAATGGTGAATTTGAACACGTTCAATAAATTAAACAGTTTTAATAACAGCAGATATTAAAATGAGACAACCAAAGCTCGGTGATTAAAATAAGATGTATCTCTAAGGCTTAGGTCTGCTTTTCTGATTAAATCATTAAGGAAATACACACTATACTACCAAAACAAACCCTCAAAGCACACTAAGACATGCACTAAGTGGAGCCATGGACGAAATAAGTTCTATTTGGCTTTAAACTCTGTATAACGTATGAATTATCACTGAAAGTGTGGGCTTTTATGTGAGCAACGACGCCTAAGAAGCACGAGTGAACTGTGACAAAAAAAAAACATGTAAAACCAACATGAGGACGTTTCATTTATAAAAAAAAACGCCATTTTATACTGCAGTGATAAAAAATATATTTTGAATTGTTTTAGTTCTTCCAATCGTTCTCTAATGAAACTGTAATAAAAAGTAAACAATGTTTTAACGGAAATGTAGTAATTATAATTATTAGTGGGTGTAAAAAATTTCAGATTTACATGGAAAATTGTTGGTATACTTATATTTTCTAACTTCTGTTAAAATATAGGATAGTTTAATGATGGTGTTTCACCATTAATACAGCAACACCTTAGATAGCGGATCTCAATAATAAAGAAAAAAATCGACCTTAAAGAAATGAATTGATTTGAATAGGCTTTCCTAAAAAAATTTAATAAAGAAAATATTAAAAAAATTGTTACCTTTTAAAATAATTACTCGTGACATCAACAAATTAATTAAATACAAGTTTTATATTTTAGTATTTTATTATAAGCAAAAATTTTAATCCATGTAATTCACCAAAATTTTATTAGCTTTATTGTAAAAATGGCTGCTTTAAATTATTCCAAAGCCGACAACATTTTTTTAACGGCGTCGGCGGCTTTGTCAACAGGTTAATGGCTCTCTGCTTGGCGATGGCCAAGTGACAATGACCTCTATCAAAACACCAAATTCACATTTAGTTTGTTTATTTACAGCGAACGTTTACAAATTTTGCAATATGTCGTGTTAAAGTTAGACTAATATACTGTTAACTAAGAAAGTGTAGAATATAGTAGCCAGTGTGATAGTGTGTGTCTTTCGGTACAATTAGTTTAGTTATAAATATGTTACATACAACTTAGGATATTTTATATGGAGATCAAGCACATTTAAGGTACATACAAATAATAAGCAAATAAGTTTTTTAACCTACCTCGTTTTCTAAGTTTAATAGTACAAGAATCTTACATTTCTTAAAAGAAAATCGTTTACCATTTCTGTATTAATCTTGGAAAAGTTAAGAGGAAAAGCTATTTAAGATTCTTATTTTATTTTGCCCAAACCCAAGCGGTTGTTAATACTAAAATCAAAATCAGCTATTAATTTATAAATAATTTTCTTAAATGTGGGTAAATATTATTTTTACTAGGTGCTTTCTATAATTATTTCTATTTCTTATTAGATTAATTTTATCTGAAACTTGAAAATCTGTAATTGTTGAAGAAAATCATGTTTGGTAACATAGGCCTGCACCTGAGCTAGTTCGTAGAATGGCGGCCTGTCAGGTGCGGTTGCTCTTTTTTTTTAATTTTTCCAATATTTTCGAATCTGAAAAAAGTATTGAATGTGTTTTTACATGACCCCAAAATTTTCATTTCTTTTTAACCTCATGGCTCTAGTGTTTAAATATTTAGACTGATAATTATTTTCCTAGCATGTATTGTTATTTTGTTAATTTTCATGTCATCTATTTCTGTTGTATCGAAGTCTATTCCTAAGTAGGTATAATTAGTTCAACTTCTGATAATTTGCTCTTAATTGGATGTTTGTTGATTTTGCCCGTATGGTCATTAAGTCCGCTAGTTAGAGAAACTCCATCGAACTCATATCGTATGGTTTTTACTGTCATTTACCTAAATACCAGCATGTCTTCAGAACAAATGTTAAATAAGACTGACTTTAATCTTCTCATACCCATAAAATAACTTTTTCATTATAATATAAATTGGTTGTTAATCGAGTATCTCTGAATTCTATTTTTTCTTCATTAGTTCAACCATACAGTAGTTGTGGATTTTGTTAAATGCCATGTTATAATCAGTAGTTTATAACAACAACAGTACACTGAATCCGAACAATGCTTTCTCGGTATCCATTCCTGTTTAACATCGACACTCTCGTTCGTCTATCTTGTTCCATTTTTTTAAAGTTCCCTCCCCGCTTGAGTAGGGATTTTACCCTTTTTGATATCCTCAGGATATAGGCGAGGATGTCGTAATTTGCCTCTATATTCGGGATTTCATTTTATTTCCTAAGTGTTTATTTTTGCCATGTAGCATCGATTAGGCATGTCGCTGTTTTCGTGTCCCTAGAGGCTTAGTTTCCCATTTTTGTGTCACAAAAATACAATATATCTATGCCGAGATATTTCGTTTCTCTTGAATAATTTTTTCGCTAATAACCTGCTTACACTTTAAAGGGGTTTTAGATGATGCCATACTATTTTTTATTGCTTTCAATATTGTCATTTAATTTTTTTTACTGTTTATATATATATATATATATATATATATATATATATATATAATAAAATTTTTTTGCTTATAATAAAATATTAAAATATAAAACTTGTATGTAATTAATGTGTTGTGTCACGAAGTAATTATTTTAAAAGGTAACAATTTTTTAAATATTTTCTTTATTAAATTTGTTTAGGAAAAGCCTATTCAAATGTGAACAACACTGTATGCGTTAGGTGCCGGTTAACACTCGGCGATATTGTGGAGTGGCGCCCGGCTTGTAATCATTTCTTTAGGGTTGATTTTTTCCTTTATTACTGAAATTTACTATTTGAGGTGAATTTTCTACAAATAGTCTTGACAGAAGGAGGCGCCAGTTCCAATATGTGTAGTGAATTCCATAATATCCTATATATATATATATATATATATATATATATATATATATATATATATATATATATATATATATATATATGAATATGAATTAATTTTAAGGGATTTCTAAGAGGGGGTATAACTTGTATTATATTGCATTAGGGCATACTGTTGCTATATTCATGGTGAAGCACCATCATTAGACTTTAATTTTTAGTACGTGTTATTTTGCTGAAGTGTAACTAACATTTTTTTTTTTGACTATGGAATATATCGAATTACGTGATAACAAAACACCTTTTGCGGGAAGCGTTACTTTTCTTGTTTAATTCGAAGATTCGAAGAAAAGCGCTGTTGAAAGTTGTCGATTACTGTCGAAAACCTATGGTGATTTTATTCCATCGATAAAAACATGTGAGTACTGATTTCGATTCTTTAAAAGTGGTGATTCGACGCGTAAGACAAAGAACTTCCAGTCCAGCTGAAAAAGTTTATAGATGAAGAATTGGAGACATTACTCGATGAAGCCCAGCGCCAAATAAAAAAAAATTGCAAAATTATTGGGAGTTGATTGTACAACCAGCCCTTACATGCACTGAAAATAATACAAAAGCAAGGAAATTGGGTGTCGTACGAAATGAAATCGAGAAACGTTGAAAGACGATTATTTACCTGTGAACAACTGCTTCAACGGCAAAATCGAAAAAGTTTTTTGCATCGTATCGTAATTGGTGTTGAAAAATGGATATGCTATGAAGCCAAAGCACAAAAAATTATGGATGAAGCCTGATGAACCATCAACATCCTCGGCAAAGTCGACTATTCATGGTTTGAAGTTTATGCCGTGTATCTGATGGGATCAGCTGGGTGTAGTGTATTATGAGCTGCTCCAACTCAACGAAACTATTACTAGGGAACGTTACCGATAACAATTGATACAATTGAGCTGAGCGTTGAAGCAGAAACGACCGCAATAAGATACGACAAAGTGATTTTTCAACATGACAACGCTCGGCCACATGTCGCAAAACCTGCTAGAAGCGCCTGTATGGGATGTCCTACCTGACTTGCGGTACTTGTCAGATATTGCTCCTTCTTGTCACTTGTTCCGTTCGATGACACATGGCCTGTCTGAAAAGCGCTTCCATTCATATGAGGATACCAAAGATTGGAACGATTCGTGGATAGTGTCAAAAACGGAGTCGTTCTTTGAACGTGGTATTCATATGCTGCTACAATACAATTACAACAAAGCGACATTTTTACCGAAAAATCTCTCAAAATTAATTCACACACCCAATATATATAATAAAAATTCGTCACAAAATATAACACATTAATCCTAAACAATGTCAATTTACTACAGGTACCAACAGAATAATTAAAATAGTAATAAATTAAACTCAACTAGATAATGTTGCTTCCACTTTTGACGTAATTAAGTTGAACTTGAAAATATACTCTAACCTACTAATTTTGACACAAACTTCTAACAAGGTATTATAACTAATTAAAACTTTACAAGTAACATCACTAAAGCTATTACGTAAATATACATAATTGTATGAATGTAACATTAAATTATTTAATAGTTCTTGTAAAACTACGAATTATTTATTTTAAGATAAATTTTATTCATAAAATAAATGTTGTGGTGAATTTGAAGTAAATTTGTTTAACGATCTGGTAAAGTAAGTTTGGAATATTCTAATGCAGGGTATCTGATCAATAACTTTAAACATTTTAGCATTATTGCGGAAGAGCAACAGGCGACAAGGACAAGGTTGCGGACAATATGGCGAAAGGATCAGAAATCTCTGAGAGTCAATTTTTGAGCTATCGACGTTTTTTTTAAAAAAAAAATATTTGTAAAGGGGTCTGAAATAGTGAGTCTCTTTGACGAATTTTTTGTTTGCGTATAGTATATCTCCTATAAACTGATATAGGCTGAAACCCTAAAACCAGTAAATACCGTTCTCTTCAATCCCCTGAGTCACACGTTTTTTTTAAACATATTTTAATAACAGTAATATCCGTATATATGCTTTTCAGATCTCTAAATTTAAATCTGAGATCAAATTGACGATTTTGACCGTTGACAGCTGTCAAATAGGTGTCAAACCACTATCGACTATTGAAAAATTTGAAATAATCTTATAACTATATGTTTTTAAGGTGGCTGAATTCGAATATGAAGCTGGCAACTATCAAATAGCTGTTAAATCACCATTAACTATTAAAAAACTTGAAATAATCTTATACCTTCATGTTTTGAGGTAAAATCATCACTGAGTATGACGCATATTTTGCATAAAATTTCTATTTAAAAGTCAAGAAAAATACAATGGGGTATAAAAAAAAAATTCTCATTACAAATAGAACCTGTTTTCCTAATTTCACGAAGGCTGCTAATGATTTTGACAGTTTTTAGGTACTTAAAACATTTTTTTTTACTTTTAGCTGTTAAAAAATCTCATCGGAATAAAATCTTTGAAACTATTTATTTCCAGTACTATTAGTTCCATTAATTTTTTCAATACTGCTAACTAGTGAAATAAGATTGGTTTTCATTACATATATTTAATAATGGTATTTAGAATTACATCTCACTTGTATTAGATAAATAACCAGAAAACAAACATATGAACCGGGCCTATACAGTTGTTTAAGCTGTTCTCCGACAAAGATAGAGATAAATTATTTAGTGGGTCATTCTTATATCTATCTCTCATTAGTTTATTCCTTAACGCTTTGATTTGTTGAAATCAACATATATACAACAACAACAATAGGATAAGTATATAAATGTAACCAGCCTTGTGAGTGAGGAGATACAGATGACTTCCAAAATTTTTTGTCTTTCTCTATGTGGAGGACCGGTTTGCACATGTTATAGTTTCTCTGTTCACAATGCTTCTAGCAAAGTCAGAGTTGACATTCTGACTGGAACGGAGTTAGTTCGAGTCGGAGAAAGTTTTTAGTAAAATTAAAAGTTTTAGAAAAAATGTTGTTAAATAAATTGTAAATTAGAAGTAAATAAAGAAATGATATTTCAATTAAAATTGAATAAAAATAAGAAAATACCGACATACAAGAAAAAAAGAGTTAAGTGAACTTAATCAATTTTTTATAAAATGTGGTTTCTTACGTTAAAATTGAATAAAAATGAAAAAAACTTACGTTATGTATTGATAAAAATTAGTTTATTTTTAAAAGTTTCGCATTTATTTTTCTGAAATATGATAAATTAGTTGAAATATTTACGACTCTTCCATATATACACACATACACGTGGTAGTATTTCACTACTTCGTTTGAAGTTAATATAGAATTTTACCATGCTCCACATGTTTTCAATTCATATCATTTTATTCAAAGGTAAAATTATTACTATGTGGTACAAGTACATATAATTATATCATTGTATTTCTCTAATTTGCCGAAATTTGAATGTTTGTCAATGTAAAAGTCATACTGGCATTCAAGAAGTGCTGGCCGGTGTAGACAAGTGCTCACAGCCTTTTGCCTCTTAAATTAACAGTTATTAAGTAACAGCTGCCAAGTGTCAAAATGGTCAATCTGAAATAAGATTCGAATTCAGCAACCTCAAAAATATAAATTCTCAAGTTGATGGTGATTTGACCATTATTTGACAGCTGTCAATTGTCAAAATCGTCAATTTGATATCAGATTTGAATTTAGCGACCTGAAAGGCATATATACGGATATTACTGTTATTGAAATATGCTTAAAAAATGTGTGACTCAAGGGATTAAAAAGGACAGTATTTTTTTTTTATGGATCTAGCACACGTGCTACAGGGAAGTCCCTAAAGCGCTACAGGAGCGACAGTGTGCGGAAAAAGCTATTCACGTTATTTTTGAATCGCTGTATTACTGGTTTTAGGGGGCCTATATCAGTTTATAGGAGATATACTACACGCAAACAAAAAAATTCGTTAAAGCGGCAGTAACTCACTATTTCAGACTTCTTTGCAAGTCTTTTGTAAAAAAAAACTTTGATAGCTCACAAATTGACTCTCAGAGTGATTTTTCATCGTTTCGCCACACTGTGTGGCGGCACAAAAGGTAACACGTCTCCTTGAAAATTCAGCATAGCTCCTGATTTCGGTAGAATGGATCAAAATCACACACTTTAAGGATATCTTTGATAGTCATTCATTTTTCTTTAAAAATTGGCAAGAAATTGCTAGGATAGCAACAAAAGATGCCGAGAAGTAATTAATATTCTGTTGGTTTGAAATTATCCCAAGTTTATTATTACGTATTTTTGTTTACAAAAATGATATTTTGTTTACTTCTTTGTTCATAAAATTATTCTTCACTCTTTAGTTAATAAAACTGCGGGTCGTTATTTGGATTCCTGGTCTAATGCTCATAAACTTTTTGGCGGAAGAACAATCAACGCAGGTAGGGAGTGATTTCATCGTTTCAGTTTTAAATACACACGCTTGGCGGATAAGACAGAAGAAGGCAGCCATCGAATTTTGACGACCAGGACTTTTGGCGGCAGTAAAAAATGACGAACGATTGACAACCTGAACGCTGGTAAAACGCTTATTAAAGTATGGAGGCTGACCGGGTGCAAATATTCTCAGATTTTCTTTAGAGAAATCAGCAAAAGCATTTCCTAAAAAATATCATCAACTCCTGAGAAAGTCATGTTTCTCTAAAACAAACGTTAAAGGGCATCTGAAAAGATGCAACAAGATGATGTGGTGTGGTAGGATCAGCATAAGGAGCGACAAGTACCCGACAAAAACGGCAAAAGGCATCAACAGTAACTTCTATGTCGATCAGCAGAAAAGCTTTCATGAACTCGTTATTGTCAAGAGACCATACAAAAACAATCAAATAGTCTTCCATCATAATAATATGCGACACATGTCGAGCATCACGTGACTATTCCACCGCCAATAAGGAATGAGATATGCTCTCTTGTTTGCCTTACTCCCCAATTAAAACTCCTACAGATTATCACGTCAATTGTTCTCTGAAACATTGATTGACTGCGAAAAGCTATAAGGATGAACATCAGTTGTTGACCGATGTCAAAGTGACAACCTCGAAGAACAGGCATTTCTTTGGCCCTTAAGATTATCTGCCAAGCTAGTGAGTTCCATGGGTAATCCATTAAATATATGTTAAAGGTATTTTAATATTTGGTTTTGCATATTACATATTGTTTAAAAATGCCAAATAATTAAGCGCAAACCTAATAATTTCACTGTTAGCTTAGAAACATACAGAAAGCTTAACGGTTCATATTTAGGTGAGATCATTTTTAAAATAATTTTCTCAGAGCCACAAAGGATAATGTTTTTAGTGTTCCGAACGGAACACTTATAAGATCACTTCGGTGTCTGTCTGTCTGTCTGTCTGTCTGTCTGTCTGTCTGCCTGTCTGTCTGTCTGTCTGTCTGTCTGTCACACCCGATTTTCTCGGAAACTATGTGACATAGAAAGGTGAAATTTGGTAATAATATAGGAATTGATGGCCTCATCAGAGCCATGTAGTTTTGAGAGTTAAATTTTGACTTAAGGGGTTAGTTTTGGGGGGTGAAGTCGGAAGTGAAAAAAAAATTTTTTTACTAGGTCATCGAGTGTGGTGTCAAATGAAAGCTTGTGAAAACACGAGTAAAAAATATATATATAATATTATACTTGCGCGCACTTTTCTTTGTATTATTTTTAAAAATTCGCGAAAAATCGCTGTCCCGGGCCTTATCTCGAAAAGTACTTATCAAAAAATTTCGAAAAAATTCTGGAATATTCTCCACGGGGTGTAGATTGAACGAAAATTATCACGAGTGCATTACCTTTAATAATTTATATGGTATATAAAAAAACAAAAATTTCAAGGTCATCAGATTTCAGTAAAGATTGGAAACAAACTTTGTTGAAAACTCATTTGGGGTGTGTTTTGTGAAGTTACTGATCATTTTATGCCACCGTAACATAAATTTTGACTTAAGAGGTTCGTTTTGAGGGGTGAAATCGGAAGTGAAAAAAAATTTTTTTTACTAGGTCATCGAGTGTGGTGTCAAATGAAAGCTTGTGGAAACACGAGTAAATATATAATATCGCTGTCCCCTACCTTATCTCGAAAAATATTGATCAAAAAATTTTGAAAAAATCCTGGAGTATTCTCCACGGGGTATAGATTGAACGAAAATTATCACGAGTGCATAATTAATAATTTATTTGGTATATAAAAAAAAACAAAATTTCAAGGTCACCAGTTTTCAGTAAAGATTGGAAACAAACTTTGTTGAAAACTCATTTGGGGTGTGTTTTATGAAGTCACTGATCATTTTATACCACCCTAACAAAAATTTTTATTTTAAAAACAATCAACGTACGGAACACTAATTGTGCAAGTTCAACTTGCACTTGACCGGTTTTTTTAATTAACACTTTCTTTTTTTACTATAAATAGTTTTAACTTAAATTAATCTGAACTTTTTATGCGATTAATAATTTCCTGTCAGCATCAAAACGATACAGAAATCGTTGTATTTTATTATCTCAAAAAGAAAAAAGTAATAAAGTAATTTGGAGACTTATTTAAAATGATTTGTGGTTATCAGTATACAGCTCATAAATTTTAAAAAGAATATCGACAACTATTTTTATTTTCTATAACAATCATTAATTCTGCTGAAAAAAATCTCTTATTTTAGTCAATATGAAGCACTATAACCTCATATAAACCAACTGTTGCGAGTTTAATATATGCTATCGGTCCATTTACACAGGAACGTTTCAGCGTTTTGATTATACAATATTTATCAGTGACTATAAATTTTGACAGTACCGTAACTATTAATATTTCAGTATTCATACAAAGTTGTATGTCTCGTATGCATCAATGATCATTAATTTTTAATGAATTATTTGTCGAATTATCGGTAACAAATTAAACCGATTATTGATTTATAAATATTAAGTAGTTCTATATTTATTTTAACTTCAACGTACACTCTAAACGAAGCCAAATTTCTGAGGTATAGGTTTTCAGTCAGTTAGCTTCATTAATAATTTAATATTATCACATATTAAAATTTGAAGTTAGTACTCGTAAAAGTCGTTGCGTGAAAACAAATATTGTATCAAAAAATATTGAAATTATTGCCAACATAAATGGTACGGTATGTCTAGTTTATAAATATATTACATACACTGTGGTATAGAGAAGGGAGGCTCAGAGGGGGCATATGTACCATTTCATCCCTATAAAAGTTGAGAATAGCCTTCTTTTAGAACCGAAGAAACCTGAAAAGTTCTTTGCCTGAAAAATTTCTTTATTTATTCGCTAAGTAGTACCCAGACCTAAAGTTTGCTAAATCTTAGTAAATATGAAATATTTTACCTCAGATAATTCAGTGTAGAGTCGGTTATTGAAAAAATCAAATTATTAGTCATTTCAGATCAAATTTGACGAAAACTATATATATATATATATATATATATATATATATATATATATATATATATATATATATATATATATATATATATATATATATATATATATATATATATATATATATATATATATATATATATATATATATATATATATATATATATATACAACAGACAGCATAGCGCCGGAAACCGTAATTACCATCCAGCCTGCAAGCACCGATGCTCGGACGAACACTTCCGACCCCTCACCTACAATCTACGTAGACGCCGACCTATAAAAG
The DNA here is from genome assembly GCA_019049505.1 of Pachyrhynchus sulphureomaculatus. NCBI lineage: Eukaryota > Metazoa > Arthropoda > Insecta > Coleoptera > Curculionidae > Pachyrhynchus > Pachyrhynchus sulphureomaculatus. Next base: position 70,921,225 of record CM032454.1, read on the forward strand.
ACAGCGACCGCACGTCGGTTTCTCAGTTAGCTTCGAGCGGAAGCAGCAGCAAGATCACAATAGCGGCAGCCACGGGAGCACTTAAAAATGCCAAAGAAGATTTTGGCGAAACGTCGTGCAAATTCCTTGTTAGACGTATATATATGTGTGTATATACATGGTACTCAAATTCAAAATTGACAATCGTGTAACTTATTTATTTTTAAAATTAAAGGAACTAAATAAAACATGATTTCGAGGCATGATACTTAAAGATGGCGTTTCCAATATGGAAGGTTAAAAAAAATATTCTAAAGTGGATCATAATTTCAGTAATACCAGAGTAACACAATTATGTAGTAAATAAAATAAAATATAGTGTTCAAAAATTGGACGCAAAATAATTCGTTGGAAAATAATAAACTTTTTCTAGAACTGTAACTATATTTTCGTGCATATCTGATGATGTGTAAAAAGAAACAAATTGTATGACCTAGCTGTAGTTAAACGTTAGTACTCTATATGCTGTATGCTACGTTTAAAGTACGAGAACCGAAACTGTTTCGAGCAACAGTTTCTATAAAATAATTAGAAAGTTGATCTTAATTAAGGAACAGTTGCGGTCTACATCAAATGCCTAGTAAACACTAGCTGGATTTAAGATATAGGTTAGCAAAACATAGAAAATCACTACGATTTGATGCCATGTTAAATATTTCATCCCTATTTTTCATAGATTCTTATTTTAGTAAAATATATTATTGTTTGTCCAATATTAATCTCTTCATCTTTCTATAGAGGTATGTACGTCTGTATGTATGTATGCTGATTATAACTCGAGAACGAATATGACAATTTGACACAGTTTTCCATTATGTAATTTATCTCACCGAGTTTACTATTTTATTTGATTAAAATTGGTTCAGAAGTAACGAAAATATTGGATAAATAACGTGGAAGTATTTTATTTTCAGATCATAAAACCTGTTACTGAATTAATCAGGTAAGATTAAGATAACTACAAATATTTGCCACTATTTATTGAATTTTGAATTTTAGTGTTAGTATATATTAATATACTAACACTGCTCCTGCTGCTGTGCTACTATTAATCATTTTATTTCATTTTTATCTGAAGATATTATTTATTTATTTATTTTATTTTATTTGCCCAACAGAATTCGTTTACAGAGCAATGGTTTTATTAAAATAAAAAATTAAAAATAGACATCCTGAATCTAAAAATATAACTTGAACTAACTCATTTGAGCATACAATTCAGCCTTGTTACAATGTTTCTGACTTAAAACTAATTAGTTGACGGGAAAACTGTCCTAGCTGAACTTATTAACTGCTTTAGAATTCAATCATTTATATCACACAAAGGAGGAATGATATTAACGTTAAAAATCATTATATAAACGGGTATTTTTTACAACTTTGATTGGTGAGTATTGATAGTAGATAGTAAGACCTATTACGAAGAATTCGAAAATTTGGTAACAAAACATTAGAAACAACATAGGCGTGTAGAAATTTATAGAGAATAATTAGTTGGAGATTCGTTTAAAATTAAGAAATTCAATATTAAATCGTAATAAAAGTAACTCGTTATCAAAGCTCTTTTACAAGTAGAAAATGCTATCCAAATTATAGAAGAGAAACTTAAAAACCTTCCTATAGCCACTCTCAAAAACCAAAACATACAATGATATATGGGGAATCATACTAAATAACAACAATCTAGCTTGGAGCGTACTAGAGAGTAGACAAGAGTTTTTAATGAGCTAGCCGATTTTTTGTTACAATGTTGAGAATGGTCTCAGTTCTAAAGGTTCCAATGCGCCAGCGCCCGGGCGGTCATTTGGCTTGCTTTGCTTTTTTTATTTTGGTTTGTGGAAGAGGAGAGATATTAAAAGTCATATGGTAAGACATTTCTTCTCTTTGAGAGACTCAGTTCCAGTGCTAGCTCCGCCCTCAGTGGCTTTGCCTTTATTATTCTGTTTTTTTTTTCTGATAAAGAACGCCCTTGGTACCGGTCTGTCCCCTTCTGTGTCTCTGAATATTGAGGAAAATATATTCTTAACAAAGAAACATTCATAGCTAAACCCCACACTTCCATTTATTGTCATTGTGCCAATTTGAATAGTATTATACCCTCCTGGATAACAGATGGCACCACATTCTTGACCAATCAAAGGGAATAATATACGCCTCATCAATCTCTGTTTAAGCACCTTTTGGGCGAGAAAGACACATAAACTAAGGATGATCTAGTGAAACTAAGTTTTACGATACGTTGCAAGTTAAAACTACGTTCCAACAAAGTTCCCAATTTACCTACTAAATATTGGCTTTTAAAAAATTTAGGTATAATATTTAACAGAATGAATTTTGCTACGCCAAATAATGTCTCATATATATTTATTGAAAGATCTATTGGCTTGACACTGCCATACTATTCCTATATTTTTGCCTATTTTTTTAAAATATGTAAAGTGACTTTTGTAATTTTTTGATTTTTCTATATTTTGTGCTCAGAACAAATATAATTTCGACGTTCTGTCGAACTATCTGTCATAACTAAATGATAAAATATTGATTCCAAACATAGTACTTAAATAAAATCTGAAGTTGGAAATCAATCCATAGAAGATGGTGAAAAGGTCGATAAGTTTAATAGTTTTCCTAGGACTGTAGGTAGTTTTTGTTGAGTGAATCGTCAAGTTCCAAGAACAGTAATTTATACTGAAATATATAAAAGGTATCAAAAGGGTTAAAAAAGGCGATTCAGAATAAATGCTATTATATGGTATTTTCTTTGACTTTTAATGTGATTTATTATTTAATATTGCATATTTTGACCCTTTTCATGCATATTTGCATGCATATTTTAAGATTTTTATGTTGCATATAATCCGGTCTCTGGTTATAACACTACGTATATATATATATATATATATATATATATATATATATATATATATATATATATATATACATATAAATACCCTTAAGGCTATTTTCTTGACCCTCAATCTAATCAAAAGTTGCTTAATGAGAAATTTCATTCCAACTTAAATTACTACTATTAACTTAAAACTAGAGTCTTACTAGCAATTCCTAATTACTTAATTTTATTTAAGTCATTTACACGCTATTAACACTTTACTCTGTTTTCCTCAAACAGTAAAAGTCACTCGAAGGGTGTGGTCTCCTGGAGATTTCTGACAGACATATTATTATCGGGAGCTGGATGGCCTCACCACTATTCATGACTTCCGGTAAATTTATTAATGATTTGAATAACGATTTATTGCCTCCAAGTCCCTATGAATGTCACTATTTTTTAAGTACCAAGGAGCGCTAACGGTGCTTCTCAGTATTTTATGTTTTCTGTTATCAAGTTTGTAAAGTGCAATCTAAACCAAAATCTCTCCCAAAACGTTCTATCCAAGTAAAGAGAAAACAGCCTTTTTTATTTGACACTCCTAATTACATCCCAACTCTCACAGTGATTGTAAGAACAGTATCCTCTGCCATTCTCTTTCAGTTTCTAACTGCTCCGTATATGTTTGCCTTAAAACACTTACCTTTTTTTGCAAATAAAGAACAAGAAGAAAGACTCAGTCTATTACTCCAATCTTAATGTGTTCTATATATTGTTTCTTTTAAGATCAAATACAGTGACCAGTTTTTTCATGTTAAGGTCTCAATATTACGAAATTTTATTTTCATGTTCTTTATCCTTACTGATAAGAGTATATATGGGAAATCATGGTCCTTGGAATTAGACCATGTCAATTTGATACTGAATGTTGTGTGTTCTAATCTCGAAAAGTAAAGTTCCTGGAGGCATCTCATGCAATCGTAGCGAAACGTCCGAAAGTTTCACCAAACTGAGACGAGCTCATGATAACCATGATTTTCAATCTAAGCAAAACTATGAAGGTTTCCGTTCTAAGGGTGTGTAAATATTTAGAATGTGTTTTCGAATATTTGTCCTGAGTCGTTTTAACTAGTTAACGAGACATTTTGGTATGGATATCCTAACTAGAATCTTTATGCCTAGAATTGAGAGCTTAGAAAAAATGAGAACAGTAAATTAAATATTTAAGAAAAATCGTATGAACAACTTGCCTATTACAAGGGTGAGGGTGGTTTGATGAATTACGTCATTGGTAGAAAATTATAATTACTGACCGAAGTTAGGTTAGTTCGTATAGATCATGACCAAGCTGTTATCTTAGTTCAAATATTGATAACACAGCCCCACAAAAAAAAAGTGGGGTATACTTTTGATGCGATATATCAGATCCGTAGTATTTTTCCTCGCTGATCACGAATCTGACGTCAGAATATCGCCATCACATCTCAATTTTTTTCCAACCTCAAAAAATAGGTAAAAATTAAGAAAAATATACTCCTAAAAAATTGATTCAAGCTTTTTCATGAATCCAAAGATGTATTAATATGTATTCGGACACGCTAAGCTAATATTCATCGGTTGGATTGAGCCATACAGTTCTGTTTTCTTTCTAACCTCAATAAATCAGACAGATATAGTGCTTCTTGAATGCAAAAACGAATTCAAATTAAAATTCAACCGATCCTTACCAAATTTGGTACACGGGGATTTTTTGGGTCGCTGATCACGAATCTGAGGTTGCAAAATTCAAGATGGCAGATGTTTTCGCGCCATTTTGAACGCCGAGAAAATTCATCGGTCGATTTTTATTCTTCTACCTGCATCCAGGGCACCTCCACGTGGTGACGGTGGGCAACGGTGTTACTCCACTAGCCGGCAGAGTCCCTGGATAACGGCTTAGATGCCGTCATAGCAGGTAGAAGAAAGAGAATTACGATGCAGGGACTCGGAAACCCAGTATCGGCGGTTGGTCAGGGTGGGAAAACGGGCCCGCAGCCGTCGTCATCCAGCGACCGTAGCTCTTCATGTGTGGGTGACTTGGCTCATGTAGAGTATAATGCTACAAGAAAACGGTCTCACGGTACAAGGACTTTTCATAAGTGCGATAAAAACAGTGATTCATTTTGTTATATTTGCTGTCAACACGTATTGAGTAAAATGGGGTCACCGATAACGGATAAGATTAAAACCTTATATAAGGATTGTTTTAACATTGAAATACAGCACCAGGATACAGATTGGGTTCCCCACATCATTTGCAGTTCTTACAAAATAATGTTGTACATCAATAAGAAGGCGATTAAATATTCCAGACCAGCAATATGGAATAGACCATACAGTGAAAATGATTGCTACTTTTGTATGAATGTTGTATCTAGGCATAACCGAAAAAATAAAAGCACTATTACTTATAACGATGTTTCGACAGTAACAAGACCAACTAAACTAATTCCGCCTCCTGAACCACTTGATGCTGATGTTATGGAAACAAATGATTTCACCTTATCAGTTCATGCCGAAAACATTGAGACTGTCGAAAAAGATTCAAACACTGTTACTAATGAATGTTCTAGTGACAACCTATCATATACTAGTGACACAGATAAAGAATTTCTACCATACAACCGTAAACCAGAACCAATACTTGTATCACAGTCAGAACTTAGTGATCTAGTCAGAGATTTAGGCTTATCCAAAGATGGTTCAGAGCATCTTGCTTCCTTTTTAAAGAAAAGACATTTACTTAAGCCAGAAACTACGATTTCTTATTATAGAAACAGAGATGAAGAATTTCGAAAATATTTCACAATGGACGAGGAATTGTCACTTTCATATTGTACCGATGTAAAAGGTCTAATGGATGAATTTCAAAATAACTCATACGATCCTGAAGAATGGAGACTGTTCATTGATTCTTCTAAACGGAGCATTAATGCAGTTTTGCTGCATAATACCAACGTTTACGCTCCTATTCCGATTGCTCATTCCACAGTTATGGAAGAGCAATATGAAAAAATGAAGCAGCTTTTGATAAAAATAAAATATGCTGATCATAACTGGAAAATTTGTGGAGATCTGAAAATTATAACAATATTGCTTGGCCAACAGTCCGGGTTTACACTTTATCCCAGTTATAAATGTCTGTGGAATAGCAGAGACAGGGAACATCATTATAAGAAAAAAATTTGGCCAACAAGAGAATCGTTCACTCCTGGTGAAGATAATGTATTGTTTCCACCATTGGTAGATCCAGGAAAAGATCTTATTCCCCCGCTTCACATTAAGCTTGGACTTATGAAGCAATTCACGAGAGCATTAGATACAAACGGCCCATGTTTCAAATATTTGCATAAAAAATTTCCGAAATTTTCTGAAGCTAAAATTAAGGCAGGCGTATTTGACGGGCCACAAATAAGAAAATTGTTTCAAGATTCATTATTTGTTACTAAAATGAATAAAGTTGAAAAAGCTGCTTGGCTTAGTTTTAAAGAAGTCGCAACAAACTTTTTGGGAAATAATAAAAGTCCTAAGTACAAAGAAATAGTCGAGAAAATGGTAAAAAATTTTCAAACATTAGGTTGCTTAATGAATCTAAAATTACATTTCCTGGACTCCTACATCGATGATTTCCCAGATAATCTTGGTGACTACAGTGAGGAGCAAGGGGAACGTTTTCACCAAGATCTGAAAATCATAGAAAATCGGTATCAAGGACGATGGGATGACCATATGCTAGCGGACTATTGCTGGTCGCTAAAAAGAGAAACAAGTCCTCAAAAGCGTTTGGGCAGAAAGCCTTTGAATAGGTCATTCGAGGAAAAAAGAACAAGATACAGCCAAAAAAAGGAAAGTTAGGCGCGGGTCTAACCTTCGCAATTCTAGGGCTTAAGGGTCTACTATTTGAGAGTATATGGTTTAAAAGTCCTGGTTTTGAGTTTATTGGGTCTCGTTTTTTAAAGTTACAGGGTTATTAAGGTCTATTTTTTGAGGTTACAGGGTGTGGGAGTCTAAGGTTTCAGGGTTTAGGGTTTAAGAGTACCAGGTTTGTATACCAAATTTGGTAGGAATCGGTTGGTTTTCAAAAATTTTGTCCGCCATCTTGGATCCGCCATTTTGAATTTTGCAAATCCGACCAGCAACCCAAAAAACCCCCGTGTACCAAATTTGGTAAGAATCGGTTGAATTTTAATTTGAATTCGTTTTTGCATTCGAGAAGCACTATATCTGTCTGATTTATTGAGGTTAGAAAGAAAACAGAACTGTATGGCTTAATCCAACCGATGAATATTAGCTTAGCGTGTCCGAATACATATTAATACATCTTTGGATTCATGAAAAAGCTTGAATCAATTTTTTAGGAGTATATTTTTCTTAATTTTTACTAATTTTTACCTATTTTTTGAGGTTAGAAAAAAATTGAGATGTGATGGCGATATTCTGACGTCAGATTCGTGATCAGCGGGTAAAAATACTACGGATCTGATATATCGCATCAAAAGTATACCCCACTCTTTTTTTTTGTGGGGCTGTGTAATAAAAGTAGTAATTTTTAGTTTTTTATTTCAAAATCAGCATAAAATTAACAAGTTATCGACGATGTTTAAATTTAATTAACAATTATTTAACATTTGTATTCTTGTACACGTAAACAATAAGGTCGGGTAGTAAGATTGTGTAATGTTGGGTAGTAAGATTGTGTCTTCGATAACTTAAAATATTTTTATAAGTGGAAAAAGACCATTCCCCATCCACTGAGATAACTAGGCAGTATTTGAATTTCAGTGCTATGTTAGCACTTATGTTTCTGGCAAAAGTTCACCCGTCCCACTAATAAAACCATCAATTTGACACAAAGGTTAAAAGCCTGGGTTATTGCACAAAATGTTTTCAAACTTTTCTTTAACTCTATGCGGGAATACATCTGGCAATGTGGAGTTTATTTGACGGATTTTATTCATTAACTGCATTGATTCGGTCAACGCCAAACCTCGAGTTTCAAGCTTTTTAATACCCGCAGGTATGTGGGAAAAGTGAGTGCTAATCAAAGCTATGTTTTTTTTAAATATCAGTATCGTTAAATGCTTCCTTGGATTGACGAAATGCCATAGCCTCTGCACTATCAAAGTCATTTACTACACCTTTGATGACCTCGAAATGTTTATTGTAAAATAGTACAGTTTCAATCCATGTTCCCCATCGAGTTACCACTAGTTCGGGAGGTAAAGGCACATTTGGCAGTTTTTCTTTATAGGCGTTATTGCGAGCAGGTGCCTTGACAAACACTTTCTTTGCTGATGAAATCGGTTTATTTACATTTCCTAACGTGGATCGTACTTCTTCAGCGAGTCGATGGACTCCGTGAGCAAAGCACGTCACATGAATTAAATTTGGATAAAATACTTGGAGGACTTTGGCTGCCTTGATCATATAGGGAGCAGCATCTGAGAGAAATATAAACACTCTTTCATCTACAGAAGATTCAGGAAATATTTTTTTAATACCCTCATTCACAAATCTGGCGATCGTAGAATGATTTGTCTTGTCAAGTTCTTTGCAGGCCACCAAATAGGAAGAAGAAGGCTTTAATCTTAATGCACCCACAATTAAATTCGCAATATAGCGATCACAACTGTCGGTAGTTTCATCAGCTGAAATCCAAATAATGTCATGCCTAAGTTCATTACGTATTTCTTCCAGAACATGTTGGTAAATTGTTGGTATGTAATTTATACGCAGTGTTGATTCGTCTGGTATTTTTTGATTCAAGCAATATTTTCGCAGAAAATCTTTGAATGTAGGATTTGTAAGTTTGTAGAAAGGAATATTACTTGCAAGCAATTCTTCACGTAAATCCATGCTAAAGTGGTTTTTTTGTTTGCCTATAGAAGTGGGATCATTGCTAATTGCTGCTGCTATAACTTGTTGTCGTGGGCCTTTTTTTTGCAATCCTGCGATATGAAGACTTGTCTTGACACGATGGTCAATTTGAAACTTTTTTGTTCACGAAACATTTTTCTCGCAAACTCGACAATATAAAACATTTCCGTTCTATGTAAATATTCCAGGATAATCAGCTACCCACGAAGAGATACTTTTTTTTGCGGGTGGCATGGTACACGTTAAACTTTAACACAACACGTTAAAAATTACAAAGAGACTACACTGATGCAAGCGCATCAACAATGATGTTAAAACTGATATCTTGTTTTAAGATAAAAATTCGTCTTCGAGAAAATTGTTTATTTGATCCACGCTCAAACAAATATTCTTAGAAACTAACTATTTATCACTTAATCTCCCGACCAAGAAACAAAGGAATAAAATACAGTCGTCATTTTGGGTATTCTCTTGGCACTATAACCTAATCGATGTTTAGACTAATGCAGGTAGTGTCCCGGCGATAAGATCGGTTCCAGACGGCGACATTAACAATACCCTGAACAATTCAATTGCCTAATATTACCAAAAAATATTGTAAATATAGGGAAAATATGCATCATTACTAGATTTTGGGTAAAATATGCAATAATCGGTGAGAATGGTCTAAATATGCAAATGTATATGAAAATATGCAAATGCATATAATCCGGTCTCTAGTTATAACGTATAATTTTATTGCCTAAAATATTCATTAGTAGCGCTTGGACTAAATAATAATTGATAGTAAAAATACCAAATTCGGTATACTTATATCTGATAGCGAATTTCTAGTTAAATAGCTTAAAAATTAGTCAAAATATTTTTTAAAATAATTTCAATCGTTTACTAATTTGTAAAAAAAAAACATTAACCCGATTCTATATAGCATTAGTCGACCTTATAATCGTAATATTAGTGGTAGTAGTTTTTTTTGTTAATGAAAAATTCTTTCAGTAAAGATAATGGTGCATGATTGTGACAACTTGAAACATACATCATGTGAATAGAAATAATACAATCTATACTTGTCTATGTGATATACCAAAATTTTTTTGTGATAATAGATTATTTAAAATTGCTTAATTATCATGAGAGTTTCTAATTTTAAGACAATATTTGTAAATCTTTCTAGGAAAAGAGTATCTTGTCTCAACTGGGAATTAATACTAGTTCTTTTTATCTTTTAATTAATCAAATTAAAACAAAGAATAGTTATAGCCTAAGGTATGATTTTATTGTATGCATAAATGGTTAAATTTAATTAAATATTAATAATTATTTGATAATACATATGTAAATTTACCAGCTATGTTTTAGATATAAATTTCAATTCTAAATATAATGTTAACAGCTGATAAATGTTGTGGTTAGCTTCAAGTAATAAAAATGCATACGTAAAATAACAACATTGGTCATTATTGAATTTATGGTAATATATAAATATAAGCGCATTAGGATTATAATTTATGAGAAAATAGCATCAACAAAATTCAAATTATTTAATCTAAGGGTTCAAAATAAACATAATATTTATTAATATTATTGTGTGTATCGCTATTTTTTTTTGTTCTTCTTTCTTACATTTGGTCAGTGTGGTTCTATGTTTGGTCGACAGGCCTAAGCCAATTCAGCACAAACACTATTACTATTGTGTATTAAGGAATGACCTGACATATTTTCAAAATCACTCACTGCTGAATGTTTTTATGTATGTTTGTGTTGAGTCCTAATTGTACTAAGTATGGTGTAAATGTTATTGGTGTAAGGCCTGTGACTGATATGACGAACGGAATAATTGGTGGCGGTGTAGCAACAGCGCATCACTGTTCTGTTCATTTCATCTGTCCATTTTAACCGCTAACCTGGTTTGTTAGCCTTGGTAGTTGCATGTTGTCTTTGCAAAATATAGGTAGTTTGGTTTGGCTTTGGTGGTTATGTTTGTCTCGCATCTGTGTCGATTGTGTTTGGGATTGATTTCGGTGAGTCCAGGCGGCGAGTAATTTTTTTCTTAGTGATTTCTTTGTTAGGTTTTGTGATTTTATTATAGCAACGCATGACATATTCGTTGATTTCTCTGGTGCAACTCATGTATTGCTTTGATTTTCCCGCCTTGGTGGGGGTTGGCTTATTCGCCGGCACAACACTTTAGGAAGGTCCATTTTGTTTTGCCCGGTCTTCATCGTTTTGGTCAAGATGACATTTCTCGCGACTTCTTCGACTGTTACGTCGCTCGCTTGATGCTTCTTTTATTGGTTTACTGTTGTTTGAGGTGTTTTCAGTGTTCTGTGGTATCAGAAGCTCAAAGTGTCCCGACATTGGGTTGTCTATTAGTAGAAGGTAAGTTGTTTTGGTGTGTTTTCCTGTGCTTATTATTGTTGGTCTGTCCCTAAAAGTTATTTTTGTATCTCTAGTTCTCCATTGTTTTGAGAAGATATGAAAGTTGCTATTTTGGGTTTCCGAGAGGGAGAGTATCTCTGAGCTCGTTCCATAGGTGCAGTTTTTCCTCATATAATTATAATATTTATTGAAAACTTTCATATCGTCGTTTTCAATTAATGAAAGCGTGTGAAGTTCCTACCTGTTTTGTTGTATATATCTTAGAGCAACCTCTCGGAGTTTCTCATGGTGATGTTAGTTGCCATATAAGTGTAAGCTAACGGTCCTGAAAAGGCAATTTCCATCAACTACAATGTTGTAGCTTGTAAAACTATCGCGGATAGTTTCGTCTGCGGTGGTTGTTTCATGCGCCTGTGTTTGTTGTGGTGGTAGGGCTGTAGCTGTTTGTACGACAGGTGTTCGCTGCCGCAACACCTTGTCATTAGTATTAGTACTATTATTATTACTATTCGACATAGTGTTTCTCCGAGTATCCTAGGAAATGGGGCTCGACTGCAGCAAAGCCTGAATGCCACATCAAGGCTACTTAATCCCGGAGGGCGCCCGGTATCCGGGGGAACCGTTCGCGACTCATAAACGCTGAACCATTTGTCTTCTTGTTCTTATTTTTATTATTAATTTTTACTTTGGTTATTCTTACTAACATTTGGTCAATGTGGTTCAATGTTTGGCTGACGGGCTCAAGCCAAGTCAGCACAAATGCTATTAACATTGTGTATTAAGTAATGAGCTGACAATGTTACATGTTTTCAAAATCACTGACTTCTGAATGTTTTTGTGTAGGTTTGTGTTGAGTCCTAATTGTACTAAGTGTGGTGTGAATGTTGTTGGTGTAAGGCCTTTGGCTGATATGACGAGGGGAACAATGATGACTTATTTCTTGTTTCCATAGCCTTTTTATTTCTGTGGCAAGCTCTTTGGAGATTTTTTCTATGTATTTCGTTTGAATGTTTTTGTCATTGGGGACAGCCATGTCAATTAGATAGGTGGCTTTTCCTTTTTTACACTGAAAAGTAATGTCAGGTCTATTGGCGGCGACTGTTTTATCTGTATGGATACTGATGTCCCAGTAGAGCTTGTAATCTTTATTTTCAAATATGGATGTTGGTTGTGTATTTGTAGTAGGGATTTGTGTTTTCTATGAGTTTGTATGTTGTGGCTAGTGTTTGGTAAACTACTTTTGCCGCTGAGTCATATCTAGCTGTGCATTCTGTTTTAGCTAATATTTTACATCCGCTTTTTGTCAGGTTTTGTGATTTTATTATTATGACTTGTTCGTTGATTCCTGTGGTGCAACTCATGCTTTGCTTTGATTTTCCCGCCCTGGTGGGTGTCAACTTACTCGCCGGCACAGCACTTTTGGCAGGTCCATTTTCGGTTGCCCGGTCTTCATCGTTTTGCTCGAGCTGCCCTTTCCCGCGACGTCCTCGACCGTTACGTCGCTCGCCCGATGCTTCTTTTATTAGTCTACTGTTGTTTGGGATGTTTTCAGTGTATTGTGGTGTCAGAAGCTTAAAGTGTCCCGACATTGGGTTGACTGTTAGTAGAATGTTTTTTTTTCACTTTTTTTTATCACTATTATAATTATTATTACTCAACTTAGTGTTCCCACGAGTATCCTAGGAAGAAGGGTCGACTGCGACAGAGCCTGGATACCACAGCAAGGCTACTTAGTCCTGAATTGTGCCCGGTATCCGGGGGAACCGTTAGCGACTCATAAACGCTGAGCCATTTACCTTCTCGACATGGTAAACACCTTAAGATTGCGTTTTAGTTACACATAATCTGGACAACATAAGAAGGCACAACATGACTCAGGTACCTCGGGATCGTCAATGCCCGTACTAGGAGAATCCTGGGATTCCCCTAGCCCCTGATGGGTTATTAATATTAATAATATTATTATTAATACATATAATCATAGAATATAAATAACTACCAAAATTTAATATGAGTATGCATATCCAATAATGCAAACTCTGTTACTGTCAAACTCTCAGTTCATTAATTGTTAGCTAACTTGTTTATGTTTTTACAATAGTATAAATTTAATAATGACCAATGTTGTGAGTTATTATATATAAAACTTTATTATTTTAAGCTAATTACAGCATTTATAAGCTGTAACATTATATTCACAAATGAAATTTCTATCCGAAACATAACTGTGACAAATTTGTTTACATATGTTATTAAACCCTTATTAATATTTAAATGTTTTTTAATTACAAAGTTAATATAATATAAATATTAGTAATATTATAACAGGTTGATTATCTACCTAACTAAGAAGAAAAGCTCGACCAGGAAAAAATGTATTTTTCTAGATAACTGTCGTCTACACTTATTATATCCAAAAAAAAATCTTTAACGACTCTACTGGGGTTTACAATTCATCGTTTAAGGAAAATTTTCAGTATCTTTCTTCATATTTCGCAAAGCTACAGGATGGACTTTGTAAGTGTGTAAGTCGGCGGATCCACTGCTTAAACTGCGTGAGTATCCTGCAGTAGTTGCGCAACAGAAAATTTTTAATTTTCCATTAATTGAGACGCTTTTTTCTACTAACCTAAACCTCTCCATTAATAGTGAACAGTCGCTCTCAACTTGTTAGAAAACGATTGAGTTTTTGCCTTCTTTCAAGGTAGGGAGCCCTTGTGAACTTGTTACATCGGATTCGGCTTCGTAGGAGGATCTGAATAGAACATCAAAATAATTTGACAATATATGACAATTGAAGAAAAATAACTCTTATCGTTCTCTAATGCTGCCAAATGTTCTTGGGAAATTTCTTCTCTAGCCAGATTTTATCCTTGTGTAGAAAGTTTGGGAATCATCACGCAAAAAGTACTAATAGTAGTACATAAATCTGCACACATATCTTAAAAACACTCATTGTATGTATACACGTACAAAAATCATAATAAAGATTGTGACTGTTCAATGATTTGTTTTAAATAAATAAGCAATTTTACTCTATGTACTTATATATATAAGCCAAAATATCCATTTGTGATCTATTTACTTGTCAGTCTGTTAAAGCTTGACACAAAAAATCTTATACAAATCTTGATGAAACTTTGGGTATATAAGAAGTATATAGCAAAGTAATAGGTTACTTTCATTTGTTGCATAGATGTCACAAAGTAAAGGAACTTCATGTTAAGGAAACAATTTAAACAAACTGTAAAATATCAAAATATTTAAGAGATGTATTGCTCTTTCCTATTAAATGAAGATCGTCAGGAAGTTAGTAAGATCTGTTCTTGTATTAAATATATGGAAGTCTGAAAAGAATGGACAACGTCATATATATATATATATATATATATATATATATATATATATATATATATATATATATATATATATATATATATATATATATATATATATATATATATATATATATATATATATATATATATATATATATATATATATATATTTATATATATATATATATATATATATATATATATATATATATATATATATATATATATAGGAGATATCTAGGACACCTTACCCAGTTTATCAACGGGAACGTGTCCAAACGAGTCACGCAGAGTATAAACAAGATCAAGTCCGGGTCTCCCAACAGAACGCTGCCAGAAATCCTGGATACTCTGAAACGAAAATTATCCGTATATGCCGCAAGACTTCGTAGATACAAAGAACAAAACGAGAGGAAAGATACCAACAACCCCTTCCGAAGAAGCCAAACACAGTTCTACCGGAAAACTATGCACAGCAAACAGACAGCAGTGACTGAACCATCAAACAAACAAGAACTCACAGATCATTGGAAAAGTATCTGGTCAGAATCCAAACTACCCAATAATAACACCCCCTGGATCAAAGCCAAAGAAGGCAAAGATAAACATGTGACAGAACAGGAAAATTCCACATTAACTACTGTGGGACCAAAGAGCAAGATGAGGCGCCTGGATGCAAGAAGTTCCGGAGGTAGAATGGCCCCCCCGTTCGGATCTCCGGGTAGGGGCTGGTTCGGAGGCGTCGACTTGCAGACATCATAATTTTAAGATAGATTTTTGCAACATACGAGGTATAAACTCGAACATAAATTCAGTGCATCAACACCTGCAATCAGATAAACCTCATGTACTCGCTCTATGTGAAACCAAGGTCAGTCTATCGACCAGCACGGTCAACTATCTTTATCCTGGGTACGACTTCTATTCCCGATTTAGGCGTAACTTTGGAATCTGTCTTTTTGTCAGAAGCAACCTCTCTTGTCAACGAGAAGAAGCTCTGGAGCCCCCAAACTTTGATGTTATGTGGTTAAAAATAACGACTCAACAAACCACAAGGTTCATCTGTATCCTGTATCGACCACCAAGTGATACCAATTTTCGAACACTTTTCGCTTCTCTTGCAAACACCATCGATCATTTACAAAGTAACTATCCAAGTGCCGAAATTGCCATCCTGGGCGACTTTAATGTCCACAATATCAACTGGCTCAAATATTCAAATACTACCGACGAACAAGGTCGTGAAGCTGAATCATTCTCAATCAGTGATGGCTTAACTCAGCTTATTGACGAACCAACACGGATCCCTGATCGAGACGGGGAGTTCGCCAGTCTTCTTGATCTGTTTTTAACCACCAATCCGGAGATTTACACGGTCACCGTAAATCCGCCGTTAGGTTCTTCCGACCATAAACTGCTTTCGACATCGAGTATCCTGCCAATCAGCGACAGAGAGGCGCCTAGGCCGCGCAAGATTTGGCACTACAAATCTGCTAAATGGGAAGATCTCATGGAATACTTTCGAACTTTCCCTTGGATGGACGTTTGTTTTCGATCCGATAACCCATCTGACTGCGCCAGGGAGGTCTCTGATGTTATTTTGGCTGGTATGGAGCTTACATCCCTTTTTCGAAGAAATGCTCCTCCAACGGCAAGCCTTGGTTCGACCGAAAATGCAAAGAAGCTGTTGCTTCTAAACATATTGCCTACCGACAATGGCGTGAAAATCCTAACACCTTAAATCGAAACATCTTTGTTCATGCCCGGAACAGATGCAAGGGAATTATCGACGAAACCAAGGAGGCACACAATCAACGAATTAGAAACAAACTTCTCGCTTGTCCCAACAATTCCAGGTCCTTTTGGGCAGTCGCTAAGGCAGTTAGTCAAAATTTTACCAAATCCACCATACCACCACTCACACGGCCAGATAATTCCATTGCAACCACACCTGTGGAGAGAGCGAACTTGTTGGCTGAACTCTTTGCTTCACATTCTACTGTCGATTTCCAAGGAAAAAAAAAAACACCACCTACTATTCCCTATTGCAGTCAAGGATGCCCGATGTTGTCTTCAGACAGCGCATCATAAAGCGTATTTTAATGAAGCTAGACACCAAGAAGGCTTCAGGCGCTGACGGAATACCTGCCATAGTTCTCAAAAGCTGTGCAAGGGAACTAACACCAGTTTTCTGTAGACTTTTTAACCTATCCTACAGAAAGGGAATATTTCCGTCCTGCTGGAAATGTGCCACGGTTCAGCCGATACCTAAAAAAGGTAAGAAGACCTTGCCAAATAACTACCGACCAGTTGCACTGCTTTCAATAATATCGAAAGTCATGGAAAAGGTTATCAATGAGCATCTTCTAAAATATCTTGAACGATTCAATATTATTAGCGATCACCAATATGGTTTTCGTAAACATAGATCAACAGGAGATCTTCTGACTTATGTAACACATGTTTGGAACAACGCAATTGAACGCTTTGGAGAATCTCGAGCGGATGCTCTTGACATATCCAAGGCATTCGACCGTGTTTGGCACGATGGACTGTTGGCTAAGTTGCGCTCTTATGGTATGTCTGAAAGGTTCTGTTTGTGGCTCTCATGTTTCCTCAGAAAGCGTTCTTTACGAGTGGCGGTCGACGGATTTCTTTCTAACACCCTCACTATCAACGCCGGTGTGCCCCAGGGCTCCATACTATCTCCTACTCTCTTTCTCATTTACATTAACGATCTGCTGGAAAAGACCGGGAATCCAATCTATAGCTTTGCAGATGACAGTACGCTTGTCTCTTCATTCACCTTGAACGCTCGGACATCGGCTGCTCAGGCGAATATCCGCAGACAGCAGGAGGTCGTTCAACTTAACAAAGACCTGGAAGAAATTCTATCTTGGGGTGACAGTAACCAAGTGGAATTTAACGCTGCAAAAACCCAAGCGGCAGTTTTTTCTAAAAAAGTTAACGTTGCTGAACCCGACATAGTTATGTCGGGGCACTCCATTCCCCTAGCATCGTCGCTCAATTTGTTGGGCGTTAGTTTGGGAGCAAATATGTCTTGGCATGAACATGTTGCAGGCATAGCAAGGAGAGCTTCTCAAAAATTGAGAATATTATTTAGAACCAGAAAACTTTACACCCCACAGCAACTGTTAATTCTTTACAAAGCCCAAATTCGACCAACTATGGAATACTGCTCCCACGTTTGGGGCTCCGCTCCCAAACATACACTGCATTTGTTGGATTCTGTTCAGAGAAGAGCGGTCCGTCTCATTGGGGACCCGGAATTGACCGGCGGCCTTGATTCGCTGGAACATCGAAGAACGGTTGGCGACTTGAGTCTGTTCTACAAGTATTTTCATGGAAAGTGTTCGAAGGATGTAGCCCGCTTAATTCCTCCCAGAGCGGTGCATGTTAGAAATACACGTCGCGCTGGTGCTTCGCATCCGTATGAGGTTCAGCTTGTTACTCCGCGTACGACGCTTTTCAAGCAATCTTTTATATGGAGAACGTCATCCCTTTGGAATAATTTGCCCAGCGCTGTGTTTCCCACCGAGTACAATTTGCAGCGATTCAAGAACAACGTGAATCGTTTTTTCCGCACTCGTGCCGCTCCTGGAGCGCTTTAGGGACTTCCCTGCAGCACGTGTGCTAGACCAATAAAAATATATATATATATATATATATATATATATATATATATATATATATATATATATATATATATATACATATATATATATATATATATATATATATATATATATATATATATATATATATATATATATACAGTAATACCCCGCTTTACGCGAGGGATACGTTCCGAAAAAAATCGCGTTAACTGAAATTCGCGTATATCGAGGTTTATGATTAAACATAGTCAAAATTTAATACAAAAAAATACAAATCATTTTAATCAATCACTTTAATTCTAAGAACACTTTATGCAATACATACTCTTATTTTTTACGGAAAAAATACATCTATTGTCTTTTGGGTAACGTTTTGTTTACGTTCTTGTAAAATACGTTCATAACACCCAACACTGTTTTTAATTGTTTGACACACGGTCAAGACACGGTAATCATTATTGTCTATACTCTGCAATATGTCCAAACCTGAATAAATTTTTGAAAGTGCATTTTGTATTTCCCCTGAAGATAAAACTTTCTCTTCTACTTGTTCTTCCTCATCGTAGATAGGATTATTCTGTAACTCGATCAGATCTTCATTGCTAATAGGATCGTCGTGCGTTGCTACAAGTTCTACGAGATCTTCTACCGTGACATCTTCAAGTTCAGACCCCTCAATCATTGCAGCAATGTCTTCAAGCACTTGTCTCTGCATCTGGACAATTCTTCTAGGTGCTTCCACTACATCTGGCCAAAGATTACGCCACACCCCATTCATACAACTCATTTTAACTTCCTTCCAAGCCTCTTCTATGTTGTGAATAGACTTCATAATGTTGTATGACTTCCACCACTCTCGCATAGACTGTCTTCCTTCCCCGTCAGTTTCATGAATTAGTTGGCTAAAAGTGCGGCGATGGTAATAAGCTTTGAAGTTTGCTATTGCTCCCTGGTCCATAGGTTGTAATATTGACGTAGTGTTTGGTGGAAGGAACTTTACGTACACTTTTAAGTCTCTGGGCGTATCAAGTGAGGTTGGATGTCCTGGGGCATTGTCTAAGAGTAATATAACTTTAGGTTCAAGCCCATTTCTGTCACAGTATGATTTGACTGATGGGCAAAAACTATTAGAATACCATTCTTGAAAAATTTCCCGTGTAACCCACGCCTTTCTGTTTGATCGCCACACAACTGGTAGACTTGTCTTGTCTGTGCCTCGCATTGCACGGGGTGTTTCTGAATGGTACACTAGTAAAGGTTTCAGTTTGAAATCACCAGTGGCATTACCACCCAGCAGAAGTGTTAGTCGATCTTTCGCAGCTTTGAAACCACTGGCTTGACGTTCTTCCTTAGAAATGAATGTTCGAGATGGCATTTTTTTCCAGTAAAGTGCGGTCTCATCAACATTGAAGATGAGACAAGCAGGAATTTTCTCTCGTCTAACGAAGTCTTGAAACTTGTCTGGAAACTCAGCTGCAGCTTGAATGTCCGCGCTGGCCGCCTCGCCTGTTATGTGGATATTGTGAAGATTAGAACGCTGCTTGAACCGATGGAACCAGCCTCTGCTGGCAGCAAAAGTCGGAGTGGCACTCCCTTCTCCTTCTTTTGTTTTCAGCATCTCATACAAAGATTTTGCTTTTGTGCATATGAGATCTTGACTTAGTGGTGTGTTCTTCTTATTCAAATCTTCGATCCAGACTGACAGTAATTTCTCCATTCTTTCTAAGATAGATGATCTCGAACGAGAAAGTTTTGTTGCACTTATAGGTGTTGAACCTTCGCTGGAGATTTTAATTTTTTTTTTTCCCGATTTTTATAAATCGTTCTCACAGTCGATTCTGAGAGTCCAAAATCTCTCCCAACAATTGTTGCTTTGCCTCCATTTTCCATTCTTCTTAACACTTTCATCTTCAATTCCAAAGTGACGCTTTTACGCTCTTTTTTCTTTACAGGCGGCATTTTTAACGTAGGGTTAAATTATGTATGTATGTATCTCCAATAAATATTAAAACAAAACTGCCAGCCGACCGAACTAACATTACGGAACAAATGAACACACGAAACGAACGAGGAAATCCCCATAGAACAAAGTCGAAGGACAGGGAATTCCCAATTCTTCAAAGAGAATATTCAGAGAAAGCGGGGATCCCCCCGCGACCATAGAGAAGTTAATGACTACATGAGCGCGAAATTTGAAATTCGCGTTATAGTGAAACCGCGCGTAACGGGGTCGCGCTAAGCGGGGTATTACTGTATATATATACATCTATAATATATATAAAAATGCAACGTCTCTCTGTCTGTCTGTCTGTCTATCTGTCTGTCCGTTAGTGACCTTATCACTGGAGAACCACTTATCCGATTTACGTACTTTTTTTTAAAACATACTTATGTTCTCTGGCCAGGTTATAGGCTATATTTTATTACGATAGGTAGCATAAGGAATGAGCAGTGACAATAATAGTGAGTGAAGTCGGAAAAAAAAGTTTGTTGCTAGCGCGTTCCCTTGCAATATACAGCCTAAACCATTAAATATGGAA
The DNA here is from genome assembly GCA_019049505.1 of Pachyrhynchus sulphureomaculatus. Lineage (NCBI taxonomy): Eukaryota > Metazoa > Arthropoda > Insecta > Coleoptera > Curculionidae > Pachyrhynchus > Pachyrhynchus sulphureomaculatus. The sequence goes on from CM032454.1 coordinate 70,941,905, forward strand.
CAATATTATGTAGCAGAGAATATCTTTAATCTATAATCTATAATATATATAAAATGCAATGTCTCTCTGTCTGTCTGTCTGTCCATTAGTGCGTTTATCACGCGAGAACCAGTTATCCAATTTATGTGACTTTTTTAAAATTCATACATATATTCTTTGGCCAGGTTATATAATAATAATAATAATCTATATCTATAATATATATAAAATGCAGCGTCTCTCTGTCTGTCTGTCTGTCTGTCCGTTAGTGCGCTTATCATTGGAGAACCACTTATCTGATTTACGTGCTTTTTTTTAAAACATTCATATGTTCTCTGGCCAGGTTATCTATATATCTATAATATATATAAAATGCAACGTCTCTCTGTCTGTCTGTCTGTCTGTCTGTCTGTCCGTTAGTGCGCTTATCACTGGAGAAGCACTTATCCGATTTACGTACTTTTTTTTTTAAAACATACATATATTCTCTGGCCAGGTTATAGGCTATATTTTATTACGATAGGTAGCATAAGGAATGTGCAGTGACGTAAAATAGAATGAAGTCGGAAAAAAGTTTGCCGCTAGCGCGTTGGTTTGCAATACACAGCCTAAACCATTAAATTTGGAACAATATTATGTAGCAGAGAATATCTATAATTTATCTATAATATATATAAAATGCAAAGTCTCTCTGTCTGTCTGTCTGTCTGTCTGTCTGTCTGTCTGTCCGTTAGTGACCTTATCACTGGAGAACCACTTATCCGATTTACGTACTTTTTTTTTTAAAACATACTTATGTTCTCTGGCCAGGTTATAGGCTATATTTTATTACGATAGGTAGCATAAGGAATGAGCAGTGACAATAATAGTGAGTGAAGTCGGAAAAAAGTTTGTTGCTAGCGCGTTCCCTTGCAATATACAGCCTAAACCATTAAATATGGAACAATATTATGTAGCAGAGAATATCTTTAATCTATAATATATATAAAATGCAATGTCTCTCTGTCTGTCTGTCTGTCCATTAGTGCGTTTATCACGCGAGAACCACTTATCCAATTTATGTGTCTTTTTTAAATTCATACATATATTCTTTGGCCAGGTTATATAATAATAATAATAATAATCTATATCTATAATATATATAAAATGCAGCGTCTCTCTGTCTGTCTGTCTGTCCGTTAGTGCGCTTATCATTGGAGAACCACTTATCTGATTTACGTGCTTTTTTTTTAAAACATTCATATGTTCTCTGGCCAGGTTATCTATAATATATATAAAATGCAACGTTTCTCTGTCTGTCTGTCTGTCCGTTAGTGCGCTTATCACTGGAGAACCACTTATCCGATTTACGTACTTTTTTTTTAAAACATACATATATTCTCTGGCCAGGTTATAGGCTATATTTTATTACGATAGGTAGCATAAGGAATGCGCAGTGACGTAAAATAGTGAATGAAGTTGGAAAAAAGTTTGCCGCTAGCGCGTTCGTTTGCAATACACAGCCTAAACCATTAAATATGGAACAATATTATGTAGCAGAGAATATCTATAATCTATAATATATAAAAAATGCAATGTCTCTCTGTCTGTCTGTCTGTCCATTAGGGTATTTATCACGCGAGAACCATTTATTCGATTTACCTGTCTTTTTTTAAATTCATACATATATTCTTTGGCCAGGTTATATAATAATAATAATAATAATCTATATCTATAATATATATAAAATGCAACGTGTCTCTGTCTGTCTGTCTGTCTGTCCGTTAGTGCGCTTATCCCTCGAGAACCACTTATCCGATTTACGTGATTTTTTAAATTCATACATATGTTCGATGACCAGGTTATAGATATATATTTTATTACATCTATAATATATAAAAAATGCAACGTATCTCTGTCTGTCTGTCTGTCTGTTCGTTAGTGCGCTTATCACTGGAGAACCACTTATCCGATTTTCGTACTTTTTTTTTAAAAACATGCATATGTTCTCCGGCCAGATTATAGGCTATATTTTATTATGATAGGTAGCATAAGGAATAAGCAGTGGCGATAATAGCTAATGAAATCGGAAAAAAGTTTGCCGCTAGCGCGTTCTCTTGCAATACACTGCCTAAACCACTAAATATGGAACAATATCATGTAGCAAAGGATATCTATAATATATATAAAATGCAACGTCTCTCTGTCTGTCCGTTTATGCGCTTATCACTGGAGAACCACTTATCCGATTTACGTGCTTTTTTTTTAAACATGCTAAACCATTAAATATGGAACAATATCATGGAGCAAAGAATATCTATAATATATATAAAATGCAACGTCTCTCTGTCTGTCTGTCTGTCCGTTAGTACGCTTATCACCGGAGAACCACTTATCCGATTTACGTGCTTTTTTTAAACATACGTATGTTCTCTGGCCAGGTTATAGGATATATTAGGATTAGGTGACATAAGGAATAAGCAGTGACGATAATAGTGAATCAAGTCGGAGAAAAGTTTGCCGCTAGCGCGTTCTCTTGCAATACACTGCCTAAAGCATTAAATATGGAACAATATCATGTAGCAAAGAATGTAATATATATAAAATGTAAGGTCTCTCTGTCTGTCTGTCTGCCCGTTAGTGCGCT
>CM032454.1:70947009-70966842 GCA_019049505.1 Pachyrhynchus sulphureomaculatus
CATGTGATGGGACTACTGTGGAATCTAATTTTCTATAAATGTTTCTCTAGGTCAGTCCCACCACTAAATAGGTCTTGGTTCTTATTAAATATAGGACGTTAGATGTTAGTTTTTTAGAAGGACTGCCAATTACGTCTCTTGCACATCATAGTTTTCGGACCTTTCGCCACGGGCCCGAAAAAGCCTTTTATTATGCAATTTCAGGAACAGCCTATATATTGGGAGATTAAATTGACTATTTTAATATGTAATATTATTCATTGAATTCGGAACAACTAGTTCCAATGTACAAAATCGATTGGGTCTATTACTATGGGACAAATTAGGCCCAAATCGGTATTTGGTTGTAATACCACCTTTTGGCATCAAAACGAAAATTTCCAGATTCTTCAAGTATAATTACGTTCGAAACGGATTAATTTCCACTTTCTATGAAATATTATGCCGATAGTCGCAAGAGTCGTAAGTACTTTTAAATTTTTTTTATAGAAAATATGATGCAAAATATTTCTTTTTTTAATACACTATAAAAAAACTTTTAATGAATTTTAAAGTATTTAATTAAAATTAAGTATTTTCTAAATTTTTCAAGCATTTAATCCCATTTTGAAACATTTACTTGATTTTTCAAGCATTGATTCACTTGACTTTTTTGCATTTATACTAGACTATAAAAGCATTTTATTTGAAATTTTTAGAAAACGCTTCAAAAATCCAGCAAATACTTAATTTTAAGTAAATATTTTAAAATTCATCTAAAGTTTTTTTACAGTGTATTAAAAAACACAAATATTTTTCAGCATATTTTCTATATTAAAAATGTACAAAAAAACTTTTATACGTATTTACAGTATGAATTTCTTGCGGCTATCGGCATAATATTTCATAGAAAATAGGAAATTAATGTAATTATGCATGAAGAATCCTGAAATTTTCATTTTGTTGTCAAAAGCTGGTATTCCGATTTGGGCTTAATTCGGCCCATAGCAAACGATTTTGTTCATTGGGACTAGTTGTTTCGAATTCCATGAATTTTATTACATACGAAAATCGTCAATTTACCCTCTTAAAAGATATGCTGTTGTAGAAATTGGAGACATACCAGAAGAGCGTAGCTTAGCGAACAATCCAACGTGCCAAACACGGTCGAATGCCTTGGATATATCAAAAGCAACCGATCGAGATTTTTAAAAGTGTTCAATTGCGCTGTTCCAAAAAGTGTTACATAAGTTAGAAGATTTCCTGTCGATCTATGTTTAAGAGAGCCATATTGATTGTCGCTAATAATATTGAATCATTCAAGATATTTTAGAAGATGTTATTGTGAGTCAACGATTTAAATGTTGCTAGGTCTTGCTAATCTAATCGCTTTCTCATTACTTGTTATTTCCGAATACCCTGGAACAAAAACTAGGTGAACCCTGTTTATTCTAGAGGATAGTTCTAAAAGGTCACGTTTATACTCCATCGTGATCTTGATGTTGATCTGGTAGGCATCTAAAGCCTTTAGAAAGACTTTACTATCGGAAAGAATATATATGTCTTCATTGCAATAGTCCCGTCCAATATTTTCGTGAACACTTGTTTGAATTGCGTAAATTTTGCCTAAAATATTGTCACACTTGTCCCTAGTGAAATGCAGTGCTCCACTTCAATTTTTCTGTATATACATATGTAAGCCCCTACTCTGCTTGCAGTTTTTGATTCGTTGCCTTCGTAGGAGTTATCTTGGTCCGTAGATTTGGAACTGTATGGTTATTCAAAATTATACAACGTTGTCGTATGAACAGATTACAGGTCCAAGTGCGTGACCCCATTTGTCTCCAATCATTTTTTATATATGTCGAGAAGTATTACCCCTAGACTTATTTCCATAGTTGTGGTCGGGGTGCTACTTTGAGCCCATTTAGTAGATGAGCAAGCGGAACTTTTTCTAACTTCAAGTCAATTTTCTAATTAAAAAGTATATTTTTGATAGTTATTTCATAAGAAATTACAGTTACTTCATATAAATGAAGTAACTGTAATTTTACTCATCGGTCTGTAGATGGGAATTATACAGAGTATATTTTATGTTAGGGAGATTTTTTGACATAGAAATTTTGTTGAAATAAATCTCCTCACTAAACTTCTTTTATCCAAACGTCAAATAGGATCTGCTCAAGTTATTTCCATTTTTAATTTCGAACCTGAAAAAATATCTATATGATAATCAATACGATAAATTACTTAACTTATAACGTTATCGGCATAGTTAGGCACTTCACTTCTTGAATTGATTCAGCCGATACTTGGTGGAAATCCATAACTAGAAGTTTTACAAGAAGTAAAACGCTACTTAAATTTCTACTAAATTTTTATTTTTAACACCATGACATGTTTCGCTGTACGACAGCTTCTTCAGATGGTTTGTTACAAAATGAGGATAAAATTACTATAATAAATGGTTGGTTCACAATTTATGGCAGGTAATAAAATAATTTAATTAAAACAGATTTAGTAATGGTGAATTTATTAAGGAATCTGAATTTTTCAATTTTTTATTTCTAAAGATTCTAGGTAATTAAGTTTCAGGCTCTTTGTGCAAGTATGTAATATTTCAAAGTTTGAGTTGAATTAGTGGTTATTTTCAATTAAATGATTTGCTTAATTTGAGTTATTTTTTCTATTGATGTATAGTGAAGCATGTTCTTTTATTCTTTTCTGTTTTTGAGCAATTTCCACAATTTAATTTGTATACTCCGGATCTATTTGTTTTAGTTTTGTTATTTTTTATAAATTTGCCAAGTGTGGGATGTTTTAAATGCTGTGTTAATATGTAATTTTCTCAAGAATCTATTTAATTTAGTGCCGCATCTACCATAGTACGTTATTGACTTTACGTTTTTATAAGGTTCTTTATTACTTGGAAAAACTGTACTAATGACTTTTTTGTAAAGTTTTTTCTTGAGAATATTATATATTATGGATGGTGAATAGTCATCATTTATTGCTAATTGTTTTATAATATTAAATTCTTTTTGAAAATCGTCTTGGTTCAGAGGACTCTTTATTAATCTGTGAATCATATTATGGAAAACTGTAAGTTTGTGACTTGGTGGATGACATGAGGTATTATGGATAATTATGTTAGTATGACGTTTATGGTAAATAGAAAAAATGTGTTTGTCATTATGTCTTTTTATTGTTAGGTCAAGGAAGTTTAGGCTATTGTTGATTTCAACTTCACTGGTGAATTTTATATTTTTGTGTATATTATTCCAAAAATTTTGAAATGTGGCAAATTGTCTATCACTTCCTGTAAAACAACATAAGATATCATCAACATATCTATGCCAGTATACAAATTATTTAAAAAGTGGGTGTTTGCTTATTTGGTTCTCTATGTTATTCATAAATATTTCCGTCAATAGAGGACTAAGTGGATTGCCCATTATGAGACCGTCTAGGCTGCTGTATAAATCGTTATTAATTTCAACATAATTTTGTTCTATACAAACCTTTAAGCAATTTAAGATGTCTTGTTTTATTATTGGGTAGACATTGATTTCAGAAAGAAGTTTTTCAATTAGTAATATAGTTTCCCTACTTGGTATGCTTCGAAAAAGATTTTGAACATCGAGAGAGATTAATTTTGAATTGTCAGGTAACTTTAAATGTTTGATGTTTTCAACTAGTTGTTGTGATTTTTTTATTGCAAATTGAGCTTTAAATTTAATGTTTTCTATGAGTATTTGAACAAGACGTTTTGATAGTTTATAAGATGGGGCTGACACGAAAGATACTACTGCCTTATAGGGTAACCCGTTTTGTGAAGTTTTATTAATGAATATAGTTTAGGTGTTTGTTGGTTCATAAGAGTGAGAATTCTAGAATCTTTATCATTAAACAAACTTTTACAATTAGAGATCGTTGATTTAATAATTTTCTGATAACTTTCAGTTGGGTTACATTTTAAAACTGGGTATTTATCTGGGTTTAAGAAATCTGTTGTTCTTTGGATATAATCTACTTTGTCAATCGCTACTACTGAATTGTCTGCTTATGTAAATATTGTATCTGCTGATTTATTTCTAATGTCTTTTATTAATTGAATATCTTATGAGTATTTTGGCGTAAAAATTCTTTTTTTAGTATAGTAGCTGCTTCGTGTTTTTTACTAATATTATTTGGGTGATTATTGAGAGCTACTTCTGTATCAACTGATAATATATTTAATGTATGTACCATTTATTATAGTAATTTTATCCTCATTTTGTAGCAAACCATCTGAAGAAGCTGTCGTACAGCGAAACATGTCATGGTGTTAAAAATAAAAAAATTTAGTGAAAATTTAAGTAGTGTTTTACTTCTTGCAAAACTTCACTTCTTGTTTTGCTTAAAATTTCTTCCAATAACATCCCTTCCGAGACAATAGAAACCTTAACACATTGTAGAGCTAATTGCATGCAATAATATGTGACGTTTCTAAATACATCCTCTGTGGTCAAAGTAAATATAATTTTGGGATGAATTTTTGAAAACCGGAAAATGAAATTTTGCTATGTTCCTTGGCTAGTAAAATAACTTGACACAAATCCAATCCCCTACTAAAATTGAAGCCGAGGACTGGGCCTAATGGGTCCATTGAAATAAGACTAAGTCTCCAGTAGGTGAAGAAAGAGTTGTTTAAAAGAATGAGTTTAAATTTGTCTTATTCTGAAAATTTTTTAATATATATTTTACTTGTTTTTACCTACTTTTAAGTTACTTAAGGAGGTTAATCCTAGCTGGGAAGCCCTGTATTATATATATTAATTAGCTTTTCTTTGTTATACAAACTTTTAACTAAGCCATCACTTTAATGAAATCAATTTAGCTGAAGTTTTATACAGAATTTTATTTCCAAGTTTAGAAAAGTCTTATCAAACTAAATTTAATTCAAAACAAGCCAGCAAGGCGAGCTCAATTTACCAGCGGAAATAACAAGATTTTTAAAACAAAGTGTCTGGCTTGCAATTTCCTTACCTCCATTACATTATCTTTTCGCATTATTTCCCGTCATTATCTCCGAAATGGCTGGTCATGTTGCAGACAAATGACACGGCGACATGGCTAAAACAAAAAGGTTGTGTTAGTGCAAATGGGAATGAGGCCAATTAGGACATAAAGCGAGGGTCTTGTGGTACAATATTTGATTAAATTAAATATTATCCATTAGGCAAAATGTTGGAAGACAAAACAATTTGGGACAGATTTAAAGAATGAAATTTTTTACAAGTAGACAATTATCTCGATTCTAAAAATGTCTATTGTCTTGCCACATAAATTTTTTAAGTTATGTCTACACCTTTATATATATATATATATATATATATATATATATATATATATATATATATATATATATATATATATATCGTCGCCACCACGTTTAAGTAACGAATGTTAAAAATCACGTTTTTTTTTTTTCGTTAGTTTTCCACTTAGATCCCTTTAACGGAGCTTGTGGCAAAATATCAAACCGCTTCTGCAATTGGAAGAGCGCGAATGAGCTGTTGTACTTTAACGAATATACGGCTTTTTCAATACTTACTATGCAAAAGTAGCATGACATTAGAAACAAAAAATCCATTGCATTATAACGAATGAGTCATGTTCGTTAGTTTACATTTAAAATTTTTTCCTATAATATAATTGTTATTCAGTGTTATCTAACGAATATGGCATATTCGCTAATTTTTTGTTATAGGGTCGTACATTTTAAAATCTTATGTGTTGAATATGCCACATTCGCTGTTTACTGTGTTACAAAATCTTGATTCAAGTGATGTTTTATATGGATATTTCTCGAATATCCGAAATGGGTTTTAAGAAATAAACCACTACAGCAACTGTGCTGACTATTCACGGAATTTTTCGCCCTCTTTCCTATACCAGGACAGCATTGTGATTATTCCTTGAATTTGTGAAAAAAAATAATTATTTTCAAGAATACCCTCTCCTATGATTCCAATATCGTTGAGCTCAGGAGCTCAGTTTTACATTTGTTTTCACATGAACAACAGCCATGACGTCTTCAAGAAGGGCTCAATTTTTGAAACGTTTAAAAGAAAATGTATTTGGTTCAAGTAGCAACACTTATGAGCCAGGTAAGTTATTATTTCATAATAAATTAGTACATTATTTTTTCTAAATACGATGACTTCATAAAAATTATGATTTTTTAGTTATGAAATAATTCATTTTGTATAGTGATTTTGAACTACGAGATAAATACAGATGCCTCCATAGATACTGCAGCCAATTCAAAGGCACAAAAAATTGATTCTTCAGGAATCCTTTTAAGAGAAGGTGAGATTTACTTAGTAATTCGACTTTTATGTTGGTGCAACAATGTTTTGATTTTCAAATTTAATAATCCATTTAATTTTTTTTTTTTCAGATCTCTTTCTTTCAGACAATGATGATTCGGATCAGGATCCAACGTTTGTCCCAACCGTTAATGACGAAAAAGATGACAGTGAAGAGTACGACGAATGTGACAGTGCTAAAGAAAAAAGTAGGTTACTAACAACTTATTGTTTAGTTTAGTAATTTTTTCTGCAACCTAAGTTTTTCATCCAAACAATTTAGACCCCTATAATAATGTAATTGTACATGTTGAAATAACTGTATGATAATAATATTTTATTATATTTCAGAGAAAAAGAAAAAACACACTAATAACATTCAAGGTGGCACTCATTCAGTTGGGGCAAAAAATAATCCAAATCCTGAAGGGTATGATGACGTCTATGCTGCTGCTGAAAATAATATTGACATTCCATCAACTTCGATGTCTGCCCATCTTCAAGAACCTTGTCGTCCCACCGAGGTAGTAAGTAGCTCATATGCAAGTAATAATCCTGTAACGTCAGAAAGTGAGCCCAAAAAAAGATTTAAGGGTAATCCTGAGAATTGGAAGCGAAATAAAAATAAGATTCCTCGTCTAAGCGGACAAGAATATCAAACTGTAAAAGGGAAAATAATACCAGCCAAGCCTCTCAAAGTCTCCCCCTGTATTAATAATCCAAAACATGATCGTTCTATCAAAATCCCCGAAGAAGGTAGACAAGAAATATATAAAGCTTTTCATTGATTCAAAACTCTTCAAGACCAACGTAACTTCTTCATACATCATATTCGTTTGGAAAAGCCTAAAAGATTTGTTTCTGAGAAGCCGCGAAAAGCTGTCACTAAAATTTACACACTTACATTTCAAAATGAGGCATACACTGTATGTAGGTTTTTTTTTAAATACATTAGGTATCAGTGAGGGTCTTGTAAGAGAGGCATTTAAAAAACTTTCTTCTGACGGTGTTTTAGAATCCGATCAAAGAGGGAATTTTCGAGGCCAATTCTAGAGAGTACGTTAAATTTTATCAAGCAACACATTTTGTTGTTTTCCTGCAGTAGAGTCCCATTACTGTAGGGCTAATAATAATTTCAGATTTTTAAGTTCTGATCTAAATTTAAGAAAAATGTTTAATTTGTATAAGCAAAAATGTCAAGAAAAGGGAATGAATAATTCATCATTCGAGTCGTACGTAAAGTTTTCAAGAGCTAAAAATTAAAATTTCACAAACCAAAAAAAGTGCGTGAATTTCAATGAAAGTTCTGAATCCGAAAAAATAAAAATCGGGATGCCTTTGACAAACATATAAATTTCAAAAATGCAGCTAGGGCTAGGAGAAACGAGGATAAAGTAGCGGCGAAGGGAAACAAATCGGTTCTATCATTCAATTTTGACTTACAAGCCGTGTTGCAGACCCCAAAAGGTGCTGCCGGTCCCTTTTATTATGCTCGAAAGTTAGCAGTGTACAATCTTACCATATACAACCTAGGAAACGGGGGAACGGGACAGAGGGAGGGAAAGGTAGCATAGAGATTTCCACATGTATATTTAAGTACATTTCTTCAGCGCACCCTGAAATTGAACACATCAGAATGATGTCTGGTAATTGTGGAGGCCAACAAAAAAATTTTAACTTTGCTTTAATGTGCTTAAATGCTATACAGTCTCACCCTAACATTAAAATCATAAACCACGTCTATTTTCAATCAGGGCACTCGCAAATGGAATGTGATTCAATGCATTCCAAAATAGAATCAAAGGCAAAATATACCCCAGTTTATACGCCTGACGATTGGGCGGAAATAATGAGACTAGCTCGGGTACATCCAAATCCCTGTGTCGTCACTAAGTTACTGCACGATGACTTTTTAAATTTTAACCCTTTACAATATAAGCTAATAGAAGAAAAAACAATGCAAAAAAAATTAAAAGCTCAGAAAATCAAGTTTTCTGACTGTTTATGGTTTCAGTACAGAAAAGAAGAATTAAATAAAGTATTTGTAAAAACATCTTTCGACGATATTGATTTCAAAACGTTAATTGTAAAACCAAAAAAAGGAAAGCTTAATAAAAACACACCTCTTCCTTTGCCATTTAATTCTTATTCTGATAGGCTTGGTATTTCATTGGCTAAGAAAAAGGATCTTATTAAATTGTGCGATACATATTTAATACCGAGGGGCTACCACACTTGGTACCACCAACTTACTACCTCCAGGGAAGCAAGGGACAGGTGGGATGAGATGGACGCAAGTGAAGAAGAAGAAGAAGTATAATTACATGATAATTAAAATTATATAATTTCATTTTGTTTACATAAAACTGAGTACTTTTATGTCAAAAATTTTTTTGTAACTAGTTTTCTAAATTTTTTTATATACGTTTTTCAACTTGTTTGGAACAGTTTATAAGCCTGGTAAATATTAAACTTAAACTTACCAACTGTCTAAAATTTTGTAAAATAAAGTTTTGCTTAACTGAAAAACATTTTTTTACCAAATACCATGATACTTAACCTAACTAACCTAAATAACAGTCATTAATACTTTATTTTTTTTGAAAAAAAAAGGAAAGCTAATGGAAAACTGACGAAAGTGGCGATGCAGAAAAATTAGGTGAAATTGACGAATGTGGCACATTCGCTACTTTTCTACCAAATTGGTTCCCAATTTACACAAATTGACCATAAGATGTAAAGTATCGAACAGTTTTAATTAATTTTATTAATTTAATGGGCGGGGTTTTGCAAAATAAAATCTTATAAACACAAATCTAAGACTCAGACAAGTTGCTGATTTTTTTATTACAAACATATTCGCAAAGGGGAAGATCCAGTTTAAACTCAAAGTTCTTTTTTGCTCTCCTGAAAAGTAGCTATTTTCACATTCGTTACTTAAACGTGGTGGCGACGATATATATATATATATATATATATATATATATATATATATATATATATATATATATATATATATATAAATATATATATATATATAAAAATGTGTGTGTGTGTGTGTGCGTGTGTGTGTGTGTGTGTTTAAGACTAATTAATAATACATTTGTTAATATTATTAATTTACTAGTAGATATTAAAATTGTATATGTAATAACAATTAGTAGTAGTATAGGTATCACAGCTTCCTTCCATGGAAATTTTGTACAAGAAAACGTCTTAATAGCTAATTTACTTAAAAATATAAACAGTAGTTTACAGGTACACAAGCATAATAAAATACAAATAAAACTGGGGTATTAGTTTTTACTTCCCTAGATAAAAATTTACGTCTATAGAATAAAAACTTTAATTAAAAATTCTAAATGTATTTTCTCGCTTTAAATTAAATTTTCAAGCCAGATGCAGTCAGACATTCTTTTCATAATCTAACCCATTAGCTGATACTCGAACAAAATCTTACTTGTAGTGTCGAAAGTTAGAACATTGCTGTTTACGGTAAAATATGACTTAGTTTGTAGATTTAAATGCAGCGGTCATAAATTACAACAGTTGTCGAAACAAATTTAAATTTAATAAATAATGCTACACGAGATTAAAATATTCCTGCTCCTGCAAGGCAACACGAGATTATCTTCTCGTAAATAAAAACTTTGGAAGTATCTGCGAATTCTCCGCATGAACAAATACCATAATGCTATTTGCATGAGACATATAAATAAAACGCCTTTCAACTTATAAATTATTATTATTGAGTGTCACACACAGTGTCACAGCACAAATTATGCAGTAATGTAAGCTGAAAAAAGGGTAAAACTCGAAATGAAAATTATAAAGCTGAAAATTTGTATAAATCTTTGGCATTCGAAAAATTAGTTCAAAACTCATAGAATCTCGTGTCCGCGAGTCAATATATTCAGGGCCAAACGTTACGAAAATCGGTTTTTTGCAAATATACTGTTTCATGTGCTTCAAATGATGTTTCGAGTTATTAGAAAACTTGTAGAGTATAAAATTCTCTATAAATTTGGTCTCAAGCGATATTTTATGTAATTAACCGTTCTCGAGGTAGTGCGTGAAGAGTAGGAAGCTCCCATCCGTATATAGGATAACGCTATGTCATCTCTGGAATCAAATGCATAGTACAGTTTATAAAATTAATTATTTATTTATAAATGATATTTATAAATATTATTCATAAATAAGACATCTGTATGGTGAATATTACAAAACGAGACCCTGGAATCCACAACAACATCATTACCACCAGCACCAGAAGAACTACTCAGTACGATCTGCTGCAATTGCAAGAAAGGTTGTGGCACGAACTGTGGTTATAGAAAGGTAAGGTTGCAATGCTCCTCAGTTTGTGGCCAGTGTAACGGACAAGCTTGCCTCAACGCTTCATATTCAAATGATCTTGATGTACAATTGGTACGTTTTCGTAAATATTTTACCAAGTTTTATATAAAACTTAATATTCGCTCTCTGTTGATGCCCTGAGGTCCTTAAGGCTTTAGAGCCAAATATGATGGACAACGAGGATGATGATAACGGTCTAGAAATCCAATTTGAGCGACCAGAAGAGGAAGACGACGACGAACAACAGCTGCATATCTGCTATTGATAATCAGAGTAAAAAAAATACCTTAAATTTTAATTTAAATAAATTGTAATAGGTTTACGATAAACTTATGATAAAAAATGTAATTACAATGTATTTAAACTATTTCATTTCAATATCTTATTATTTATATTAATTAACTCAATATTATCATACGGACGTCTTATTTATGGTTAATACATATTTATAAATATCATTTATAAACGAATAAATCAAGTTTCTTATAAATAATTAATTTTATAAACTGTCCACAGTTGACATAGCGTTATCCTATATACGGACAGGCGCTTCCCACTCTTCCCGCTTTATTTCGAGAACGGTAAAGTCTATAAAATATCACCTGAGATCAAATTTATAACAAAGTTTTTGTTCTACACGTTTTGTAATAGCTTCAAACATCATTCGAAGCATAGGAAACAAAATATTTACAAAAACCCGATTTTCGCTACGTTTAGCCTTGAATATGTTGACTCGCGGACACAAGATTCTATGAGACTTTTGAGTTAACTTTTAGAATGTCAAAACAAAGATTTATGCAAATTTTCAGCTGACTTTTATTTCGAGGTTGAATCCTTATTTGACTGGACCCAAAGATTGTCGAGCTTAGCACGAAGAAATTCGCAGGGCGTGTTCGATGTCTCTTTCAATTATATTACCCTGCAAGAAATTTGAGGCCTTGCTTTGATTATTATATAAATATTTAAGATGAACCCCTTTTGCCGGCTATGAAAAGGTATATTTTTAGTTCTTAATATACTATACTTAAATCTACAGAACTATCACTATATAATAAATGTAAATTATTAACATGAGTGTTCTAGTATAATTTTATTAAATCATTACTGTTTGCAAAAGAAGAAGGCTTCAATAAATTAAACCCAAATATAGCCTTTATCAGGGTCGGCAACCTTTTAACTAAGGGGTGCCAGTTTTCATCCATACAACATTTCGCGTGCCGACATAGGTACTTACTACAACTAAAATTAACAAAAATTAACTTAAATTAACTTAAAATATTGCTTTTAGAAGGTTTAATTACAAAAAAATTTTAACATTTCACAAATAATTTTATTATACTAGTCCTAGGACCTAGTGTGAACCCTGTGCTTGAAGTTCTTTAAGAGAGTTTTCTTATATCCGGTTCATGTCTGGTTATTTTCAGTGTCACACATGCTTCCGAGTTGTCTGTTGTCAGCCTGCTTCGGTGCGGGTTTAAAATCACTCTCATATGGGAAAAAAGTTGTTCACAGATATAGGATGATCCGAAAGCTGTAAACATGGCAAACGCTACTTTCTTAAGACAAATAAATTTCTCTGGTAAACTCATCCAACACCTTCTAATACCCTTTTTAATTCTATAAATTTCGTGTTCCATAACTCGGAGCTTTTAAATTCAATGTATTGAAGATCAAAATCATTAATGTCCATTTATGAGAAAAGAGATATGTCAAAGCAACTGCTGGAAAAATCCAGTAAATCTGGTTTGATTAAAAAAGCGAACATAGGACCATGTTTATCAAAATCTTGACCCCTCTCGATAAACTCCTCTTTTAAATTAGTCATATATTTAAGAATTTCGTCTATTAGTGCACCATCGTCAACACTGGATATATAAGTTTTTAAATTCGGAAAATATTTATATGTGTTTGTAGTAATATCGCTGATAAATAAATCTATTTTTAATTTGAATGATTTCCAGGATTCGTATAAATCCAGAACTGTTTTGCCTGAACCTTGTAACTTTAAGTTGAGTTCACTGAGATGGTTTGTAATATCAGTAAGAAACATTAACATACAGATCCAGTTCTTAACTTCTAGTTCAGAATAAGCATCCACTTGATTTTTTTTCCAACAAGAACGATTTAATTTCGCCCAGACATTGCACAAATCTAGAGAGCACTTTACCACGGCTGAGCCGGCGTACATTATTGTGCAATGGTATATCTGAATATACACTTTCTAATTCCTGCAGAAATGCCTTAAATTGTCTATGGATCAGTGAAGAACGACCGACAATGTAGTTAACTATTTTAACCACCCTATCCATCACGGATTTTAAACATCCAGCGGAGATTTTAGCGCACAAACTCTCTTGGTGAATTATGCAACGAAAATTCAAAACTGATTGACCCATGCGTTCAGTAAGAAGGGAAACAAATCCTTTATATCTCCCAATCATAGCAGGAGCGCCATCTGTCATTACGCAAAAATTTTTATTTAAATCAATGTTCCACTTTTCAAAATGTTTAACAAATTCTGAAAATATATCCTCTCCTCTTGTAGTTCCCCGCAATAGGAGCAGACAAATCAGCTCTTCATACACACTGCATCATCGAAGTATCGCGCAACGATTGCCAGACGGGCAATGTCATTAATATCGACACTTTCATCCAATGCTACACTAAATACAAAACTCTGTTTGGTAGCATCTCTCTGCTGTTTTTGGACATTTTGTGTCATTTCGGTAATTCGTCTCTCGATGGTCCGCGCTGATGCCGGTATATCCCTAATCCTGGCCAATATTGTATCTTTACTGGGCAAGTCGTCGAATAAAATCTCGCCAGTACTCAAAAACGTTTGCTTCATAAATTCTCCGTCAGTGAACGGCCTACCCTTTTGTGCCAACGATTGTGCAATTTTGAAACTGCATTCAGTTACCTGATTTTTCCCTTGGAAAACTTTGCTAAAGAATGTTGCCTGTTTCTCGTATTGTTTACTTGCTCTTTATATTGCCTCCCTTTTATGAGCGTTATCTTTAAATCACGATTCATGTTTTATCTGGAAATGTCGTTGAACACTAGATGTCCGGAAAACTACGCTTTCCCGACATAGGACACAAATGGCCCGATCGTTTTGCTGTACAAAACCGTAATCTGTTGTCCATGAAGTTTGAAATGATCGAACGTCTACCTTCTGTTTCTTCGCGGCCATAACGCAACGTAATTTTAATTTTTAAACTTTTCGACGACTATTGACTGGAACGGATGTTACTTCTAAACTAAATGATCCAAACGTGTAAGCGCTTGCTATATATAGAAAAATAATGTTTCAGAAAATTCCAATAATTAGGTTTATTAAATTTTTTAGAACAAAAATTATTATCTACAACGCGCCCATTGCAATCAAAGGGCCACTTAGAAGTTAAATCTAACAAAAACTAAAGTTCGGCAATATAAAAAGAGTTGCGGTGCGCGTTGGAACGACTGAAGTCAAGTCAAACAAAAACCGCCTTATAGCGGCTCTTTTGATCTGAATTGAGGACATTTATTTGTGTTTTTTGCCTAGGCTTATATTTTGAGGCTTGCCGTCTTTAATACCGAAATTAAAGCCAAACCAATGTATTCAGTAAAATTATAAATTACAAAATATATATCTTGTAGTTTTTGGTAATAATACCTAGTGACCTATATAATATATCGTTTCTGTTTGTATCGTTAAAGTATTACTGTCTTCGATTATTTACTTAATTTCGAAACATGTCACAGATTACAGAATTAATGTGTAAACTTTGAATAGGTACGCGTGCCATTCAAAATTGCTTGGCGTGCCAGAGATGGCACGCGTGCCATGGGTTGCCGACCCCTGGCCTATATACTATTCCCACAAGAAGAAGGCTTTAATAAATTAAACCCATAAATATAGTCCAGAAAAATGTTTTACAGAATGTATACCTAAAATTGTGTAAAACTATATTTAGTTCAGCTGAGTTACACATATTATATTACTTCTTACTTAATGCATTATCATTGAGATATTCAATTGATAAAAAACTAATGTTTAATTGCTAATGAGAGCTCAAGGGTTTTTTTTATGGGTCTAGCACACTTGCTGCAGAGAAGTCCCTAAAGCTCTCCAGGAGCGGAATTTGTGCGGAAAGAGCGATTCACGTTGTTCTTGAATCGCTGTAAATTGTACTCGGTGGGAAACACAGCGCTGGGCAAATTATTCCAAAGGGATGATGTTCTCCATATAAAAGACTGCTTGAAAATCGTTGTACGCGGAGTAACAAGCTGAACTTCATACGGATGTGATGCACCAGCGGGACGTGTATTTCCAACATGCACCGCTTTGTGAGAAATTAAGCGGGCTACATCCTTCGAACACTTTCCATGAAAATACTTGTAGAACAGACTGAAGTCGCCAACCGTTCTTCGATGTTCCAGCGAATCAAGGCCGCCGGTCAGTTCCAGGTCTCCAATCAGACGAACAGCTCTTCTCTGAACAGAATCCAACAAATACAGTGTATGTTTGGGAGCGGAGCCCCAAATGGGGGCAGTAAGTGAGAGATGGAATAAAGATTTATTAACTTCAATTGAATGGCTTATTAAACTAGCAGCTTAACGGGAATTCATTCGTATTTGTAATAAAACCTCTCTTATTATTCACTTTCTGTTTAGATTATATTTGGCAAAGGATTCTATTTTATTAAGTACTATAAATTTTTAGTAAAAATAAGTGCCCCCAAACACCAAAAAAAAATAAAAAATATATTTCGAAAACCAACTATATAAACAGGTATCTAAATTTCAAATCAATTAAACTTCGATGATATCAAAAGTTTGTATGACAGGGCTCAAATAATTTGTAAAGAAAACAATTATGTATTCACAAATTTTAATAAAAAATACATTATACAGAAAGATTTTACCACTATTAAAAACCATTTTATAAATTTTACACAGTGGAGATCTTTAGACCATAAAAAAATTGAATGCAAGAATACTAAAATTATATTGAATAAGTGGCAGTAAAAAAACCCAAATAAAGTAAAAAAACTGACAAAGTGTGAGTTGAATTTGCGCAATTAGTGTTCCGTACGGTGATTGCTTTTAAAATAAAATAAAAACCTTACCTAGGACAAGTTATTAGATCCCTGATATGTATATATCTTAAGCTACAATATGTATTTTCACGTTACATCTCAGTCAATAATATGTAATAGTTGTAGCATCTTAGCTACTTAATAGCCAATAAATCAATCCAGCTCAGTCTAGAATCTAGTAATAAAAGTGTAAAACAAATAAATACTTCCTAAATATTTGTTTAATTATAAACAAATAAAATAAAATTCTTTTGTCTCAGTACAGCGACGCAAGTGACAGGTGACCGCATTTTTTTCTAATGCCTTCACTACCAATGCCGGTGTACCCCAAGATTTCATACTGTTTCCCACTTTGTTTTTTATTTATATTAACGATCGGCTAGAAAGGGCCAGGAGTTCAATCTATAACCTAGCCGATAAGATTAGGTTCTTTTTTCATTTACCTTGAGCACTCGAACATCGGCAAGTCATGCAATTATCCGCAGACAGCAGGAAGTCATTCAACTTAACCGTGACCTGGAAGAAATTCTATCTCAGGGTTTTGGTAACCAAGTAGAATTTAACGCTACAAAAATCGAAACTGCAGTTTTTTCTAAAAAATCATCGTTACGGAACCCGGCATAGTTATGTTAGGAAACTTCATTTCTCTATCATGGTCACTCAGTTTACTGAGCATTGACTTGAAAGCAAATATGTTTTAGTATAAACATATTGCGTGCATAGCAAACCTGCCAAACATGGGAGCAGAGCCCCAAATGACATTTATTGGGCTCTATTCAGAAGAGAGCTGTTCACCAGATTGGAGACCCAGAACTCACCAGTAACCTTGATTGCTTGGAACGTCGAAGAATAGTTGGCGACTTGAGTCTATTTTACACGTATCCTCATGAAAAATGTTCGATTGATGTAGCTCGCCAAATTCCTCCTAGAACGGTGCTTGCTAGGAATTACCGTCGCGCTAATACATCACATTAGTATGAAGTTCAGTTCGTC
The DNA here is from genome assembly GCA_019049505.1 of Pachyrhynchus sulphureomaculatus. Taxonomy (NCBI): domain Eukaryota; kingdom Metazoa; phylum Arthropoda; class Insecta; order Coleoptera; family Curculionidae; genus Pachyrhynchus; species Pachyrhynchus sulphureomaculatus. The sequence goes on from CM032454.1 coordinate 70,963,778, forward strand.
ACTTTTTAAGCATTATTCCTTTGGAATAATTTGCCTAAGACTATATTTTTCACCAAGTTAAATTTGCCATAATTCAAGACCAACATGAATCGCTTATTTCTCACACACATCGTACCGGTGGTGCTTGAAAAATTTCCCTAAAGCACGTATGCTATGTCTATAAAAAAAACAGTACTGAAACGACACGAAGGAGATGAGGATTACTTTCTATAGTTTGTTTACTATTTTACCCCCTGAAACCAAATTAGTGCCGATGCAGTAGCAAGCTACCTTCATCTCCACTAATAAAGAAAGCAAAATCCTTGGTTTAAGGAAGGAGAATTTTGTTGACATTCTTTCGGGATATGGGATACGTTTTACACAACATAGATGTTCTTACAGAATAATACATATGATAAACGCAAAGTATTGACCGTAAAGAAACAGAAATCTGTTTGTTTCTTATCAGATAGCTCTTCTTCTTATATCACTGCTCGTACGATAGCTACAATTTAGAAAGTAAAGTGAACTCTTTTTTCTCATCTGCCTTATAATCCGGACCTTGTACCCTCAGATTTCCACCAAAAAATCTTTAAGGGGAACAAGTTTCACTCTAAATAAAAAGTCACTGCTCGCAGCCACTGGATATTTTTTTCAAGGAATGCGGAAATTACCATAACGATGGCGGTAGTATAAGTTTAGTCTCATTTGAACAATTATCAAATTTTGAAATTTGAACACACCAAATGTCTTTAATTAATGAGCTATTTCCATTTGCTGATAGTGCAGCATCAAATTAAGGCTGTGTAAATTATAACCTCTTTTAGAAATTAATTTTTAAAAAAAGTAAAAACAGTGATTTATAAAATTGAACCTATATTATTGACTTTAATACTTTTACTAGCTATATCTTCAAGGATGGACGCATAAATCTTCACGAAGAATGCATTCAACCAAATTTCTAAGCGAATTTGCAACCGATGATCATTTATATATTGAAGAGACACGCTCTTATTTTTAAAAGGCAGCAACAAAATTTTCAAGAATAATAAATTTAAATTTATTTATGGGTCACCGTGGATGTTAATAAATTAAATATATGACACATCATTTATGAAATATGTCTTGTAGTAGAATGCAATTTAAACCACTTTTCCAAAAAGGAAGCTGTTTTAACAAAATAAGAAAAAAACACTGTAAAAACACCAAACGCTACAAATAAAAGAATCTCATATTTTACACAAATCGCTTACGTAAGTAGATCCTATCTCGTGTAGAATATAAAATTTCTAACAAGGAGCTCGGTGTTTTTAAGAAAAGATTAATGCAAAGTGGAGATAGGCATGCTTGTCAAAAAAGATCATTTATTATAAGAACTTTCTTCGGAACAAAACTTTGTTATGCAGAGAAAATCATTTAATTTACTATCTATAATGGAGTGTTCTGGTGTAGGAAAATGATCTGTCCTTTTTCCAAAAACATTTTGTATAAGTCAACTTTTGAGGTGACTTTTACTTGTCACAGTTAATGAAAAAGTTCTTAATTTATTAAAACGGAGCTTATAATACGAGGATCTTAAAATTTTTATAATATAGTTGTAGAGGTGTTTTAAGGAAGCGGCAATCATAATGTCAGTCTTACTTTTAATATCCATAAAGCTTCAGATAAAAGATTTATCTCCAAAGTGAAATTAGAGAGATGAACAGGGAAGCAGTATGCATAGATATGCAGATGAATTGAAGAAAAACTTTTAAACAGTCTCGGTAATTAGAATAACACTAAGGCACGACGTTAAACAAAACCCACCGACAGTGAACAGGTGTCATTGCCTGACGACAGTCCATGGTCATATTCATCGATGATAATTAACAGGAATATAATTAATGGAGATAGTAAATTCCACAGGAAATGGTTCACGTTGGCTCTCTATGACTGTCGCATTGACAACTAAAGCTAACTCTGATTATACTGACCACAAATTTTGCATCGTGGAGTCGAGCGAAAATCTTGGTTCGATTCATTTTTCATTGAGATGAGATCCTATATTTTCTGAAAAAGGTTTAAAGTATCTCTTCAATAGAAATAACCGGTCAAGTGCAAGTTGAACTTGCTCACTTAGTATTCCGTACGCTGATTGCTTTTAAGGGGTTACATACACCTAGAATATTTAAAAACTCGATTTTACCTATTTTTATTCTCCATACTTCTAAGAATCATTCAAAAAAAAAAAAAAAGAAAATTCCATTCTATTAGTAAGTTATAGCATTAAATGTGACCTAGCGTCGGATTGGGGCCGCTACCTGTCTCAATGTACTATCTGTAATATTACTCAGTCAATTTTTAATATTTTTTAACTTAACAATTACTTTTTATACAAAAATTTCGAGAGGTTTTTTTTTTAATTTTTCTAATAGACAATTTTTTATATATAATTAAACATAAATTTTTTGGCCGAAAATTGCATACTAAACTTTGAAACACTGTAAATTTTTTATTTTTGAATAAAAAACCCTTCAATAATTTGTAACTACTACATTATTTTACAAGATTATTTTTTATTTTTGCAGATTGGATTATTTTTTATAAGTTATTCTGCAGACAAAGGGGCGCTGTAGTTTTCATCAGTGGTCCATTTAACCCAATAAAAAATAATAACTAATAAAATAATAATTTAAAACACATTTATAACTTAAATTACAATGAAAATATATATTAGCCATTCTTTTAAATTATTCACTTAATAATAATTTTATTTTAATATACATTTTTGCAACACCCAGGTGTATGTTACGCCTTAAAATAAAAAATTTTGTTACGGAGGTGTAAAATGACTTCACAAAGCATACCCCACATGAGTTATCAACAAAGTTTTTACTGAAAATTTATGAACTTTTCGAGATTAGGGGGGACAACGATTTTTCTAATTTTTTAAAAAATAATACAAAGAAAAGTGTGCGCAAGTATTACATTATATATTTTTGAACTCGTGTTTTTACAAGCTTTAATTTGACATCCCACATTCATCATCATCAGCTTATACTATCCACTGCTGGACGAAAGCCTCCCTCAAATCTTGCCATCTTTTT
>CM032454.1:70966942-70976942 GCA_019049505.1 Pachyrhynchus sulphureomaculatus
TTAAATAATATTTGTAGCAGAAAATGAATAATTCATAAAATAAGTATATTACTTGTTAGCTGCAGAGCAATAGTTTTAAATTTACCTAAAAATATAAAATGTTGCATATTCTGTGTTGGTATTTTGCAATGCAATTACGACGATGGTTTTTAATTAAAACGGCGGTAATTAATGTATACAATTTTGAACAAAACCCGTCCAAGTAATATGTGGCTTTTGCGGCATTTTATTTATTATAGGAATAATAAATTCCCCGGATAATAAAACAGAAACTTTTATTGTTTAAGTAGAGAAGATAAAAGGTTTTTAGTTTGACCGGGCATTTTATCGAATACGGTCTATAAAGCGTTTTGTGAATTACAAAAAGCTTATTTTTAACTATTATTTTGGTATTTCAAATAAAAATTGTGGTATGTAAGAGTATTTACGAGTCGGTTTTAAGTGATAATAGGATATTGAATGGATACTGTCATATCCAAATGTAAGTTTTATAATATCAATTCTCATTTTATTTTTCCTTAAAATGTAATTCGTTAGTTAGTCATGTAAGAAATGCACAAACATTTTAATAATTTAATGACTCTTTGGCTATTATACAACTTTAAACTCTTTTAGTTATTTCATAAATGTTCCACACGGAACATTTTATGAAATCACTTTAGTGGCCCTTTGTCTGCCACAACCAATTTTCTCCGAACTTATTCGACATAGCTTAAATTTTGTACAAATATAGGAATTGATAGCCCAATCGGGGCCGTGTAGTTTTATAAGTTACATTTTTCACTTAAGGGGTTAGTTTTGATGGGTGATATCGGAAGTAAAAAAAAAATACGAGCTTGTAAAACTTGCGCACACTTTTCTTTGTATTATTTTTAAAAGAATGGCCAAAGAACCATGTCCACCGACCCTATCTCGAAAAGTAGTGTTCAAAAAATTTTGAAAAAATTTCTGGAATAGTCTCCATAAAGTGTAGGTTGAGCGAAAATAATCACTAGTACATCACGTTTGATAATTTATCTGGTATAAAAAAAAAACTAGTTTCCCGCCAAAATGGTGTTTATTTCGTCGAAAATTGTCAATTGAAGGAGAACTGATAGCTACAAAATAATTTTATCTTATTTGTTTATAATTAAACAAATATTTAGGTAGTAAATATTTGTTTTCAACTTTTACCACTAGACCTAGATCGAGTTAGATTGATTTATTGGCTATTAGGTAGCTAAGATGCTATAACTATTACATATTATTGGTTCAGAAAAAACCTGAAAGTACATATTGGATCTTAAGATATATTTTTGTCAGGAACTTTTTGTCTTATTCTAATTGGTCTAATTAGTATGCTGAGTCAATATCTGACTAGATATGTTTATAATCTGGGCTCCTAGTTCTTTTATTGAAACTCATTTGGGGTGTGTTGTGAAGTCATTGATCATTTTATACCTCTAACAACAAAAATTTCTATTTTAAAGGCACAATACGGAACATTAACTGCGCAAGTCCAACTTGTACGGTTATTTATGTGTGAAATATCATCTGTCCATTATATTAGAGTTTATTCTATATATTTTTACTAGCCGTGCCAGCGGCTCCGCTCGCGTGGACTTGATTCACCTTTATCGTCACTGCTTATTCGTTATGTTTATATTATTATATAGCTCAAAGGGCCTTAAAGGCCCATGGCTTGGTTGCATACTTGTCTCCACTTCTTTTTGTCTCCTAGTAGCTTTTCCCAGTGCGGAATTCCCATCAACTCCGGATCTTGCTTTACTGCCTGAATTCCATGTAAATCGAGGTCTACCCTTGCCTCTTCTTCCAACCACTCCTCTTATTAGGGCTTGCTTTACCTGTCTTTCTTCCTTCATCCTTGCCACGTGCCCCAGCCATCCTAATCGCTGGCTTATTATGATTTGGCTTATAAGGGGTTTCGTATATAGGCATTTTAATTCGTAGTTTGTTCTTCTTCTCCACAGTCCCTCTTCTTTCCTTCCTCCGTAGATTCTTCTCAAAGCTTTCCTTTCCCACACCTCTAACGTCTCCTTTTCTCTTGCATTCAGTTTCCACGTATCGCATCTATATGTCACCGTGGGCCTGACAACTGTCGTATATATTCTTTCTTTTGCTTTTCTTGATACATTTTTTGATTTCAATAATAGATTCATTGCCCCCAAACATCTCTTCCTTTCGTTATTCTTTCTTGTATCTCCGTCCTTTCTTGTCCACCCTCTGTTATTGTTACTCCCAGGTAATTAAATTTGTCTACTTTTTCAAACATATATCTTTTCCCTAATTTGTTTATTATATCTAAACTTTTGTTGTTTTTATTATCCTTCTTCTTCGTAATTTCCATGTATTTTGTTTTTTCCTCATTTATCTTTAGTCCTCTCATTCTTCCCCTTTCTTCTATCCTACTTATGGCTTTTTTGAGGTTCACTTTTGCTCTTGCAATCAATGCTACATCATCCGCATGGGCCAAGCATCGGCAGGTTGGTTGGTATATCGTTCCATTTGTTTTTTTTTCCGGATTATTTTCTCTAGTACCAAATTAAATAGACATGTCGACACTGGTTCCCCATGTCTTAATCCTCTCTTCACCTTAAACTTGACTTATACTTTGCCTTCAACCAACAATCTATTGTCTGTGTCATTCAGGGTCATTCTCAACATGCGAATAAATTTACTTGGAATTTTTAGTTCTTCCATTATCTTGTAGAGTCCTTCTCTATTTACAGAGTCATATGCTTCTCTGAAATCCACAAAGACCAAGTGTAGTGCCAAATTTTGTTCTAAGCTATTATCTTGGATTTGCTTAATCGAAAATATCTGGTCTGTAACGGATCTATTTTTCATGAATTCCACACTGGTACTCTCCCAGAATAGACTCGGCTTTCTCTGCTAGTCTGTTTTTGATAGTCAACACTACTATCTTGTACATGACATCCAGTAAGGCTATTGGTCTATAATTAGCACATATAGTTTTTTCTCCTTTTTTGTATATTGGACAAATAAGCGACTCTCTCCAACTCACTGGCATCTTTTCTGTTTCCCATATTTCTTGCACCAACCTACTCCTCCAGCTTTTATCAGTTCTACAATTTCCACCTGGGGCCTTATTTTTTTTTGGGTTCTGAGTATTTCTTTTATTTCTTCTTTGTAGGGTTCATTTGTCGCCTCCTGCCCTTCAGTTTATTTTGCTTCCTATTTCTCATTCAACTCATTTTCATCTCCATTTAGGGTTTCTTTAAAGTATTCACCCTCCATCTATTCAGTCTTTCTGCGAAGCTTACTGCTAAACTTCCATCTTTTTTCCTACATATTAGCATTTTGTCTCTGTTTATTCCTTTTGTATTTTATAAAAAAAAACACGTAAATCGGATAAGTGGTTCTTGAGTGCTAAGCGCAGTAATGGATAGACAGACAGACAGAGAGACGTTACGTTTTATATATATTATAGATTTTTTTTAACATATATTAAATTAAAATTTAAAAAAAATCACGTAAATCAGATGAGTGGTTCTCGAATGATAAACACACTAACGGACAGACAGACAGAGACGTTGCGTTTTATATATATTATATAGATTATTATTATTATTATATAACCTGGTCAGAGAACATATGTATGAATTTAAAAAAAAAAGTACACGTAAGTGGTGGTTCTCGAGGGATAAGCGCATCAGACAGATAAGTGCATTTTACATATATTATAGAGATATCGCCTATAAACGCACTGAAGGACAGTAATGGACAGAGAGACAGAGAGACATTGAATTTTATATATATTATAGATTATAGATATTTTCTGCTACATAATATTGTTCCAAATTTAATGGTTTAGGCTGTGTACTGCAAGGGAACGCGCTAGCGGCAAACTTTTTTCCGACTTCATTCACTATTATCGTCACTGCTCATTCCCTATGCTATCTATCGTAATAAAATATAGCCTATAACCTGGCCAGATAACATATGTATGTTTAAAAAAAAAGTACGTAAATCGGATAAGTGGTTCTCCAGTGATACACGCACTAACGGACAGACAGACCGACAGACAGACAGAGAGACGTTGCATTTTATATATATTATAGATATTAAATTTATCTATGTAGAGAAACAGATTGTTTCATAAATAAGGTGAAATTTATTTGACTTGTGTAAGTGCAACTAGTACGAGTGGAAAGGTGGTGCGTACCCCTGGTTCTTGGAGGTTCAATTGCGATGAAGATTTTTACCAAAAATTCTACTTCTACGATCCTCGTCAGGCACCAACGTCGCATTAATATCAATTATGCATCATAAGTACTCGTATAACTCTGTGTGCGTAGTTATTTAAAAAAATGGGTGGAGATATTTAAAGTAGATGGTTTGCCCTAAATAAACCTCTGTTGGGCGACCAAGAGTATTAAAAAACAATCTACACCTGCAGTGCGTTCTTCAATTTGCTGGTATAATATAGACTGTACGACTGTTTGAAGCACTGTATGGGGATGATTGAAAACTTTTTTTATTCCTGCGCCAGAATATTGATTGTTATAACTAGAACAGGATTTTAACAACATGGAGCGACATCGTACACTTTAAAAACGTTTTAGCTAATCTTTCAAGAATATTTCTCGAATAATTTCCAAACGAGGTTACATAAATTGGCCTCCACATAGCCCTAATTTAAAATCGGCAAATTTACGGTAACGATCACGGATCCCACCAGTCGAACTGTAATTTCACATTTCCATAAACATATTTCACATCTTGATGAAATAATTTTCAAGAAATAATTTTCAAAGGACTCACGGTATGAAAAAGGGTAAAATTCCTACTCAGGCAGGGAGGTAAACGATTTAAAAAAATGTGAAGAGGAAGAAACTTCGATCAACATCCTATACGAATGTGCGTCTTTAAATCGCAATAGATATAAACTGAGATCTACGTGGTGGCGATAAATTACGACATGAAGGGTTTGAAAGAAAGCTAACAAACTTTCTTAAAGGGTCACGCTCCTGTAATCAAGAGAGGAGAGCACAATAAACAAAGAGGCTGCAGCACACAAACCGACACAAATTGCCTACTCCGCCAATAACCAACCTTCTTATTGTAAATCTAGTTATGTGTATCTTATTAAAAATGTTGTTTTTATAAGGTAAATATGTATTTTTAGAAATATAAAATTTTTGGAATGAACAAAGTTTACTATCTAATTTAGTGAACTATAGAAGAGTATTTCAGTTATTAAACTGTTTTTGGGTAAAAATATTTTAAAATTAAATTTTCATGAATTAAATAATTTTTATTGACTATTAAAAAGAACAATTATTAATATTGTCTGGGCAAATATTATTAGGCTTCTTAAACGGATGTTAACTTTCCTGACCTGACCAAAATTCTGCACAAAATCATCATTAGCCATAACATATGTACAGATTAAAGACATCTTATGTACAAGTAAAGTAACTATCCGTAGCTTTTACAGTATATTTCGCTAATTTAGAACTTTTTAAGATAATTTAAATAATACACGCAAAAAATAAATAAAAACTTTTAGCTTGTCTGAATAAACTGAAATAGAAAATTACTACTCAACTACAGGAGGTTTTAGAAAAATTTAAATTTTACTTGAGATATTAAATATTTCTGTATCTCAAGATTAGTGCAGCAAAATGCCTAACCAATCTAATATCTAATCGATTATTACTAACTTAAAGCTAGCTGTAATCTAACCCGTTTGCATTGCGGTTGATAATTACAAAAAAATGGTCAGTTTATATCAATGATAATAATTTTTAGGTATTTTAAATTCGAGACTACAAAACTGTTAAAGTAAACATTTACTCAGAAATATCGCTACAATCGTTTTATCGACTTTTAGGGTAGCAATCAATTAGGATTTGCTTCATATAATCACATTATATGCCCTTTTTTAACCTAATTTCAAAAATACCTGACAGTTTATATTTATTTTATACCATGAAGATTAAGGCCATCAAAGTTGTTTAACTTTTAACTATTTAAAAACTAGATACTTCATTCTATGTTTATCAGACTTATTACAGTGTCACCTGTCAAATTTAGTAGGTTATAAAGTAAACGGGTGATTTATTTATGTCATCATATTTTTGACAGAAAAAATGAATGTTTCATACTCACGACGTATGCATACGTATAACATGCATCACCTGTAAATTGGCGGGATGAAAACGGAACTAATTGTACGCTTACGTTTTTTTGTTTATTTCCGATATTTTTCCCAATTATTTTTTACTATACAGTAAATAAAGAACGGAGTGCTAGTGCAAAATGTGATGTTTAGAAAATAAAATATGACCTAATTTTGTAGTAACTTTCTTTAGATACTGTATCGTCTAAAGGATATTTAAGAAAATATAAACTCCCTATATTTCTTAAATACGCAGTGAATTAAAATAACGCTGTATTACATTTTTTGGTCTGAGAACAAAATAGAATTCTTAAAGAAATTTCAATCTCAAGATTAACACCCATGACCACTGCATTTAAATGTACTGTAATGAGGCACGGTCGGTTTTCGCTCAGTTTTTACAAAAATTTCCAAAACTGTCAAATAAAAATAAATGATTCACTCAGTGCTTTTACTTGCAAACATGTAGTCCTAAAATAAGCACTGAACTTGACTTTAAGTAATGCACTACCAGTATATATTATATATATATATATATATATATATTATATATATATATATATATATATATATGTATATATATATATATATATATATATATATATATATATATATATATATATATATATATATATATATATCTAGTCCGATCAATAACCTCTTTGCATGCACGTCATAAATATCTGAATATAGTGTAAACATCCGTCTATATTATTCTTCTTGTCGACATATTAAGTATATTTAAAAACTTAAAAACGTAGGTCTTCTGTCATCTGAAGTTATTTACGACATTCGCTCTATTATCTGTCTCGGTTATTTGTACATATACAAGAAAGACAGCGAATAACCTAGAATTTGGGTATAGCTACATGTTTTTCTTTGACGGATTGAGGAAGCCTCCAAAATGCCTGGTAAACGTTTGAATAGTTAAGTAAGAGATTTTGTGGCGAAACTAATAGTGTATTTTACATCGGAAAGGGTCCTCTTATATCTCTTAATGCTGTACAAGAGGTAAATAAATCACATAGATATATCTTTTTAACGTATTTACAATGTTCTGGTTCCAGAGAGTCGCTGCTGCTTTACAGATTAGTACGAGAACTGTAGCAAGCATCAAAATTCGTGGTGATAAAAATGAATTGCTTTCAACACCTGAAAAATCACGACCAAGGAAACGAGCTAAGACCCATGATCTGAGTGAAAGTTCTAAAATGGACGTTCCTAATACATTATATGACATGTATGCACGAAGTAAGCTATAAATATCCATCGGTTTTAAGTGAAATCGAAAGTAAATCATATTGTACTTTTAGAAAAACATGTTACTATTAACAACTTACGTAAAGAACTGCGACAAAAAGAGATAATTAATATCAGTTATGGAACTCTTCAAACATTGCTTCTGGATTTGGGTTTCAAATTTAAGAAAGATGACAACAGACGGCATTAATGGAGACACCAAGAATTTGTTCAATGAGGGCAGCTTTTCTTAGAAAGTATATAGAAAACAAAAATGCCACATTGCCCGTCAGCTTGTTTTCATAGACGAAACATGGATTTTTTCAAAAGGCAGTCAAAGGAAATCATGGAAAGATGACAACATTAAAACTGTTCGTAAGCCTAGGAGATTTGATGGTAAAAGGTTGTGCTGTATGCTGAACACAGTGGAGGTTTTGTGGAAAATGCCAATTTCTTATTTGCTAGCAAGTAAAAGTCACTTGATTATCATGGAGAAATGAACAGTGAAATGTTTACGAAATGAGTCAGAAACCAGTTGATTCCTAATTTAGAAGAACCATCTTTAATTATAATGGATAATGCCTCATACCATTTAGTTGAAGTAAAAAAATAGGCATCTTCAGCATGGAGAAAAGAAGAGATTCTGGAGTGGTTACAGAAGAATAGTTTACCTCATAAGAAACAGATGTTTAAGACAGAATCGTTAGATATTGCAAAAGCTCATAAAAAAATCAAAGGAATATCAAATTGATAACATTTTTCAAGAGCATGGGCATGAAGTGCTGAGATTATCTCCTTATCACTGTCAATTTAATGCAATCGAGCTAATTTGGGCAAATGCAAAAACATTTTATAACAAACACATTGGTGAAGATAATGATAAACAAGTAGTTCAGATGTGGAATGGAGCCTTAGTGTACACCAGAGGTATGGTATGCCAGCGTATAACATACATAAAACATGATTCAACAGTGGTATCATCGTGAGGAAAGAATTGAAGAGATTCCAAAAATCATTATTCGTGTTGGGAATGACGAAAGCGAGAGTGAAGAATCTACTTCTAGCGATTAGTGTCATTATTCACTTACTAATTTAAATATTACTTATTGACACGTTCCAAGCCCCTTGGGCAACATTCATTGTGAATTTTGCAGGACAAATATAGACTTATCTATCTGTCTATTAATTTGATTTGATAAATCATATTAAAATTGTATTGCGCAATTTATATCTCCTATTCATACTTTATACCCTCGTCATGAAATATCTTTCTGTTTTTAAAAGTATTATATTTCAGTTCTCTATTTTAAAATTTTAATTAATGAGTTCTACGGTGCAACTTTTTATAATGCTTTATATATAAATTTGATAAAGCTGTGTTAAGTGTGTATTGTAATTTCATTACAAACATTACACAAACTTCGAATAACTAACAGATAGCAATTGTAAACTTTTCGTAAAGTAAATTTACTTACGAAATAATATAATAGCAACCTGAAAAATAAAAATAGGTGATATTAGACGTTGAAATTATGCAGAGAGGTAAATGTCCTTCACAAGTAAGAACTAATGTTACACATTTAATATATCTGTAGTTTTCGTTAATTACCAAACCAGATGAAAAATTTTAAATTCTGTTTTGACTTTTGAAATTGTCATTTAAAACTCAGACAGCCGATTAAAATCGTATGAATATTCTTGACGTCGCGTTGATCACATGACTGCAAAGATCCATTGATGGACTATATATATATATATATACATATATATATATATATATATATATATATATATATATATATATATATGTATATATATATATATATATATATATATATATATATATATATATATATATATATATATATATATATATATATATATAAATATATATGTATATATATATACATATATATATATATATATATATATATATATATATATATATATATATATATATATGTCAGGTCTGGGAAAAAGTTCGTGGCGTTTTTTTAGTAAAATTCAACTGGTTTTCTTATAGTGTGAAAATGAATTTATTTAAACCAAATATGCTCCATTATTATCGACAATGTTTCGCCATTTTTCAGGTAGAGCCATGATGCCATCGGTGAAGAACTTCTGTGGTTTCTAGTTGAAAAACTGAATCAAATGGTTTTCACAAGCTTCTTTTGAAAGCAGCTTAATTCCATTGAGAGAGTTCTGCAGAGATCGGAACAAGTGATAGTCAGAGGATGTTATGTCTGGACTATACGGTGGATGTATCAAAACTTCCTAACTAAGCTCTCGCAATTTTTGACGGGTCATCAAAGAAGTGTGTGGTGGGGCGTTGTCATGATGGAAGACAACACCTTTCCTATTAATCAATTCGGGCCGTTTTCTTTCAATTTCCCTGACGGAATCTCTCTAGTTGTCCAGAGTAGAGTTAAAAATCAATCGTCTGACCAACTGGAAGTAGCTCATAGTGGTCGATTCCCTTCCAGTCCCACCACACACACAGCATCACCTTTTTCGGCGTCAATTCTGGCTTCGCGTACGCTTGTGACGGCTCACCATCCCTTGTCCACTATCTTTTACGCTTCCGATTATCGTACGTGATCCATTTTTTCATCACCG
>CM032454.1:70984442-70999805 GCA_019049505.1 Pachyrhynchus sulphureomaculatus
GATTTAGAGACCTGATATTTAATAACCGGTCAAGTACAAGTTGGACTTGCGCAGTTAGTGTTCCGTACGTAGATTGCTTATAATTTTTTTTTTTTACAGAGGTATGAAATGATCATTGACTTCACAAAACACATTTCAAATGCGTTCGCAACAAAGCTTTTTTCCGATCTTTATTTTACAAAATTTTTTGATCAATACTTTTCGAGATAAGGTGTGGGCAAGTATTACATTATATATATTTTTGAACTCGTGTTTTTACAAGCTTCATTTGGCGCCCTACTCGATGATCTAGTAATTTTTTTTTTCACTTCCGATTACATCCCCTAAAACTAACCCTTAAATCAAAGTTTTACTTTCAAAACTACACGGCCCTGCCATCAATTCCTATATTAGTGCCAGATTTCAACTTTCTATATCAAATAGTTTCGGAGAAAAATCGGGTTGACAGACAGATAGACAGAAAGACAGACGGCGGACGGACACCGAAGTGATCTTATAAGTGTTCCGTAAAAATGGCGTTTCCAATACGGCAGGTCAAAAAAAAAATTCCAGACGAAATTGATATTAATCAGTGGCAAAACAAAAAAAAATTAAAGCGGACAATAACACAGGTCAACATTTGATCTAAAAAAAAATCACTCGGAGCGGTATGGTCTTTATGGGGTTTTTGAGGTCGCTGATTACGATGAGCGGGTGGTTGGTTAACCTTCATCACATCAGATTCAGGTCATTTGAAGGTCAAATAGAGAAAAATCGTAGGAAAAATCTGAAAAATTTCATGCGTATGTTTTTGAGGTCCCTGAGCCCGAATCCGTAGTTCGTTTGACCTTACGCCTTTTCCCAGAGGCCATTTGAAAGGTCATTTGAAGGTTAAAAATAGAGAAAAAATCGTGGAAAAAATCTGAAAAAAATTCATCTATTATTTTTCCAGATCACTCAGTTCAAATCCTGCGTGATCATATGCTCAAAAGATATACGGTGGTCATTTTAAGTATCTTTGTAGTCTCTCTTGAATATATATTTGGAGTTTTACTTTGACAATAAAATGCTTTTTCGTTCCTCGCGAAATTATTTATTCTCTTCTTTTTTATAAATTTAGCTCGTTCTCGCTTTAAACTTCAGTATTAAGGTGTAATTGCACCCAGGCACCTCCACGTAGTGACGGTGGGCAACGGAGTTGTCTCACTATCCGGCAAAGTCCCTGGGTTACGGCGTTCATGCCGCCATGGCAACTACTCCTAAAAAAAATTACGCGACAGGGTCCCGGAAACCCAGAATCGGCGGCTGGTCAGGGTGGAAAAGCGGGCCCGCAGGCGTCGTCATCATGCGACCCTAGCTCTACATTGGTGGAAAACTTGGCCTCTGTAGAGTCAAATGCTACAAGAAATTCGTCATGTTCCATTAAACTCGACAATTTTTGTGTTGTTTGTGGGGAGTATATTCCACAAAAGAAATTCATGTTTTCAGATTCGTTAAAAGTAAAATATCACCAAATTTATCATATTGATACAAGCTCGTTGGATAACTCTTACACACCAAAATCTATATGTCATAAATGCCGCAATATTCTATATAGAATTAACAACCAGGTATTTTCTCGCCCAATGATATGGAGACCCCCAACAGACCATACCACCGACTGTTACTTCTGCTTAACAAACTTGAAAGGGTACAACCGAAAGAATAAGGATTCTATTTCATATGCACGTGTAACATCTGTGACTTTACCAGTTCTTATTCTGATCATATCATGGAAATTAATGAATTGGGACAGAAGTGGTAACTGATGAAGATATGCCAGATGAAACATTCGAACACGAAGAAAGAGAAAATTTCAGCACAGAAGAATCAGATGTTGAGGAAAATTATATATCGGAAGCCGAAACATTTAATCAAAACGAATTAAGTGATCTGTGCAGAGACTTGGGACTCTCGAAAGATAGATCAGAGCTTTTAGCATCTAGGCTAAAAGAAAAAAAATTTCTATCCACAGGAACAAAAATTTCTGTCTATCGTTCGAGAGAACGTCCATTCAGAAAATATTTTACTAAAATGAATAAATTAGTCTATTGCCATAATATTGAAGGGTTAGTGCAAGAATACGGTATAGAATACACAGCAAGTGATTGGCGACTGTTTATAGATTCTTCAAAAAGAAGCTTAAAAGCTATCTTGTTACATAATGGAAATATTTATGCCCCTTTACCAGTCGCTCATCCTTTTGTATTAGATGAAGAATACCATAATTTGAGTTGCTATTGCAAAAATTGAATTACGATCAAAACCAGATATTTACAATATTACTGGGACAGCAATCTGGAAACACTTCTTATCGTGCTTTATTTGTGAGAGGAATAGTCGGGCTCGAGATGAGCATTATGTGAGGAAAGACTGGCCGTTGAGACAAGAATTAATTCCAGGTGAAAAAAACATCATAGGTCCAAGTTTGATATCAACCAATAAGGTCCTACTTTCACCTTTGCATATCAAACTAGGTATTGCGAAGCAACTTGTCAAGGCCATGAGCCGAAACGAAAGTCCTGCTTTCATGCATATTTTTAAAGTGCTACCTAATCTTTCTGAAGCTAAAATAAAAGAGGGCATATTTACTGGATCACAAATAGGAGACCTCCTAAAAAAATGATGCATTTGAGAGGAAAATGAATGCCAAGGAAAAAAGCAGCATGGCAACGTTTTAGAAGAAGTGACGACTAAATTTCTTGAAAATCATAAAGACCCTAATTACAAAAATATTGTTGGAAATTTAGTACAAAATTATAAAGAAATGGGGTGTTTAATGAGTCTGAAACTGCATTTTCTCCATTCACACCTTGATTGGTTCCCTGAAAATCTCGGAGATTTTAGCGAAGAACATGGAGAAAGGATGCACCAAGACTTGAGTGAATTTGAAAAAAGGTATCAAGGTGTTTGGGGGATAAACATGTTGGCTGATTATTGCTGGAGCCTGAAGCGAGAATCAAATAAATCTCATAAAAGAAAAGCAAGTCGAAGATCATTTCACGAGAAACGTTCTCGTTTAGAGTAGTACTTCAAACATGCTTTGATAAATACTAAAAGAAGCAAACTCTTATGCTTAATTCATATTAAATACTGACTGCGCGATTTCGAAAATCTACTTGGACGCTCGAGACTCTTTACGAAGTATGAGCCGAATCATTTTTAGTAGTTAACTTACGCATTAAGGTATTATATAAGACAATATGAGAGTATAAGTAGATATAAGGATTACTGTACAAGTAAGTTATTGGGTTCAAAGGTATTGGGTATTAGAGTTTCTTTGTCAACAAGGATTAAGTATTGAAGTATACAGATTAAGGGTTACTTGATAACAAGGTTGTTCGACATGAGAATTATTAATTTGAAATGTATTGGGAATTGAGTTATAAAACGAAATTTAAACATAACAGCGCACAATATTTCATTTATAACCTCAAGAAACACAGTACTAGATATATGGAACGAACATCGAGAGTACAAAAATTAGGTCAATTTTTTTTTTAGATTTAAAAGTCTATTTCACAGTCACAAAAATAGTCAAAATATTTGTATAGTCTATTTTTGATATGACAAACAATATTTTAAGTTTTACTAATAAGTACCTTTAAACAGTATTAAAACATTTGCTTGCATCAGTCTACCTACCATTATTTAGCTCATATTTCACATATTAATTCCCTTGTAATGACCGAGCAGCATAAAAGACATTTTTGATTGTGATATATTAACGTAAATGTAAAATGATATGTATAAGATATAATCAATAAAAATGTACCGTAAATTAACCTTTGTATGCTTCGCAAGTGTACGATAAAAACAAAATTAAATTTAACAACACAAAATGACCATACATATTTTTCAAATAAACATAAACTGATGATGAAATGACCTATAATGACCTCTAAAAGGCGGCTTGAGTCAAACAAACTACGGGTTCGGACTCAGGGACCTCAAAAACATACGCATGAATTTTTTCAGATTTCTTCCACGATTTTTCCTCCTCTTCAAATGACCTCTGGGAAAAGGCGTAAGGTCAAATAAACTACGGATTCGGACTCAGGGACCTCAAAAACATACGCATGAAATTTTTCAGATTTTTCCTATGGTTTTTTTCTCTATTTTACCTGCAAATGACCTTGAATCTGATGTGATGAAGGTTAACCAACCCTCTCATCGTAATCAGCGACCCTAGAAACCCCATAAGAACCATACCGCTCCGAGTGTTTTTTTTTTTAGATCAAATGTTGACCTGTGTAATTTAAGTTATACAAAAATAACATAATTAAGTTATAAATAAAATGCAAGATGATGTCGTAAAGTTGGCGGGAGAATATGCAAAATAAAAAAAAGGAGTAATTCGTCGAAGAATAATAAACTTTTTCTGAGATACTAATCAAAGAGCTTACTTTAATTTCAATTAAAATACGTTAAGACGAATAATGAGTTGCTACACAAATGAAGCTCAAATGACTCTAAAATAAATCATAGAAAATTAGAACAAAATCTTCAAGACTAATGTAACCATATAAAGAGAGATTGTAATCCGAAAAAATGAAACTTAAAAATGAAAGAGACAGTTGTACTAAGTTGTGGTGAAATTCATTACAAGCTTACATAACGAAGTGGGGTTATATTGCATTTAAAAACATGTTCCAAGTTCGTTGATTGTGCACGGCACAAGATAAGCTGCCGCTTTCGTTTTCAAGTTCTTGGTGTGATAGTCAAAGCTATGGGATACATTCTTTCGGATTTGAACCTCTCTTGATATGGTCTCGTTAAATCTTAAAGTTTTTAATCCAATTTTCTTCGATTTATTTCAGGGTTAATTGAGCTTCATTTGTGTAGCAACTCTTATTATTTGTCTTAATCCTTTTTAATTGAAATTAAAGTAAGCTATTTTATTAGTATCCTAGAAAAAGTATTTTATTCTTCTACGAATTAATACATATTTTTTTAATTTTATATATTTTTCGACATCATCATTACTAAATTCTGTTATTTGTGTATCACTTAAATTATTGTTCGCTTTAGAATAATTTTTTTTGCTACTGATTAATATCAATTTAGCCTGGAAAATTTTTTTGTGCCGCCATATTGGAAACGCCATTTTAAAATATCAAGTCTAGAAATCATGTCTCATTTAGTTCTTTTTATTTTAACCATAAATAAATTACACGATTATTATTTTTTTGAATCTAGAGCTCCATTATGTTGCAGTCGTACTGACTTAGGTCTCTAAATCATGTTTTATTTAGTTCTTTTTGTTGTAAACATAAATAAGGTACCCGATTGTTAAAATATTTTCTAAATTTTAGTCGCCCGCGCCGTATTCATTTCTTTTAATTAACCTTTAATGACTAAAATAATATATATATATATATATATATATATATATATATATATATATATATATATATATATATATATATATATATAAAGGAGTATTCTGATACTGATTATAAATTTTTTCGCACAATGTTCGGTTTTTTTTAATCACCATAGTAAACATTAATTTCAGTTCAGTCATTTTGTGCGCGCAATATGGAATTTCGAAAAAGGCCAGGTTTCATTCGAAATCTCTTGAACATACGAACCTTCAAAGTTCTTTTCCGTTGCGTTTAATTTTGGAGAGAGCAGTGTCCCGGTTGAAGTGGAATGACCTATATATATATAATATATATATATATATATATATATATATATATATATATATATATATATATATATATATATATGTGTGTGTGTGTGTGTGTGTGTGTGTGTTACAATAGAGATTGCACGGATGGTGGAATGTAATACATTAAAATTCCGGATTTCAATCCGCTAACCTAATTTCGAGCGGGCAGCAGCAGCAAGATCACAGTATCGAGTAGCAGCAGCAGCAGGGGCACTTGAAAATGCCAAATAAGATTTTGGCGAAATATCGTGCAAATTCATTGTTAAACGAACGATTGAAACCCGAAATTTTAATGTATTTTATATATATATATAATATATAATTTATATATTATATATATATATATATATATATATATATATGTATATTAGTTGTGCGACGACACGGTATTCTGGATCTCCGTCAATTTCATTGTTAGTGTTCCGTTACAGAACACTTATAAGATTACTTCGGTGTTCGTCCGTCCGTCTGCTACACCCGATTTTCTCCGAAACTATTTGACATAGAAAGTTGAAATTTGGTACGAATATAGGAATTGATGGCCTTATCAGAGCTGTGTAGTTTTGAAAGTTCAATTTTGAGGGTCAGTTTTGGGGGATGAAATCGGAAGTGAAAAAAACAATTTTTTAACAGTGGGATGTCAAACGAACGACTGTAGAAACACAAGTTCAAAAATACGAGTATATATAATGGTAATACTTGCGCACACTTTTCATTGCATTATTTTTAAAAAATCGCTGTCCCTCCCCCTTATTTCGAAATGTACTGATCAAAAAATTTTTGAAAATTTTCTGGAATATTCTACACGGGGTGTAGATTTAACAAAAATTATCACGAGTGCATTCTTTGGATCTTCAGATTTTTTATTATCGTTCGCCTCCCCGCCTGAGTAGGAGCTATATCCTGAATATATCGACGGAGATGTCGTAATACTCGTCAACGTTGTCCAAGTGCCGAAATATTCATATTTGTGTTACTCGGCACCTTTTAGATTATGCAGTAGTGCCGCCACGGATATTATTGCATTTCTGTAAACAGCTACTACCTTTGTACGTGGCCAGGCCATATATACTTAAATAAAAATATACCGACCTGCTGGAATTGGAACTCGAGCCTTCTGCACCGCAATCAAATACTACGTTACGGAGCCAAGGGCCAGATAGCTAATAAAGTATTGAAATACACTCAGGACTGGTTCGGCGACCTTAACATTGATATAGTATAAAGTATATCCATTTAATTCGTTAAATATTTTTTTTGCATCAGGTTTTGGAAGAGTGTTGAGGACCATGGTCACTACTCGTTAAACATTTTTCATTTTGTCCTTTGTAGGCAAATGAAATAAGGGAAAAGAAAATAAGTCACAGGCTACTAATCCTACACACTAACTTTGTTTTTATTCAAAAACGGCCAAAAATGAGCTGACTGTCCAGCTTATGGGAAACATATTACGAATTCAATTAACAAATACTCAAACTGGGCAAAATGTTATATATTAACTATATATAACATTTTGGTATTTTCAGTTGGTCTTTAGTTGATTCGTTTTTTATTTTGGTCTTGATAAGTTTACGCACGCATGCGTACATAATTCTTCCAGCCGACTGTTCCACATAAAATTTGTTATAAGTTCGAGACTTCTTGTATTTTTATTACATAGACTCTTATCTGATCTCAGAATT
This sequence comes from Pachyrhynchus sulphureomaculatus, assembly GCA_019049505.1. Lineage (NCBI taxonomy): Eukaryota > Metazoa > Arthropoda > Insecta > Coleoptera > Curculionidae > Pachyrhynchus > Pachyrhynchus sulphureomaculatus. The sequence continues at coordinate 70,991,820 of CM032454.1, forward strand.
AGGAGGGTGGATTCGTGATTGAAAAAGTAATCGAGTAGATTTTATTTTAGTTATTTCCAAGAATATATAAATTGTCATGGTAAGAAATCAAAATTCGTGGCACCCACCGGTAGCTGACTTTGACATCGCTAAGACTGTATGGGAGCTACTGTTAATTATATTAATCAAAATACCTACTTTAAGTGCCATAACATAGACTGTTTAGCGAATTTTGTTCGCAGATGCCTCTACCCCCCCCCCCCCCCCCCCCCCCTCCAGGCCCGACTCGAACTTCCACAAGAGATAATTAAAAATCTATCTAATCAGAGGTCTTCTTCTTCTTTATTTTACGGCTTTGCCCTCTGACTGCTACTATCCTTCAACGGAAGCCGGATGCTCTGGTGTAAGCTGTACTACTCTCACAGAAGTCCTTAAGTGCTGCACCACTCTCAGTTCACAACTGTCTATTTTTCCAGATGACAGGCTTCCCGAGATTCTCGATGTTTTCCACGTGTACGCTCTTCAACTGGGTTTCTATTATTTGAAATTTGTGGTCTGTCGAAATTCATCACTTGCTCTATCATATTCCCAGCAAATCAGGATTATTAGTTCTAGACTAACTCTAATTTGAACATGTGTATATAGTGGTTCAACACCAAAAATCCCAAAATCAAAATATCTTCTGGTTCAAACCTATAATTTTTCATTCTTTTAATAAAATATTAAGAGTTGGTATTAAACAAGTTAGTTTTTCTTATGAAAAAAGGAGAGATTGTCAAAATAGTTACTTAATTTGTAGATTATCTAAGCTATCGCATTGAAAATTGGGATGAAATGGTACATGGGATCTATTGAGTTTTGGATGCCCTTTCAAATCTAGAAATCTTAGACTTGCATTGTTATTTTCCTCTGAAATTGGACTAGAGATATTCAATTCGTTCGTAATTCTATCAATTTTACTGATTGGGTCATTTTAAATAACTATGTAAGTATTACCATTTAACAGTTTATGTATCTCCACCACCTACTTGTGTCCATGACTACTATTTAATTTTCTTTGTCTCATTCTATCTTGTTTCTTTATTTTGTGCGGAATTTCATTATGTTCAAAATTCGAATATCTCACTTTAACTGTAATCGCCCTGTTCCGACTCCTCAATTCAAGTATTTGGTATCAACTGACTTTAATTATGACTTTATAAGCCCAGATATGTTATGGAAATTAAAAAGGAAATAATACGCATCATGATTTTGACATACAACCTAACTATATATTCTTTTAATGGAATACCCTCTATACCATACTGTTTTTTTTTTTTTTAATTTAATAGAATATATTTTTTTTATGATGGGTTTATGTCAAATAATAAACAATGCATAGTTTTTCTAACTTTGCAAAGTTAGCATACACATTTGAAAATAACGAAAATTAAAAGTTGCATTAATTTATTTAAAAAAAAATTTTTTGGTAGTAAGTTAAAACTAAGCCTTAAAATAAAAGTGGAGGTTTGGAGGATAAAAAACCCAAACCAGAGAAAGCAAGCACAATGTAAATATCCACGACTTTGGTGTGAAGGCGAAGATCACTGGCTTAAATAAATTTCCAAAAATATATAACCACATCTTAACTAAAACAACGTTAAAACAAATGACAATGATTGCAAATGAAGAATTGAAAATGATTTTGCCTATTCAAAAAACCTTTTTATTATGGAAACTAAATGAATACCAAAATATTTAGTATTATTTTGATTTTACAGTAGGTTTTATAACAGATGCAGTCGAGAATCTCAGCAAAATATATTGCAGAATTCAAAATAATTTACCGGAACACGCCTACTATCCCTATAAAATTTTATCAGTGAATTCAATCCAGGAAAATAAAGAATTACATTTGGGCTTTTATCAGGAGGTAATGTAATGTGTGAAGCAAGATGCTATTTAAAAAAAAAAATTGTTTGGACGGATGAGTCAGTTTTCTGAACAGCTTAATTTCTCAATATAGGAATACAGTAATAATAAATACAGCACTCTGACCTCTTGTCGGGTTTTGTGTGGGCATGTGAAATAATAGAGCTACTACTAGACCAATATATTTTGACATAACTGAAGTAGGACAAACTCGTACTACTTGAAAACAATAACAAAAATTGTTAAAATTTAATACAACATAATAATAGAAAATAATCTGCCAAAGAGGACGCCACACAACATTCTCTCAGTAATCGATTTTTTAAATGAAACTTTCCCTTGTAGATTGACTGATTTGGTAGAATAAGATAAACTACTAAAATATATCAAAAGATGAAAAAAAAAAAAACAAATTAAAAAGATGAAAGAAATTTAATAGTGAATCATCTAGGGAAAAAAATGACACAGTAAGTGGCAATTCCAATGATTAAGCCAAAAAAACTTTTTTGTAGCATTTTTTATGGACACAGCACAAGTGCGGCAGGGAAATCCTTAAAGTGCTATAGGATGCGTGTGCGAAAAAAGCAATTCACGTTGATTTTGAATTTCTGTAAATTGTGCTCGGTGAGAAATCCCAGTCCTGAGAAAATAATTCCAAAAGGTGAGGTTCTCCATAAAAAAATTCCATTCCAGGAGGGTTGTACGAGAAGTGACAAGCGGAATTCATACTGATCAGAAGTATTAGCGTGACGTATATTCCTATCATGCACCTCTTTGGAGGAATTAAGCGGGCTACATCCATCGAGCCACTTTCCATGAAAACACTTGTAGAATAGACTCAAGTCGCCAACCGTTCTTGGATGTTCCAAGGAATCAAAGTTGCTGATCAGTTATGGGCCTCCAATCAGGCGAACAGCTCTCTTCTGAATACAATCCAACAAATGCCGTGTATATTTGGGAGCAGCAGTATGCCATCGTTGATCAAATTTAAGCTTTGTACAGAATCAATAGTTGTTGTGGATTGTAAAGCTTTCTAATTCGGAATAATATTTCCAGCTTTTGAGAAGCTGTCTGTGCTATACATACAACATATTCATGCCAATACATATTTGTTTCCAAATTAACGTTCAACAAATGAAGTGTCCTCTGTGGTCATAGGGGCCGTTCAAATGTGTCCCAACTATCCTAATGAAAGGTGTAGATTCGCTTAGAGTTTTTCACGTTTTAGTTCAAAATTTACACATTTTTAATTTACCCTTTTATTTCCTCCTCCTAAGTCCTTTCACCCTCTGTGCTCAATAAATTGATTGAGTTATCATCTGCCATTCTTTCGGTTCTGTGCATGCTCTGATGCTTCATGATTTCCCGCTTAACTGTTTGATCTGATCCACCCAACGTGAAGGTGATTTACTCCTATAGCGCTTGCCTTCAAGCTTTCCCAATATGATCAGTGATTCTAGCTCCTGTCCTCTGCTGAGGTGGTGTATTATAAGCGAGTTCAGTCTTTTAGTAATTTTTAGTTCTTATAAAATAGACTGGTTAGTTCAATGTTCCACCCATAGTTGCGATCGGAAATATACGCGTTCTCGCGAGCCTTAACTTGGTCGATCGTGAGATACTCGAGTGTTTGCCATATTTTGACTAATTTTGTGGTTGCAGAGAGAGAGCAATTAAGAGACCCGAGGTATTGATAGGAATCTAGAATTTCATAATTCTACTAATGATCATTATTTTGTTTTGTTATTATTTACTTCTAATCCGTAAGTTTTTACTGATCCTTGTCAATCTTTACATAATGACCTCTGATTTATTTTTATTTGCGGCTATAATCAAGGTATCACCTGCATAAGGCTGGTTATGTAATACGTGTTCCTCAAACGGAGATACAACCATTCCAGTTATTGAAAACTTCGCGCATTATGTATGTATGTTCTCTCTACGTGACATATATTATGTATGTTCTCTCTACGTGACATATATTTAACTCTAAGACCCTTTGAACTTTGACGGTTGGCCCCCATAAATAATTCCATAACGCAATAACGATAGAAAATTGCTTTAAACGTTTATACGAACATTATAACCTAGATATTTTTGATATAATGTTTAACATAAGAATATGATGGCGTTTACTTACTACAAAAATTTGGATCAGTTTACAGTCCCAACACTTTGTATACAACTTTGTAATATTAGTGGTTAGTGTGTTCTAATGGTTATTATGTAAGAAACATTATTTTACTTCTAAATATTGTCCATACAATGCACCGTTTTGTCCTTATTTTGTTATACTATATCAGCTATAATATATATAAAAAAATGCAACGGCCCGATCTCTGTCTGTCTGTCTGTCCATTACTGGCTTATCACTGGATAACCACTTAATCCGAAGTTACGTACTTTTTTTTTTAAACATAACATATGTTCTCTGGCCAGACGGTTATAGGATATATTTTATTACGATAGGTAGCATAGGGGGAATGAGCAGTGACGATAATAGGGAATGAAGTCGGTGAAAAAAGTTTTTGCCGCTAGCGCGTTCCTTGCAGTACACAGCGTAAAACCACTAAATTTGGAACAATATTATGTAGCAGAGAATATCTATAATCTATAATCTATAATATATATAAAATGCAATGTCTCTCTGTCTGTCTGTCCATTAGTGCGTTTATCAGGCGAGAACCACTTTATCCGATTTACGTGTCTTTTTTTAATTCATACATATATTCTTTGGCCAGGTTATATAGTATAATAATAATAATCTATATCAATAATATATGTAAAAATACAACGTCGCTCTGTCTGCCTGTCTGTCCGTTAGTGCGCTTATCCCTTGAGAACCAATTATCCGATTTACGTGATTTTTTTAAAATCTCTGACCAGGTTATATAATAATAATAATACTCTATATAATATATATAAAACGCAACGTCTCTCTGTCTGTCTTTCCGTTAGTGTGCTTATCCTTTCGAGAACCACTCATCCGATTTACGTGATTTTTTTTTAATTCCTAAATTTAATATATGTCAAAAAAAATCTAAATATATATAAAACGTAACGTCTCTCTGTCTGTCTGTCTATCCATTAAAGCGCTTAGCACTCAAGCACTTATCCGATTTACGTGTTTTTTTTATAAAATACAAAAGGAATAAACAGAGACAAAATGTTAATATGTAGGAAAAAAGAGGGAAGTTTAGCAATAAGCTTCGCAGAAAGATTGAATAGATGGGGGAATACTTTAAAGAAACACTAATAATGGAGAATGAAAATGAGTTGAATGGGAAATAGAAAGCAAAATTAACTGAAGAGCAGGAGGGGATAAATAAACCCTGCAAAGAAGAAATAGAAGAAATATTCAGAACCCAAAAAAAATACGGCCCCGAGTGGAAATTGTAGAACTGATAAAAGCTGGAGAGTAGATATGGAAAATGAAATATGCCGGTTGGTGCAAGAAATATGGGAAACAGAAAAGATGCCAGTGAGCTGGAGAGAGTCGCTCATTTGTCCAATATACAAAAAAGGAGAAAAAACTAAATGTGCTAATTATAGGCCAATAGCCTTACTGGATGTCGTGTACAAGATAGTAGTGTTGACTATCAAAAACACACTAGCAGAAAAAGCCAGTCTATTCTGGGAGAGTACCAGTGTGGATTCATGAAAAATAGATCCGTTACAGACCAGATATTTTCGATTAAGCAAAATCTAAGGTAATAGCTTAGAACAAAATTTAGCACTACACTTGGTCTTTGTGGATTCAGAGAAGCATAATGACTCTGTAAATAGAGAAGGACTCTACAAGATAATGGAAGAACTAAAAATTCCAAGTAATTGATTCGCATGGTGAGAATGACACAGAAAATAGAGTGTTGGTTGAGGCAAAGTATCAGACAAGTTTAAGGTGAAGAGAGGATTAAGACAGGGGGAACCAGTGTCGACATGTCTAATTTAATTTGGTACTAGAGAAGATAATCCGGAGTCAGAAATAAAAACAAATGGAACGATATACCAACAAACCTGCCAATGCTCTTGGCCTATGCGGATGATGTAGCGTGATTGCAGAGCAAAAGAGAACCTAAAAAAAGCCATAAGTAGGATAGAAGAAAGTGGGGAAGGGTGAGAGGGGACTAAAGAATAAATGAGGAAAAAATAAAATACATGGAAATTGCAAAGAAGAAGATAATAAAAACAACAACAATTTAGATATAATAAACAATTAGGGAAAAGATATATGTTTGAAAAAGTAGACAAATTTAAATTATCTGGGAGTAACAATAACAGAGAGTGGACAAGAAAGGACGGAGATACAAGAAAGAATAGCGAAAGGACAGAGATGTTTGGGGGCAATGAATTCAATATTGAAATCAAAGAATGTATCAAGAAAAGAAAAGAAAAAATATATACAACAGGTTGTCAGACTCACGGTGACATATGGATGCGAAACGTGGAAACTAAATGCAAGAGAACAGGAGACGTTGGAGGTGTGGGAAAGGAAAGCTTTGAGAAGAATTTACGGAGGAAGAAAGAAGAGGAACTGTGGAGAAGAAGAACAAACTACGAATTAAATGCCTATATACGAAATCCCTTATAAGCTAAATCATAATAAGCAGCCAGCGATTAATATGGTTGGGACACGTGGCAAGGATGAAGGAAGAAAGACAGGCAAAGCAAGCCCTAATAAGAGGAGTGGTTGGAAGAAGAGGTTAAGAGTAGACCTCGATCTACATGGATTCAGGCAGTAAAGCAAGATCCGGAGTTGATGGGAATCCCGCACTGGGAAAAGCTAACAGGAGACAAAAAGAAGTGGAGAAAAGTATGCAACCAAGCCATGAGCCTCTAAGGCCCCTTGAGCTATATAATAATATAAACATAACGATAAGCAGTGACGATAAAGGTGAATCAGTCCACGCTAGTGGAGCCGCTGGGCACGGCTAGTTTATTACAAGACGTAATGTTAGAAAATATTTTAATGGAGATGCATTTGGGAGGACGAGATAAACTAATACTACATAGAAAAAAAAAAATAATACAAAGTGAAGAAAAAAACTGGACTGTTATGACGACAAATAGAAGTAATTTTCCTGCTTTTGAAGAGGTTTAAATAAAACCCAACAAACAGAAAAATGCATTTTATTTTAGCACTACACAACAGTTATCACCAAAACAACCAACACACTCTATTGTTTTATTTGGCTAACAATTTCTAGCACCATCAGGACCTATGATTAACTAAATCTGATACTAAAAGCTAGACTAATTTAAACTAAAATTCTAATTTATTCGAGCAGAATCCACCAATAAGCGGACGGCGGTATAGTTCCAGCCTGGTGACTAGTACAGAAAATGGTGGGGGGGTGAGGAATAGCTCCTATAGCTCCTATAGCCTCATTTAGTCTATTTTTACCTTTTAATAATTTCTATAGTATCGTATGCGTCGAATAATTTTCTATGAGATATATTCATATATACTACTAGATAAGTTGGGGTTAATTATACATACAAAATTTTGTTTAATGTAAAAATAAAAAATAGTCCTGAAACTATGGACAGTTAACCTATGTTTTTTTACCGTTTTCCCTCTCTCTCTCTCCCTCTCTCTTTCTTACTCGTTCCGAAACTAAACCTTCGTTAAAATGTTATTCTAGTTGTGATTAACCTGTAATATTTAAATGATACTGAAATAAATTACTAAATTTTTAAAAGAAACTATTAAACGTAGCTAATAATCTACTATTCTGAATCTCTTAGTGTCCGAGCAGAATTTCTACCTATGTTTAAATTCCACTTCTGACTATGATTTGTTAGGGTAGAAAAAATATGGTTCTCAGAAGAATTAGCTTCAAACATCGCTCTTTTCTTTTAAAATCTTCCCGTCGCGTAAGCCTTAAAATATTTTTTTTCGTTTGACGGAAACCAAAACATACTTTTGTAAGGAGAAAATGGTAACCGACAAAAATATATAAATGGAAGTGTTTATTTTTACAGTTGAATATTTTTTTAACATTAGCCAGAAATATTCGTACAGGGTGTTTCCATTATCAACTTTAAATTGTCGGGTTTATGTTGCTAATACAATTAGCGGAAAGACAAGGTAGTGGC
>CM032454.1:71004905-71093172 GCA_019049505.1 Pachyrhynchus sulphureomaculatus
CAAGAATTAATTCCAGGTGAAAAAAACATCATAGGTCCAAGTTTGATATCAACCAATAAGGTCCTACTTCCACCTTTGCATATCAAACTAGGTATTGCGAAGCAACTTGTCAAGGCCATGAGCCGAAACGAAAGTCCTGCTTTCATGCATATTTTTAAAGTGCTACCTAATCTTTCTGAAGCTAAAATAAAAGAGGGCATATTTACTGGATCACAAATAGGAGACCTCCTAAAAAATGATGCATTTGAGAGGAAAATGAATGCCAAAGAAAAAGCAGCATGGCAGCGTTTTAGAGAAGTGACGACTAAATTTCTTGAAAATCATAAAGACCCTAATTACAAAAATATTGTTGGAAATTTAGTACAAAATTATAAAGGAATGGGGTGTTTAATGAGTCTGAAACTGCATTTTCTCCATTCACACCTTGATTGGTTCCCTGAAAATCTCGGAGATTTTAGCGAAGAACATGGAAAAAAGGATGCACCAAGACTTGAGTGAATTTGAAAAAAGGTATCAAGGTGTTTGGGGGATAAACATGTTGGCTGATTATTGCTGGAGCCTGAAGCGAGAATCAAATAAATCTCATAAAAGAAAAGCAAGTCGAAGATCATTTCACGAGAAACGTTCTCGTTTAGAGTAGTACTTCAAACATGCTTTGATAAATACTAAAAGAAGCAAACTCTTATGCTTAATTCATATTAAATACTGACTGCGCGATTTCGAAAATCTACTTGGACGCTCGAGACTCTTTACGAAGTATGAGCCGAATCATTTTTAGTAGTTAACTTACGCATTAAGGTTTTATATAAGACAATATGAGAGTATAAGTAGATATAAGGATTACTGTACAAGTAAGTTATTGGGTTCAAAGGTATTGGGTATTAGAGTTTCTTTGTCAACAAGGATTAAGTATTGAAGTATACAGATTAAGGGTTACTTGATAACAAGGTTGTTCGACATGAGAGTTTTACTAATAAGTACCTTTAAACAGTATTAAAACATTTGCTTGCATCAGTCTACCTACCATTATTTAGCTCATATTTCACATATTAATTCCCTTGTAATGACCGAGCAGCATAAAAGACATTTTTGATTGTGATATATTAACGTAAATGTAAAATGATATGTATAAGATATAATCAATAAAAATGTACCGTAAATTAACCTTTGTATGCTTCGCAAGTGTACGATAAAAACAAAATTAAATTTAACAACACAAAATGACCATACATATTTTTCAAATAAACATAAACTTATGATGAAATGACCTATAATGACCTCTAAAAGGCGGCTTGAGTCAAACAAACTACGGGTTCGGACTCAGGGACCTCAAAAACATATGCATGAATTTTTTCAGATTTCTTCCACGATTTTTTCCTCTATTTGACCTTCAAATGACCTCTGGGAAAAGGCGTAAGGTCAAACAAACTACGGATTCGGACTCAGGGACCTCAAAAACATACGCATGAAATTTTTCCTATGGTTTTTTTCTCTATTTTACCTGCAAATGACCTTGAATCTGATGTGATGAAGGTTAACCAACCCGCTCATCGTAATCAGCGACCCTAGAAACCCCATAAGAACCATACCGCTCCGAGTGTTTTTTTTTTAGATCAAATTTTGACCTGTGTAATTTAAGTTATACAAAAATAACATAATTAAGTTATAAATAAAATGCAAGATGATGTCGTAAAATTGGCGGGAGAATATGCAAAATAAAAAAAAGGAGTAATTCGTCGAAGAATAATAAACTTTTTCTGAGATACTAATCAAAGAGCTTACTTTAATTTCAATTAAAATACGTTAAGACGAATAATGAGTTGCTACACAAATGAAGCTCAAATGACTCTAAAATAAATCATAGAAAATTAGAACAAAATCTTCAAGACTTAATGTAACCATATAAAAAGAGATTGTAATCCGAAAAAATGAAACTTAAAAATGAAAGAGACAGTTGTACTAAGTTGTGGTGAAATTCATTACAAGCTTACATAACGAAGTGGGGTTATATTGCATTTAAAAACATGTTCCAAGTTCGTTGATTGTGCACGGCACAAGATAAGCTGCCGCTTTCGTTTTCAAGTTCTTGGTGTTATAGTCAAAGCTATGGGATACATTTTTTCGGATTTGAACCTCTCTTGATATGGTCTCGTTAAATCTTAAAGTTTTTAATCCAATTTTCTTCGATTTATTTCAGGGTTAATTGAGCTTCATTTGTGTAGCAACTCTTATTATTTGTCTTAATCCTTTTTATTGAAATTAAAGTAAGCTATTTTATTAGTATCCTAGAAAAGGTATTTTATTCTTCTACGAATTAATACATATTTTTTTAATTTTATATATTTTTTCGACATCATCATTACTAAATTCTGTTATTTGTGTATCACTTAAATTATTGTTCGCTTTAGAATAATTTTTTTTGCTATTGATTAATATCAATTTAGCCTGGAAAATTTTTTTGAGCCGCCATATTGGAAACGCCATTTTAAAATATCAAGTCTAGAAATCATGTCTTATTTAGTTCTTTTTATTTTAACCATAAATAAATTACACGATTATTATTTTTTTTGAATCTAGAGCTCCATTATGTTGCAGTCGTACTGACTTAGGTCTCTAAATCATGTTTTATTTAGTTCTTTTTGTTGTAAACATAAATAAGGTACCCGATTGTTAAAATATTTTTCTAAATTTTAGTCGCCCGCGCCGTATTCATTTCTTTTAATTAACCTTTAATGACTAAAATAATATATATATATATATATATATATATATATATATATATATATATATATATATATATATATATATATAAAGGAGTATTCTGATACTGATTATAAATTTTTTCGCACAATGTTCGGTTTTTTAATCACCATAGTAAACATTAATTTCAGTTCAGTCATTTTGTGTGCGCGCAATATGGAATTTCGAAAAAGGCCAGGTTTCATTCGAAATCTCTTGAACATACGAACCTTCAAAGTTCTTTTCCGTTGCGTTTAATTTTGGAGAGAGCAGTGTCCCGGTTGCCGTGGAATGACCTATATATATATATATATATATATATATATATATATATATACTCGTATATATATATATATATATATATATATATATATATATATATATATATATATATGTGTGTGTGTGTGTGTGTGTGTGTGTTACAATAGAGATTGCACGGATGGTGGAATGTAATACATTAAAATTCCGGATTTCAATCCGCTAACCTAATTTCGAGCGGCAGCAGCAGCAAGATCACAGTATCGAGTAGCAGCAGCAGCAGGGGCACTTGAAAATGCCAAATAAGATTTTGGCGAAATATCGTGCAAATTCATTGTTAAACGAACGGATTGAAACCCGAAATTTTAATGTATTATATATATATATATATATATATATATATATATATATATATATATATATATATATATATATGTATATAGTTTGTGCGACGACACGGTATTCTGGATCTCCGTCAATTTCATTGTTAGTGTTCCGTACAGAACACTTATAAGATTACTTCTGTGTTCGTCCGTCCGTCTGCTACACCCGATTTTCTCCGAAACTATTTGACATAGAAAGTTGAAATTTGGTACGAATATAGGAATTGATGGCCTTATCAGAGCTGTGTAGTTTTGAAAGTTCAATTTTGAGGGGTCAGTTTTGGGGGATGAAATCGGAAGTGAAAAAAACAATTTTTTAACAGTGGGATGTCAAACGAACGAAAAGTTCAAAAATACGAGTATATATAATGTAATACTTGCGCACACTTTTCATTGCATTATTTTTAAAAAATCGCTGTCCCTCCCCCTTATTTCGAAAAGTACTGATCAAAAAATTTTGAAAATTTTCTGGAATATTCTACACGGGGTGTAGATTTACCAAAATTATCACGAGTGCATTCTTTGGATCTTCAGATTTTTTATTATCGTTCGCCTCCCCGCCTGAGTAGGAGCTATATCCTGAATATATCGACGGAGATGTCGTAATATTCATATTTGTGTTACTCTTTACCTTTTAGATTATGCAGTAGTGCCGCCACGGATATTATTGCATTTCTGTAAACAGCTACTACCTTTGTACGTGGCCAGGCCATATATACTTAAATAAAAATATACCGACCTGCTGGAATTGGAACTCGAGCCCTTCTGCACCGCAATCAAATACTACGTTACGGAGCCAAGGGCCAGATAGCTAATAAAGTATTGAAATACACTCAGGACTGGTTCGGCGACCTTAACATTGATATAGTATAAAGTATATCCATTTAATTCGTTAAATATTTTTTTTGCGTCAGGTTTTGGAAGAGTGTTGAGGACCATGGTCACTACTCGTTAAATATTTTTCATTTTGTCCTTTGTAGGCAAATGAAATAAGGGAAAAGAAAATAAGTCACAGGCTACTAAATTAGGTGAGTATGGTGACTGATCCTACACACTAACTTTGTTTTTATTCAAAAACGGCCAAAAATGAGCTGACTGTCCAGCTTATGGGAAACATATTACGAATTCAATTAACAAATACTCAAACTGGGCAAAATGTTATATATTAACTATATATAACATTTTGGTATTTTCAGTTGGTCTTTAGTTGATTCGTTTTTTTATTTTGGTCTTGATAAGTTTAGGCACGCATGCGTACATAATTCTTCCAGCCGACTGTTCCACATAAAATTTGTTATAAGTTCGAGACTTCTTGTATTTTTATTCGGATTCGTGATTGAAAAAGTAATCGAGTAGATTTTTATTTTAGTTATTTCCAAGAATATATAAATTGTCATGGTAAGAAATCAAAATTCGTGGCACCCACCGGTAGCTGACTTTTGACATCGCTAAGACTGTATGGGAGCTACTGTTAATTATATTAATCAAAATACCTACTTCAAGTGCCATAACATAGACTGTTTAGCGAATTTTGTTCGCAGATGCCTCTACAGGCCGACTCGAACTTCCACAAGAGATAATTAAAAATCTATCTAATCAGAGGTCTTCTTCTTCTTTATTTTACGGCTTTGCCCTCTGACTGCTACTATCCTTCAACGGAGCCGGATGCTCTGGTGTAAGCTGTACTACTCTCACAGAAGTCCTTAAGTGCTGCACCACTCTCAGTTCACAACTGTCTATTTTTCCAGATGACAGGCTTCCCGAGATTCTCGATGTTTTCCACGTGTACGCTCTTCAACTGGGTTTCTATTATTTGAAATTTGTGGTCTGTCGAATTTCATCACTTGCTCTATCATATTCCCAGCAAATCAGGATTCTTTTAATAAAATATTAAGAGTTGGTATTAAACAAGTTAGTTTTTCTTATGAAAAAAGGAGAGATTGTCAAAATAGTTACTTAATTTGTAGATTATCTAAGCTATCGCATTGAAAATTGGATGAAATGGTACATGGGATCTATTGAGTTTTGGATGCCCTTTCAAATCTAGAAATCTTAGACTTGCATTGTTATTTTCCTCTGAAATTGGACTAGAGGTATTCAATTCGTTCGTAATTCTATCAATTTTACTGATTGGGTCATTTTAAATAAGTATGTAAGTATTACCATTTAACAGTTTATGTATCTCCACCACCTACTTGTGTCCATGACTACTATTTAATTTTCTTTGTCTCATTCTATCTTGTTTCTTTATTTTGTGCGGAATTTCAATATGTTCAAAATTCGAATATCTCACTTTAACTGTAATCGCCCTGTTCCGACTCCTCAATTCAAGTATTTGGTATCAACTGACTTTAATTATGACTTTATAAGCCCAGATATGTTATGGAATTAAAAAGGAAATAAATACGCATCATGATTTTGACATACAACCTAACTATATATTCTTTTAATGGAATACCCTCTATACCATACTGTTTTTTTTTTTAATTTAATAGAATATATTTTTTTTATGATGGGTTTATGTCAAATAATAAACAATGCATAGTTTTTTCTAACTTTGCAAAGTTAGCATACACATTTGAAAATAACGAAAATTAAAAGTTGCATTAATTTATTTAAAAAAAATTTTTTGGTAGTAAGTTAAAACTAAGCCTTAAAATAAAAGTGGAGGTTTGGAGGATAAAAAACCCAAACCAGAGAAAGCAAGCACAATGTAAATATCCACGACTTTGGTGAAGGCGAAGATCACTGGCTTAAATAAATTTCCAAAAATATATAACCACATCTTAACTAAAACAACGTTAAAACAAATGACAATGATTGCAAATGAAGAATTGAAAATGATTTTGCATATTCAAAAAACCTTTTTATTATGGAAACTAAATGAATACCAAAATATTTAGTATTATTTTGATTTTACAGTAGGTTTTATAACAGATGCAGTCGAGAATCTCAGCAAAATATATTGCAGAATTCAAAATAATTTACCGGAACACGCCTACTATCCCCTATAAAATTTTATCAGTGAATTCAATCCAGGAAAATAAAGAATTACATTTGGGCTTTTATCAGGAGGTAATGTAATGTGTGAAGCAAGATGCTATTTAAAAAAAATTGTTTGGACGGATGAGTCAGTTTTCTGAACAGCTTAATTTCTCAATATAGGAATACAGTAATAATAAATACAGCACTCTGACCTCTTGTTCGGGTTTTGTGTGGCATGTGAAATAATAGAGCTACTACTAGACCAATATATTTTGACATAAACTGAAGTAGGACTACAAACTCGTACTACTTGAAAACAATAACAAAAATTGTTAAAAATTTAATACAACATAATAATAGAAAAATAATCTGCCAAAGAGGACGCCACACAACATTCTCTCAGTAATCGATTTTTTAAATGAAACTTTCCCTTGTAGATTGACTGATTTGGTAGAATAAGATAACTACTAAAATATATCAAAAGATGAAAAAAAAAAAAACAAATTAAAAGATGAAAGAAATTTAATAGTGAATCATCTAGGGAAAAAAATGACACAGTAAGTGGCAAATTCCAATGATTAAGCCAAAAAAACTTTTTGTAGCATTTTTTATGGCACAGCACACGTGCGGCAGGGAAATCCTTAAAGTGCTATAGGATGCGTGTGCGAAAAAAGCAATTCACGTTGATTTTGAATTTCTGTAAATTGTGCTCGGTGAGAAACCCAGTCCTGAGAAAATAATTCCAAAAGGTGAGGTTCTCCATAAAAAATTCCATTTCAGGAGGGTTGTACGAGAAGTGACAAGCTGAACTTCATACTGATGAGAAGTATTAGCGTGACGTATATTCCTATCATGCACCTCTTTGGGAGGAATTAAGCGGGCTACATCCATCGAACACTTTCCATGAAAACACTTGTAGAATAGACTCAAGTCGCCAACCGTTCTTGGATGTTCCAAGGAATTAAAGTTGCTGATCAGTTATGGGCCTCCAATCAGGCGAACAGCTCTCTTCTGAATACAATCCAACAAATGCCGTGTATATTTGGGAGCAGCAGTATGCCATCGTTGATCAAATTTAAGCTTTGTACAGAATCAATAGTTGTTGTGGATTGTAAAGCTTTCTAATTCGGAATAATATTTCCAGCTTTTGAGAAGCTGTCTGTGCTATACATACAACATATTCATGCCAATACATATTTGTTTCCAAATTAACGTTCAACAAATGAAGTGTCCTCTGTGGTCATAGGGGCCGTTCAAATGTGTCCCAACTATCCTAATGAAAGGTGTAGATTCGCTATAGAGTTTTTCACGTTTTAGTTCAAAATTTACACATTTTTAATTTACCCTTTCCTCCTCCTAAGTCCTTTCACCCTCTGTGCTCAATAAATTGATTGAGTTATCATCTGCCATTCTTTTCGGTTCTGTGCATGCTCTGATGCTTCATGATTTCCCGCTTAACTGTTTGATCTGATCCACCCAACGTGAAGGTGATTTACTCCTGTAGCGCTTGCCTTCAAGCTTTCCCAATATGATCAGTGATTCTAGCTCCTGTCCTCTGCTGAGGTGGTGTATTATAAGCGAGTTCAGTCTTTTAGTAATTTTTAGTTCTTGTAAAATAGACTGGTTAGTTCAATGTTCCACCCATATGTTGCGATCGGAAATATAAGCGTTCTCGCGAGCCTTAACTTGGTCGATCGTGAGATACTCGAGTGTTTCCATATTTTGACTAATTTTGTGGTTGCAGAGAGAGCAATTAAGAGACCCGAGGTATTGATAGGAATCTAGAATTTCATAATTCTACTAAAGATCATTATTTTTGTTTTGTTATTATTTACTTCTAATCCGTAGTTTTTACTGATCCTTGTCAATCTTTACATAATGACCTATGATTTATTTTTATTTGCGGCTTTAATCAAGGTATCACCTGCATAAGGCTGGTTATGTATACGTGTTCCTCAAACGGAGATACAAACTTCGCGCATTATGTATGTATGTTCTCTCTACGTGACATATATTATGTATGTTCTCTCTACGTGACATATATTTAACTCTAAGACCCTTTGAACTTTGACGGTTGGCCCCCAAAAATAATTCCATAACGCAATAACGATAGAAAATTGCTTTAAACGTTTATACGAACATTATAACCTAGATATTTGGATATAATGTTTAACATCTAATATGATGGCGTTTACTTACTACAAAAATTTGGATCAGTTTACAGTCCCAACACTTTGTATACATTTGTAATATTAGTGTTAGTGTGTTCTATGGTTATTATGTAAGAAACATTATTTTACTTCTAAATATTGTCCATACAATGCACCGTTTTGTCCTTATTTTGTTATACTATATCATCTATAATATATATAAAATGCAACGTCTCTCTGTCTGTCTGTCTGTCCATTAGTGCGCTTATCACTGGATAACCACTTATCCGATTTACGTACTTTTTTTTTTAAACATACATATGTTCTCTGGCCAGGTTATAGGCTATATTTTATTACGATAGGTAGCATAGGGAATGAGCAGTGACGATAATAGTGAATGAAGTCGGAAAAAAGTTTGCCGCTAGCGCGTTCCCTTGCAGTACACAGCGTAAACCATTAAATTTGGAACAATATTATGTAGCAGAGAATATCTATAATCTATAATCTATAATATATATAAAATGCAATGTCTCTCTGTCTGTCTGTCCATTAGTGCGTTTATCAGGCGAGAACCACTTATCCGATTTACGTGTCTTTTTTTAATTCATACATATATTCTTTGGCCAGGTTGTATAGTAATAATAATAATCTATATCTATAATATATGTAAAATACAAACGTCGCTCTGTCTGCCTGTCTGTCCGTTAGTGCGCTTATCCCTCGAGAACCAATTATCCGATTTACGTGATTTTTTAAAATCTCTGACCAGGTTATATAATAATAATAATAATACTCTATATAATATATATAAAACGCAACGTCTCTCTGTCTGTCTTTCCGTTAGTGTGCTTATCATTCGAGAACCACTCATCCGATTTACGTGATTTTTTTTTTTAATTCCTAATTTAATATATGTCAAAAAAAATCTATAATATATATAAAACGTAACGTCTCTCTGTCTGTCTGTCTATCCATTAAAGCGCTTAGCACTCAAGAACCACTTATCCGATTTACGTGTTTTTTTTATAAAATACAAAGGGAATAAACAGAGACAAAATGTTAATATGTAGGAAAAAAGATGGAAGTTTAGCAATAAGCTTCGCAGAAAGATTGAATAGATGGGGGAATACTTTAAAGAAACACTAAATGGAGATGAAAATGAGTTGAATGGGAAATAGAAAGCAAAATTAACTGAAGAGCAGGAGGGGATAAATAAACCCTGCAAAGAAGAAATAGAAGAAATATTCAGAACCCAAAAAAAATACGGCCCCGAGTGGAAATTGTAGAACTGATAAAAGCTGGAGGAGTAGATATGGAAAATGAAATATGCCGGTTGGTGCAAGAAATATGGGAAACAGAAAAGATGCCAGTGAGCTGGAGAGAGTCGCTCATTTGTCCAATATACAAAAAAGGAGAAAAAACTAAATGTGCTAATTATAGGCCAATAGCCTTACTGGATGTCGTGTACAAGATAGTAGTGTTGACTATCAAAAACACACTAGCAGAAAAAGCCGCGTCTATTCTGGGAGAGTACCAGTGTGGATTCATGAAAAATAGATCCGTTACAGACCAGATATTTTCGATTAAGCAAATCTAAGGTAATAGCTTAGAACAAAATTTAGCACTACACTTGGTCTTTGTGGATTTCAGAGAAGCATATGACTCTGTAAATAGAGAAGGACTCTACAAGATAATGGAAGAACTAAAAATTCCAAGTAAATTGATTCGCATGGTGAGAATGACACAGAAAATAGAGTGTTGGTTGAGGGCAAAGTATCAGACAAGTTTAAGGTGAAGAGAGAATTAAGACAGGGGGAACCAGTGTCGACATGTCTATTTAATTTGGTACTAGAGAAGATAATCCGGGAGTCAGAAATAAAAACAAATGGAACGATATACCAAACAAACCTGCCAATGCTTGGCCTATGCGGATGATGTAGCGTGATTGCAAGAGCAAAAGAGAACCTAAAAAAAGCCATAAGTAGGATAGAAGAAAGGGGAAGGGTGAGAGGACTAAAGATAAATGAGGAAAAAATAAAATACATGGAAATTGCAAAGAAGAAGGATAATAAAAACAACAACAATTTAGATATAATAAACAATTTAGGGAAAAGATATATGTTTGAAAAAGTAGACAAATTTAATTATCTGGGAGTAACAATAACAGAGAGTGGACAAGAAAGGACGGAGATACAAGAAAGAATAGCGAAAGGACAGAGATGTTTGGGAGCAATGAATTCAATATTGAAATCAAAGAATGTATCAAGAAAAGCAAAAGAAAAAATATATACAACAGTTGTCAGACTCACGGTGACATATGGATGCGAAACGTGGAAACTAAATGCAAGAGAACAGGAGACGTTGGAGGTGTGGGAAAGGAAAGCTTTGAGAAGAATTTACGGAGGAAGGAAAGAAGAGGAACTGTGGAGAAGAAGAACAAACTACGAATTAAAATGCCTATATACGAAATCCCTTATAAGCTAAATCATAATAAGCCAGCGATTAATATGGTTGGGACACGTGGCAAGGATCAAGGAAGAAAGACAGGCAAAGCAAGCCCTAATAAGAGGAGTGGTTGGAAGAAGAGGTAAGAATAGACCTCGATCTACATGGATTCAGGCAGTAAAGCAAGATCCGGAGTTGATGGGAATCCCGCACTGGGAAAAGCTAACAGGAGACAAAAAGAAGTGGAGAAAAGTATGCAACCAAGCCATGAGCCTCTAAGGCCCCTTGAGCTATATAATAATATAAACATAACGAATAAGCAGTGACGATAAAGGTGAATCAAGTCCACGCGAGTGGAGCCGCGGGCACGGCTAGTTTATTACAAGACGTAACATTAGAAAATATTTTAATGGAGATGCATTTGGGAGGACGAGATAAACTAATACTACATGAAAAAAAAAATAATACAAGTGAAGAAAAAAACTGGACTGTTATGACGACAAATAGAAGTAATTTTGCTGCTTTTGAAGAGGTTTAAATAAAACCCAACAAACAGAAAAATGCATTTATTTAGCACTACATAACAGTTATCACCAAAACACCAAACACTCTATTGTTTTATTTGGCTAACAATTCTAGCACCATCAGGACCTATGATTAACTAAATCTGATACTAAAAGCTAGACTATTTAAACTAAAATTCTAATTTATTCGAGCAGAATCCACCAATAGCGGACGGCGGTATAGTTCCAGCCTGGTGACTAGTACAGAAAAGTGTGAGGAATAGCTCCTATAGCCTCATTAAGTCTATTTTTACCTTTTATAATTTCTATAGTTTCGTATGCGTCGAATAATTTTCTATGAGATATATTTCATATAGTACTACTAGATAAGTTGGGGTTAATTATACATACAAAATTTTTTTTAATGTAAAAAGTAAAAATAGTCTGACTATGACAGATAACCTATTTTTTTTTACCGTTTTTCTCTCTCTCTCTCTCTCTCTTTCTTACTCGTTCCGAACTAAACCTTCGTTAAATGTTATTCTAGTTGTGTTAACCTGTATATTTAAATGATACTGAAATAAATTACTAAATTTTTAAAATAAACTATTAACGTAGCTATAATCTACTATCAGAATCTCTAGTGTCCGAGCAGAATTTCTACCAATGTTTAAATTAACTTCTGACTAATGATTTTTAGGGTAGAAAAAAATATTGTTCTCAGAAGAATTAGCTCAAACATCCCTTTTCTTTTAAAATTTTCCCGGTCGCGTATCCTTAAAAATATCTTTTTTCTTTTGACGGAAACCAAAACATACTTTTGTAAGGGAAAATTTAACGACAAAAATATATAAAATGGAATGTTATTATTTACAGTTGAATATTTTTTTAACATTAGCCAGAAATATTTCGTACAGGGTGTTCCATTATCAACTTTAAATTGTCGGGTTTATGTTGCTAATACAATTAGCGGGAAAGACAAGGTAGTGGCACAGAGCCTCACCCTTGCTGTTCGAAACTTCATCTTGTCATCGAAATGGAGTGTGTCGTTCGTGGGGGAATTCTGGAAATATTGCGGGTAAAAAAGTTCTCATTCAATATAATTTACATTACTCAAATGAAGTAGAAATTTTGAACTGAAAAACGATATTAAAGCTTGCAGAAACTACTTCGACTTTAAACAAATCTCAGACAGAACCATAAAGTGCATCATGAAGGGATTCAAATATGAAATATGTACAGATTAATTCCGCGCAAAACTTTTAATTAATATATATTTATATCAAAAATTTGGAGCGTTATATGGAGATGAGTGAGACAATCGTTACATTCACTATACAAAATTTTGATGGTTATTACCAGATAACCAGATTTTATAAAGACAGAATGATATCACACACTTCAAACAACTAAAAGAAGTCCAAATACATATTAAGGTACCATTCAACTATGACTACAATCATTTTTTAGGGCTTGGTTTTTTAAGATGATTTATTTTTTAAAAGCAAGTAATATGCAATATTTCAAAATAAAATCATGAGTCTAAAAGACTTTAATTACGCCTATACTCCCGTGCTCAATAGTAGCCGACCCGAAACATTAAAGATGGCACAACAGAAGAGGAAGCGACAATATTAGGAAACATGCAATAAGAAGTTTTATGCCCAGAAAAGGAACAAAAAGTAATAAAAAGTATAAAATAATATCTTTTCTTAGCCTTAGAAAGTTAGTACCTATTTGCTCATGAAATATAACATATATAGCATATAATTAGCAAACGAAATCTTCTCTATTGTAACTCTAAACGAAAAATGCAAGAAATGTTAGCAATATGTAATTATCACATGTCGCGTTCGTCTCTTTTTTTTTTATTTATTTGTACTTCTATTTTACATTATACAATTTATAGTACTGAGTAATAAAGGACATAAAAAATTAAGTTTGATTGCCCAATTACTAATAGCCCAAACTAATTTTTCGATGCTTCAGCTTTTACGTATTTACAATAAGAGTAGCAAAAACAATGTTAAGCTGCTTGCTGTTAAACACGTAGTTAAATCTTACTCGTAACTATGGGCATATTTTTATAAATTTTCGAAATAATTTCATAGATATCGTAACAAGTTTGTGTGCATTTTGTTTACTAATTATAAGATAGCTTCGTAAATGTGAAAAGGACATATAACAGAATAAAAACGAAACCACTATTCTAGCGGCTCTCCTCATCCCTTTACCCCTTATGTATTTTATTATAAATAATTGTGTTTAAATTTGTTCTCAGTCGAAAGGAAACTTGAAAAAATCCTCATAATAGTATTGAAACTGTTCAAAATTTAACATTTTAAGATTATAAGTAATGAAAAAATAACTTAATTTTTAAATTCGTTAACTTCCAGAAATTTAAAAAAGACTAATAATAGGATATGTAAAAAGAAGTACCACTAATCTTCTCTGCCACTATTTTAACCCCTTATGCTTATTACTAGAAATAATATGCTTAAAATATGTCCATTATTTCAAGGAAAAACTAGAAAAAAATCTGATAAGAATATTGACATAATACAATTTAACGAAACCCAGCCCACTTCGTACCCGAATTAAAATTAAAAGAAATAAAAAAAAAATAGTTTTTTTATAGATTTCTTCACCCCGAGAACCCTGAAAATGATATATAATCTTATATATACGAAACAACCCCTTTAACTTTTCCCCCCCACGCTTTTAACCCCTTATATATTTTAATATAAATAATTTTATCAAAGAACAACTATCAAGAAACGGACTGTGAAAAATCGCATTTCTAAGAAGACGCTATCTTCGATATCCTGAACGTAAAAAAAGATAAATCTTTTTTATTATTTTCCCAGTAATCCCGTTATTTAACTAATTTTAACCAAATGTAGCCAAAAATCTGACCAGATGATGAACCTAAAGGAGAAAGTAAACTATTAAATTTATTTTAATTGTATCATAGAAGCAATTTGGCATAACTTAATGGATGTATTAGGATCCTAGCTACATACATATGTATATTGATACCATTTCTAAATAGATTGCTTCTAACTGGTGCTCTATAAATAAATTTAAAATTATTTGGAAGAGTAAGGTGAGGACACAGAAAGTAATTCCCCTCCTTAACAAATGTAATCATATCTCCATAACACAAATGGAGCCCCTGAGTGTTTAACTGATTAAAAAGAAGGTGATGCTGTATGAAGCAACTGGTATGATTTTAAATAAATTTCAAGCAGGTTGGCCAAGCGCATCATAAAGCAATGCTCCATAAGCAAATGACCAAATAACATGAATTCACTATAATGCATTATGTGTAAGAATCTATATCTGTACCACCTGTAAGATATGGCTAGTATAAGAATTAAAGGCAACTGATGTTATTAAGCGAATTAACTTCGTTATTAAAATGTTTGAACCCTTCTCAAGATTTGCTAACATATTAGTCTCAGATCAGTCCACCTTAAGAGTTACGTAAGTAAACAGAATTTTGATAATGAAGACCTGTAAATCTAAAAATAAAGCTTCAAAGGCCTTTTAATTCCCATACTTTGAAAGATTCAAAAGCTGCACCACTGTTATTTCGGGGTAAAAGAAATTTCTGAAAAATTGAGGTCCTAGAACAAATAAAAGGAGATTCCTTTCAAGAAATAGTATCTATAATAATGAATAGACCAACTAATTATTCTGAAGAAATGGAAAGTATAAGATACAAACTTTTTACATCGAAAGATGGCCCATACAATGCCAATAATTATGAATTTAATATAAATTGTTCCCTTAGCAGGATGGTCGGAACCTAAGAGAGGATTTCGATGACATGGATGGTCAGCGCCAATGAGATGTTATTCCAGGCTGCTCTTAGCTAGTATTCTATTTTCGTTACAACTTTGGGTAAAGACAATTTCACTTAACGGGGAAGTATAGCGTTGCTGATTTTAAATAAATCACCCATCCAACTCGCTTACTTCAACAAATGTTAAGTACATAAATTTTAACGATTTTCTTGCGAAGTTAACATGGAAACATTTCCTTATCGTGTCGTTGGCATATCACATAAACTTTATTAATTCATTGTTCTAATCTAGAGAAGTAACGATCCCAGATGATATCCCAAGCCTGACATAGGCAGATATCCCAAGCATGAGGTAGGTAGAAGGTCGGAAACTTACTCCAAATTAACACGATCTAACCGTAAAAATCACGGTTTTTTATCTAATCAAGATCATGGAAGCTTTCCTTCCATGTAGCCAGGTTAATTTTTTACTAATATATCTACTCCATATTAGAACAGTCAGTATAATAATTTGGGATTTTGGTTTAAATTATACCTAATAATTGATTATTAAACAAATTAAAAATTTATTTTACAAAAATTTTATCAAGCAATATGAAACGTTAAATTGGTATTTTACTCACCTCTCTCCCAACAGGACAATAGATTAATGATTTATTTATAATATATATAAAATGCAACATCTCTCTGTGTGTCTGTCTATCCGTTAGTGCGCTTATCACTAGAGAACCACTTATCCGATTTACGTCCTTTTTTTTTTAAACATACATATGTTCTCTGGCCAGGTTACAGGCTATATTTTATTACGAAGTAGGAAAAAAGTTTTGCCGGTAGCGCGTTCCCTTGCAATACACAGCCTAAACCATTAAATATGGAACAATATTATGAAGCAGAAAATATCTATAATCTATAATCTATAATATATATGAAATGAAATTTCTCTCTGTCTGTCTGTTTGTCCATTAGTGCGTTTATCACGCGAGAAGCACTTATCCGTTTTACGTGTTTTTTATAAATTTATACATATGTTCTATATAATTCGATATAAGCCTAGCTAATGGGAGATAAGGTGAGATAATGGGAGTAAAGTATAAATAATGGGAGTAAAGTATAAATAATGGGAGATAAGGAGAAATAATGAGAGATAAGCAGAGATAAGACTAGATAATGGGAGCTATGGTGAGATAATGGGAGATAAGGAGAAATAATGGGAGATAAGGAGAAATATTGCGAGATAAGTCGAGATAAGCCTAGATAATGGGAGATAAGGTGAGATAATGGGAGATAAGGAGAAATAATGAGAGATAAGAAGAAATAATGATGAGCAGAGATAAGATGATGGAAATTATGTAAAGGTAATGGGAGATAAGGGGAAATAATGGCAGATGTTTTATTACGTTAGGTAACATAAGGAAGAAGCAGTGACAATAGTAGTGAATCAAGTCTACGCGAGCGAAGCCGCGGGCATGGCTAATTTTATATAAAGTTCTAAATGCTGTGTTATTTACAAAATTCAGAGTCGTATATCGATTAGGGATGCTATAAATTTTTAAATTCTGATACGATACTTACGACGTTCGACGTGCATTTAGACGTATTGCGTTGCCTTAATATTTCAAGAACTTTATATTAAAAATATAAAAATTATCGTTTGTTTCTTACCACATATTATTTCTGAAAATAAATAATAATTAATAAAGTAAATCGTCTCCTCATACTGTGCAATTAAAATTAATGTATCTATAACAGCAAAGCAGTTTATTTCACATTTCCTTCTCAGCATTATTATAAAATATTACACTCTCCAAAATTTACCTTCACCTCTAAAATTGAAACCTAGCTAAGGGTCTAGGTCCAGTGGGATTATTATTCCCTTGAAGGAGATGATTCATAGCTAAAATGAATAAATCAGAGCAAACTTGGCAAGTTTAGTTTTTACTGGTTGATAAATACTGATATCGGTGGATTTTTGTTGACAACAGCTGAAGTCTAAACTAACTTTAACTATTTAATACATAAAACTCTTTGAAATTGGTATTTATTAAAGGCTCTTAGCTCATTAGGGCGTTTAAGGACGATTTACAGCTGATGCAAAAAAATAACTTGATAGATATGTCAATAATTAGGTAATTTGTCTAGCAAGTGAAAGTGGCCGTATGTAGTACGTAACAAATGGTTCCGTAACAGTATACAGGAAGCCTAAAAGAAATAACAATTTCAATTTTAGTTATAAAGTTGTACCGTCGGATACAATAAAACTTTTTTTTATCAACAATCACGCCCATTGCAGAACAACTCGTATGCCGAAGTAGAGGTTCACTTTGGTTTCTACAGAAAGTTCTAGATGCAAAATACTGTCCTAGATAGTGCATTAAAAAGAGATCAGGTTCTTTATATAAGCTTAAGTTCTAGCAGAGGTTTTAACTAAAAGTAACAAGCTAAATCCATATGAAAGTAAGCATAATATGTATTCCAATTTGATTCCTCCCATATTAAGCACCATACTGGAAAAAATTAACAGACTAAGTTTATCGAACGCTTCCCATGAAAGTATTTATAGATCAGAATTTAGTCAATCAATAAATTTTTTTTCATTGTTCAATAAAACAAAGTTTCTGGTAAGTTCTAGGTATGAATCAAGCAAAAAGTTTTCTTCTTGAGAGAATCTAGCAAATGAAGCATATGTTTGGAAGGAGCAGTCTACACGTAAAAACCCTATTCCTTTGGTGGCCGAATTTGAAATTGGTATGAGAATAAAATCTACTGTAGGGTCTACAATTTCCTAGTACGAAATCATATTTCGTGCTTTTAACAAGTTTTCCCTGCTATGCATGCGGCATGATCATACTTAAACATATTTTTTCCTAAGTAAGTGGCAAGGTTTTTATCAGGTTGCACAACGTCTGCTGTTATTAGATATCTACACGGGCAGTTGGCGTTCCAATGTTCAAGATAAATGGAAAAATAGGATTCATATTGTCAGCAAATGTTTACTCCTTTCCAGCAAATCGTTAATACAAAGAAAAAATATAGTTTCGGATATTATGAAGCCCAATCAGCAGCTGCTTAAAAAGACTTTTCTAGCAATTTTCTAACTTTATTAAATTCTGTTGGATATAAAAATGTTGTCCTATGTGTGATATTTCAAATAATGTAAACTAAGTAAATTGCACAATTTATTTAAATTGTATTTATGCAAGAAAGTTTATTCATTTTCCTTCAAATGCGGTAATTTTCTTTGAGCACGATTTGTTGCACTCACAGAACAATATGAGTCTGAGCTGAACACGTTCCAACTTTAAAATAATTATGTGTAAAATATTCTAAGGGCTTCCTAATTAGAAAACACCATGCAATGGTTGAATTATGCAAGATCATTTTACAGTATAATGGTTCTATACACGAGAACAGCGTTGAAATAAATTCTATTTAATTATTTATTATCTTTTTGTAATGAAACTTGGCCTGTAAACCTTTTTCTGCTATGAATTGTAAATAATTTAGTTGGTTCTAACGAAAGTTAATCGGTAGCTAAGTATTCGTGGACTAAATATAGGGTTAGGTACAAAAAAATATGTGAAGGTTATGGTTAAGTACAAAAAAATAATAAATAATGAAATAAAATTATCTTAAGAATATCCTGGCATATAGTTTTTTCTATGAAATAAGTTTTATGGATAAATACCAGAGAATGCGTTAATAATCCCTTCGGGTAACAACACACAATACCTTTTCTGACATAATTCGTATATAAAACTCCACCGAATTTAGTGGAATACACATTCTG
The DNA here is from genome assembly GCA_019049505.1 of Pachyrhynchus sulphureomaculatus. NCBI lineage: Eukaryota > Metazoa > Arthropoda > Insecta > Coleoptera > Curculionidae > Pachyrhynchus > Pachyrhynchus sulphureomaculatus. The sequence continues at coordinate 71,023,964 of CM032454.1, forward strand.
TCATTACAGTGTATGTATAACAAGATAGTTGTCGATTCTTGTGCAAAGCATTATGGTTATTATTGTGGTTACTTTAGCCCCTTCGCTATCCTAAACTTTATGACTTCGTTTTGTTGCTAAAATAAGGTATTTCCAAAAATATTATATAGAGTGTCCCAAAAGGTATGGTCAAAAATGAAGGATCTAGTAGATTGGACCAAAATAAGGTCAGAAGTTCCTATAAAAATGTTTCCTATCTCCCCCCGTTAGGAAGCTACAGCCGCCCAAATGGGGAGCCTGAAGATGGGTTTTCATTGAATATTTCAGAAACCGATAAAGATAGAAACATAAAATTCAGGTTCTAAAGCAAAATTTATCTGCTGAATCTGAATTACCTTATAATCGTCGATAATTCAACCGGTGCGTCAAAAGTAGGGGAGGGCGTGGTAAAAATGGACATAACTTTTTTTTGTAATAACTTTTGTTGCATTTTCGCGTCGGATTAAGGCAGCTTGAGATCCTTGGCGAAAAAAAGGTACTCTTAGTTTAACACGATTAGACGCACCAATTCCGGGTTAAAATCGATAAAGAGTTTCCATGTCAGAAAAAGAGCCTATTACCTAATATTATTACGGTTATTAGCAATACTTCAAAATATCCAGATATTTTTAAATTACCATACAACTAAATAATAATTAAAGAAATCATAGTCATCAAATGAAGCAAAAAACTTATTTTTATTTATCAAATCAAGAAAACTAATCATAAAACACCGCTAAAAAAATTGGAAATAAAATCCATGCGTAATTTCAACTAGGAAATATGTTCGATGTGGGCACCTTCAGTTATTCATTTCCTTAGTTTAGTGAGGAAAGCCCTTTGAACCCTAAATAACATGCCGGGATTATTCCTTATTTCAGCATAGTGAAAGAAAATTCTTTCTAACAGCTCTTCTCTAGTTTGTACAGGAGTCGATATTTAAGGTGGCCCCCATAGAAAGAAGTCTAAGGGATTTAAATCTGGTGATCGGAGTGGCCACGGGAATGGTCCACTGCGACCTACCCAACGATTGGTAAACTGGTTATCTAAATATCCCTTAGCAATGTTGCAGAAACGTGATGATGCACCGTCGTGCATTAACTATATATTGTTGCGAATATGTAACGAAACTTCTTCTAATCAATTATTTAAATCATCTCGAAGAAATTGCAAATATTTCTCACCATTTGGCTGCATGTCGAGCAATTATTTTACTGCTCGCTTAAAAGTGTACCGGAAACGGATTAGCTTAAATTATGTTTAATATATGTTTTGTCAAGGGCTGCAGTTCTTTTAATTTACAAAACGAATGTTTTGAAATTAAATTTTTTATGAGACACTTTGTATCTTATATGGAAGTGGCAAAATGAATATAACATGCTTTATTAAGTTTAAGGATTAAACCTGTACATGAGAAACTATAAACACATAATAAGTAAGATATCTCTCATTAAGCTGAATAAAGCAGATGTTCTTGTATACGCTTTACATACATTATGCCAACAGTTTTATTATATGCCATTTTCTATAGGGATGGTAGTTGCTTGCAGGCAAATATGCCAAGAAAAGTGGGTCAGTGCAGTTTAAATGCAAAAACGACTTCTAACTTCTAAGATATGTGGTTAAGGTGATTTATAACTTAGTTGAAACATATATCCGGCCACTAATTTTCAGTTGTTAAAATAATATCCTATAAAAACCAACGTGACATAATTTTCAAGATTTGTTTATTGCTTATCAATGGTAAATAGTCTTGCTATAAGTTCTATCCTTCATGTAGAAACCAGAAATAAAATCAAATTAAATAATAGTATTAATATTGCCAGAAATGATTAACTTTTTAACTTGTATATCTGCCACGCAGCAGTTAGGTAGAGCTAGTTAATGGCTTTGACAGAAATTTGTACAGGTGCAACGAACATATTCTGTTATTGGTTGGAAGAAGGGCAGGGAAATCCACTGTTTTATGCTTCCCAAGAATGTCAATGCGTGATGCCGTCAAGGAATAAACCTCGGATGCGGTCACGTGACCCTGCTGACAACCGGCTCTGTCTTGATTCCGGGTCAAGTAATGCGAAATCAGCTACCGACCACAAGTATGTGGGAAACCAGCCTACTTGTGGATATAAGAAAGCTACTGGTTTGGAAGATCGACCATATATTCAGGTGAGGAATAAAATGAGCATAGCTACTTGGAATATACAGTGCCTCAAACATGTTGGGAAACTTGCTATCATTGAGAAGGAATTGCAGAGGTATTCCACTGAAATAGCTGGACTCTCTGACGCACATTGGGTTGGTAATGGGTACTTTAAAACCAGTTTCAACAACTACATACGTGTATTTTTCCGGATAAGATTAACAGATGTACACTGGCGTGACTAAAATTTTGACTCAGAAAATCCAAAAATGTGTCACAGACTTCAAGGTTTCCAGTGAATAATTGTACTCAAAATAAACGCTAAGCCACATCCAATGTGGGGATGAAAGAAATAAACGCGGAAGTCGATTATTATACTTTGCTATAGAAAATAATCTGATCATAATGAATACAGTTTTTGTCATCATATTAGAAGGTTGTTCATTTACTACAACACGTACCTAGCCAGCAGCAACCTGTGGATCAGATCATGAATTTTGGCAGGAAAAACTGAACAGTACATTTAAATCCATACATGTAAATCGAATGGACATATATAATTTAGAGTTGTTTTAGCAACAACTAGAAAAAACACTACCACAGATCCACAATGATATGGAATCACAACAAATATGGGACAAGACACAAAACTGGATGACTAACGCAGTTTCAGAAGAACTATGTCACCTGCGATAACTCTTGAAAATAGATGAAAGAAGACAGATAGTTTAAAAAGGTATAAATTTAGATGAAGAAGAAACTGACTGCAGTAAACTAGACAAAGAAATCCAACAATCTTTAACCAAAAACAAAAATCAATATTATTCCAATATTTGTGAAGAAATAGAAACTCATGTGTTGACGAACCAACCAAGGGTTTTGTTAAAAAAAAAAAATTCTTACGAGATAATTCAAAGCTGGGTCTTGAGCGAAAGAGAATGAATATGGTTGCTTGATAACCAATTATAATGAGACTGCTGAAACGTGGCGAAGATACTGTGAGAAACTTTACTTTATCTGGGACAGCACTAATCAAATTCCTGACATCAATATAGAATCTGCTAAACCAGATATACTAAAAAGCGAAGTTGAAGCAGCTATAAGGAAAATGAAGCCATTTAAATCTCCAGGTCCTGACGAGATTACCTCCAAGGTAATACAAGCCACGAGCGAGAGCTGTGCATCGAGGTGATTCATAAATTATGTAATAAAATCATAAAAGATTCCACCTGTAGAAACTGTTGTGTCGAGGCTGCAATATTGCTTAGAAAGTTTAACGATTCTCACAGTTAAGTTTTCTGACTTTGTGTTAAGGGGCAACTTTCATTTACCATTATATTTCACCAATTTTTTTCTTTATTAGAATTTATCAGTTTTCAGATCTAAACCATTTCCACCACACTTTGTAGACTACACATTGTAAAGGGTCATTCCCTTAGTTTCAATTTTGTATCTTTAAATTTAGGAGAGTAGTAGTGGGCTATATTTAAAAGTCCAGTTTTAACGAATTTACATCTCAGTAGCACACTCAAACCCGTTTATTCACATCAAAAGCCATATTTTCTTTACCGCTCCTTAAAATGGAAAATGTCATCCTAAAACACTTGAAACGACTGCAGCATGCAATTTTAATGTAAACTCCTCCGTCGCAAGGTATAAAAGCCATTTTGATTATCACAGAAAAGCAGCATTTTGCTTTTAGATTTTTAGAGATACAGAAAAGTTTTCCAAGCAAAAGGATTTTTCGTCTCACAAATTTTTATTTTTTTGTTTTGGTTTAAGGACCCAACATGACAGGTAATGTTTTGTAAATGGTTTGTAATGATTTTTTTTTAAATTTTTCTTCGTAAAAATAATTAAATTTGAAAAAAAAATACAAAGGTTATTTGAATTTTTATTTTTAGAGAAATTTAAAAATGATGATGTTTTGTCAACAAATCTGATGTTGCTATCAAGAAAGACTAACGAAAATATGAACAATTCTTGTTAATAATGTAAAAACTTCTAGATTAGTGAAAACAATTAAAATCTTATTATTATATATGTATATATATATATATATATATATATATATATATATATATATATATATATATATATATATATATATATATATATTACGGATCTAGCACACGTGCCGCAGGGAGGTCCCTAAAGTGCTACAGGAGCGACATGTGTGCGAAAAAAGCGATTCACGTTGTTCTTGAATCGCTGTAAATTATACGCGGTGGGAAACACACTCCTGGGCAGATTAGTCCGAAGGGATGATGTTCTCCATATAAAAGACTGCTTGAGCGTTGTACGAGGAGTAACAAACTGAACCTCATACGGATGTGAAGTTTTAACGCGACGTATACTTCTAAAATGCACCGGTCTGGGAGGCATTAGGCGGGCTACATCATTCGAACACTTTCCATGAAAATACTTGTAGAATAGACTCAAGTTACCAACTGTTCTTCGATGTTCCAGCGAAGCAAGGCCACTGGTTAGTTCCGGGTCTTCAATCAGACGAACAGCTCTTCTCTGAATAGAATCCAACAAATGCAGTGTATGTTTTGGGGCAGTATTCCATAGTTGGCCGAATTTGAGTTTTGTAAAGAATTAACAGATGTTGTGGAGTGTAAAGCTTTCTGGTTCGAAATAACTTTAAGCTCTCCTTGCTATGCCTGTAACATGATCATGCCAGGACATATTTGCTCCGAAATTAACGCCCAACAAATTGAGTGACGATGCTAGAGGTATGGAGTGCCCCGACATGACTATGTTGGGTTCAGCAACGTTAACTTTTTTAGAAAAACTACCGCCTGGGTTTTTGTAGCGTTAATTTTCACTTGGTTACTGTCACTCTAAGATAGAATTTCTTCCAGGACTTTGTTAAGTTGAGTGTCTTCCTGCTGTCTGCAGATATTCGTCCGAGCACCTAATGTCCGAGCGTTCAAAGTGAATGAAGAGATAAGCATACTGTCATCTGCAAAGTTGTAGATTGGATTCCCGGTCTTTTCCAGCAGATCGTTAATGTAAATGAGAAAGAGAGTAGGAGGCAATATGGAGCCTTAGGGCACACCGGCATTGACAATAAAAGTTTTAGAAAGAAATCCGTCGACTACCACTCGCAAAAAACGCTCTTTGAGGAAATATGAAAGCCATAAACAGAAATTTTCAGACATATCATAAGAGCGTAGCTTAGCCAACAGTTCATCATGCCAAACACGGTCGAATGCCTTGGATATGTCAAGAGCAACCGCTCAAGATTCCCAAAGTGTTCAATTGCGTTGTTCCAAACATATGTTACATAAGTCAGAAGATCTCTTGTTGATCTATGTTTACGAAAGCCATATTGGTGGTCTCTAATAATGTTGAATCCTTCAAGATATTTTAGAAGATGCTGATTGATAGCCTTTTCCATGACTTTCGATATTATTGAAAGCAGTGCGACTGGTCGGTAGTTATTTGGCAAAGTCTTCTTGCCTTTTTTAGGTATCGGCTGAACTGTGGCACAGTTCCAACAGGAAGGAAATATTCCCTTTCTGTAGGATAGGTTAAAAAGTCTACAAAAAACTGGTGTTAGTTCCTTCGCACAGTTTTTGAGAACTGTGGCACTATTCCGTCAGCTCCAGAAGCTTTTTTGGGGTCTAACTTCATTAAAATAAGTTTTATGATGCGCTGTCTGAAGACAATATCGGGCATCCTTGACTGCACTATGGGAATATTAGTTGGTGTTTTTCCTTGGAAATCGACAGTAGAATGTGAAGCAAAGAGTTCAGCCAACAAGTTCGCTTTCTCAACAAGTGTCGTTGCAATAGAATTATCTGGCCGTGTGAGTGGTGAATGGTGAAATTTTGACTAACTGCCTTAGCGACTGGCCAAAAGGACCTGGAATTGTTGGGACAAGCGAGAAGTTTGTTTCTAATTCGTTGATTGTGTGCCTCCTTGGTTTCATCGATAATTTCTTTGCATCTCTTCCTTGCAGAAACAAAGGTGTTACGATTTATAGTGTTGGGATTTTCACCCCATTTTCGGTAGGCAAGATGTTTAGAAGCAACAACTTTTTTGCATTTTCGGTCAAACCAAGGATTGCCGTGGGAGGGGCATTTCTTCGAAAAGGGGATGTAAGCTTCTATACCAGCTACAATAACATCGGAAACCTCCCTGGCGCAGTCAGATGTGTCGTCGGATCGAAAACAAACGTCTAACCAAGGGAAAGTTCGAAAATATTCCATGAGATCTTCTCATTTAGCAGATTTGTAATGCCAAATTTTGCGCGATTTAGGCACCTCTCTGTCACTAGGTAGGATACTCGCAGGCGCTAAACAATAAGCCATCTTTAAAAAACGTTTTTGAAAATCATTCACAGAAGAATATATAAGTTTTATAAAGAAAGATGTCAGAAATATTCGGTTTTCGCGATGCCATGGGAACCAGAGAGGCCTTGTTTTCTATGCAGGGGAACCAGAGAGGCCTTGTTTTCTATACGGGTTTTGGTTCAGCGATGTAGAGACGTCCATTGTGATGTATATTTGTGCCTAATCGACTGCCGAAAGGCCTTCGATAGAGTCCAACATCACAAAATGGTCGAAATTATCAAAAACCTTGTTCTAGATAGAACGGAACTGCGGATTATTGGCAACCTATACTGGAACCAGATGGCATTTATTAAAGCAGAAAGAGAGCGCTCAGAAACAATATCGATTGAGGGTGGAGTAAGGCAGGGTTGTGTTCTGTCTCCACTATTGTTTAATATATACTTTGAGCAAACCTTCAGAGTGGCACTGGAAGAGGCTAACGAAGGAATATTGCTTAATGGGGAGCGAATAAATAATATTCGTTATGCTAACGATAGGGCGGTTATGGCTGATAACTTAAAGGTCTATAATATCTTATGACAAAATAAATAAAGTCAGTAATCGATACGGCCTCGAACTTAATATCAGCAAAACGTGGTAATCAGCAAGTCTCCAGTTCCTGTTACCTTGTTGGTGGTTAACAATCAACAAATACAAAGAACTCCACAATATTCATATTTAGGTACAATGATAAACGAGCAGTGAGATCATTCGCAGAAAATTCGTTGCCGTATCGAAAAAGCTAGAGTGGTGTTCCTTAAAATGACATCATTTTTCAAAGTGTTCTTCTTTATGGTGTGGAATCTTGGACGATGACTGAAGCAACTTCTATGGAACTTGAGGCATTTGAATTATGGCTATATCGCAGAATTTTGAAAATTTCTTGTACTGACCATATTACCAACGAGGATGTCTTACGTCGCATGAGCAAGAGACTGGAAATTGTGGAAACTGTTAAAGTAGGAAAATTGGAGTATTTAGGACACGTAATGAGAAATTCCCACAGATATGGATTACTGCAGCAAATACTCGAAGGAAATTATAATTTTTTAATTTATAATTGGATGAAGTGTTTGCAAACATTTTCTTGCATAGGTGTTATGAAATATACTTGGTCTTCTAAAGTGTCTTGTTCGTGTCTTGAAATATAAATTCAGGTATATATTTCATGATTTATAAACCGTAAACAACAACTATGTAGGTTTGTGATCAATGAAAACGCAGTTAAAAATCCATTATGAATAAAATCAAAAAGCCGAGATTTTGCTTGGAAAGCGAAGGAGAGAAATTTAAAATCAACAAGATTTATAAAGTAAATATTTATTACGAATTGTTTTCGTTTACATGAGGAACAATATTTAAAATTAATAATAAGCTCTGACGCTTGGCTAAAAGAGGAAAATGTTTGGTATAATGCAAACAGTAAACAAATTTTGTGTGGAGCGTTATATGTTGAAACTTTAAAAAAACTCACACTACAACAAACAACAAATAAAATTATTATTGGGCCATAGGTCAAAGCTGATTATGTATGTTTGAGATAAACATCTATCATCAATTAAAAGTAGCTGTTGAAGAATAATTAAGCAATTAAAAAAAAAAACTAAATATTATATCCGGTTTCACGGTGTTATACGCCTTCCGGTTCCCAGTCGCCAATCTCATCTATCTTCCCAATCTTCTGGTCTTAAGTTTCTCTCTGATAAGGATTCTTGGATTCCGCCAATCCAAATTGTTTTCTGCCTTTCTCTTTTTCTTCTTTCTAGAGGTGTCCATTTTAGAACTAGTTTTGGGATGCGCTGTTCCGCCATTCTCTCTATGTGTCCGTACCAGACTAATTGTTTTTGTTGGATATCATGTTTTATTGTTCTTGTTACCTTCTTGATTTCTTTTATTCTTTCATTTCTGATTCTATCCATTCTTGATACATCAGCCGATCTTCGCCAGTAGTCCATTTCTAGAGCATAAAGTTTCTGTTCTAAACTCTTGGTTAATGCCACGATTCGCAGCCGTAGAGTAGTATGATTTTATAAATCGCATTGTAGATGTAGTGCTTCTTTTCTTTTAAAGTGTTTTTTTTTGGCCAAAGAACGTAGTTAAGGTGTTGTATGACGGCTTATCCTTTACTGATTCTATCCTCTATTTCTGGTTTTCTTTTGCCTTCCCTATCTATTCTTGTTCCTAGATTGATATCGCTCGCACCTAACCATCATTGGAAGTAAGGCTTCCCTGCTCTCCACCGATAGACCCATATTTAGTTTTTTTTTTAGTTTACTGTTAACTCTCATCTTTCATAGTTTTCGAATAGCTTTCTTGTTATAAGTTCGAGCTCTTCTTTGTCCTGAGCAATTACTATCTGGTCGGCTGCAAAGTGAAGAGTGTAAAGCGTTGTTTCATCATTCAACTGTAACCTTGCCTAAGTCCCTTCGCTCATCAGATAATGTATTTCCTAGTTTTATTCTTGAATATGGCTGATCGTATAGTTGTTTTTGTGCTGTGTTTGCTATATTATTTACAGGTGATAGTTCGAGAGTTTGACAAAGTTTCTTAGTTGGTACGATGTCTTACCCTTGTGTTAAGTCTACAAATAATAAGTGAACTTCCCTTTTTGTCGCTGTTTTTTTTTTCTCATTGTGTTGTGCTATGCTGAATATGTTATTTAGACAGTTCCTTCAGCTCTAAATCCTGATTTCTGTTCAATTTCATGGGGGCTGTATTCGTTCTGGATAATATTCCTGAGGATGTTCCCATAAATTCTGTGTAGGGTACTAGTTACCGATATACATCTGTAATTTTGACAATCGGATTTGTTTCCTTTTTTTATGTAAGCTTCCTTGTAGATTTGCGGTACTGAATCTCCATTTATGTAATGTTCGAAGAAATCTCTTTATTATATTCATTGTTAACAATATACCGAAAATTTCACAATAGTTTTCGATTAATTTCCCAGTTGTTATTATGAAGTAAAATAACACTGGTCAAGTATTAGTTAGTAGTGTTCCATACCATGATTGCCTTTAAAATAAAATAAAAACCTTACCTCGGCTAAGTTAATTAGGCCCCTGATATGTATATATCTTAACATCCAATATGTATTTTTACGTTTTTTCTTAGGCAATAATGTATAATAGTTATAGTATCTTAGCTACTTAATAGCCATTTTTTTGGCTATTAAGTAGCAATCTAGCTTAGAATCAGCTAGAATTCAGTAATGCAAGTATAAAACAAATATTTACTACTACGATACAGACGAGCGAGCAGTAACATACTGTAAAGTCTATTAACAACAGCTCCACCATATTATCAAGTAAAACTATGAAAACTATGTTTTCATAGTTTTTTTTTTTATTCCAGACAAATTATCAAACGTAATGTACTCGTGATAATTTTCGCTCAATCTACACCTTATGAAGACTATTGCAAATTTTTTTCAAAACTTTTTGATCAGTACTTTTCGCGATAGGGTGGATGGACCGAGAGTTTTTGGTCATTTTTTAAAAATAATATAAAGAAAAGTGTGCGCAAGTATTACATTATGTATATTTTTGAACTCGTCTTTTCACAAGCTTTCATTGGGCACCCCACTCAATGACCTGGTGAAAACTTTTTTAGTCACTTCCGATTTCAAAAATATCCTTCCCCCCCAAATAAAACCTTGGTTGTCAGTGTAAAATTTTGTTGCTGTAGAATTTGTGGTTTTTAGGTTAGAACGAGTTTAGTGAGACCAAGTGCAGCGTTTTTGGAAAAATGGAAAAAATTGAACAATAAGGGAATCTGCCCCGTTATATACCACTGTGAAAAAATGGGTTGCAGAATTTAAACGTGGACGAGAGAGCATCTAAGATGATTCTCGCTCCGGCCGGCACACGACGCCTACGACTGAAGAAAACATTGGCAAAGTGTGTGATATCATATTAAAAGACCGTAGATTAACTATCAGGGAGATTGCAGACACTATAGGCATCTCGTATGAACGAACATAAAACATCTTGGCCAACGAACTCAGATTTTCTAAGATCTTCGCCAGGTGAATCCCCAGATTATTTTCAGTTGAACAAAAATGAATTCAACTCACGATTTCTCGCGACTGTTTGGAGATGTTTGAGGCTGATCCGCAAGACTTTCTTAACAGGTTTGTGACAATGGACGAAACCGGGGTTCACCACTATACTCTAGAGTTAAAACAACAATCCAAGCAGTGGAAAAAATTTGGTGAACCGACCCCAAAGAAAGCGAAGACAATTCTGTTGGCTGGAAAAGTGATGGCGTCAGTTTTTTGGGTTGCTAAAGGTATTATGATAGCGGACTACCTTCAGAAAGGCGAAACAATAAACTCGACTTAGTGTTGCGTCGTTTACGTCAAGAAATTAAAGAGAAACGCCCAGGATTACTGAGAAAGAAACCTTTGTTACATCAGGACAACGCTTGCGTTCACACGTCTGTTGAGTCTATGGCTCAAATTTGTGATTGTGGTTTCGAATTGCAGCTCCACCCGCCTATTCTCCTGGTTTAGCACCTTCGGACTTTCATCTGTTTCTGAACCTAAAAAACACCTTGATGGCCAGAAATTTTTATCAAATGAAGAAGTCGAAGCTGCAGTTAACCAGTATTTTGGAGACCTTGAGAAATCTTTTTTCAAACAGGTGTGGAAGCTTTGAAAAGCAGGTGGAAAAAATGCATAGAGCTAGGTGGAGATTACGTCTACAAATAAAAATATTTTTGTAAGTATTCTATTTTGTTTTCTAGGTCGTGAATTTTTCAATCCATCCTCGTACATTCATGTAATTTTAAATTTAATCTGAAATTTAATCTTTAATTTTGTGTTGACTATAATAAAACAAAACATATGAAATTTGTTAATTTTTAACATGATAGTATAACTGTCGAACACTTTTTATAATACAATTAAAGAATATTATTGATTAATTATCGAAAATTGTACACATATTTATGTATTATTAATGTCAGTAATGATAATATCATATATAGTTACTCAGAACGACTGTTTCATTCTGTATTAACGTAAGTATTCAGCTAGTAAGTAGGTAATTTTGTATTTATAGATACATATATTAAGAGAATAATTTATTTCTAATGCACTGAAATCTATGAGGAAATTTTATTTTTAATGAATATTAAAGTGTCTTCTCTTATTGCAGAAACTTCCACGGTATCTATTATTGTTTTCAGTTGTCTAGTATCTTGATGTATGTCTGTATTTGTGTTGGTAATCCCATTAAATATGTTTATCTTATGTTATTTCAGAAATCGTATAAATCTCTTTCTGTTATGGTTTGCCTTCTACTCTTCAAATATACTTATTCTATCTCCGTTAATTTTTTTTCCAGATCTTGCATTAAAATCTCCCGTAACGTAAACGTTGGTTTCCTAATTGCACGATTATATAATGTAGCTGGTAAAACTGACTTCTTTTGGTATTTTGATGATTTTTCATTGGGACCATAAACTCCAAAAAATTTAAAAATCGAGTTAACAGTAATAACATTTTGCACAGAGATTAAATAAAAGTCTAAGTCTCGCTAATAGTGATTTTTGGCTTTCATAATATTAAGAAATAAACTGGCAAATTTTGCAAAATTAGCTGTTGTTGTGGTCTGTATATAGTTACACAAAATGTCTTAACGTGATTGCCTGTTGCAACTTCCAATATTACTTTAAAATTTTGTGGTACGCCTTACCACCATAAAACTTAATACAAATTATTACATTCATTGTTTTTTGAAAAAAATTTAACTATAATGAAATGATTAATATAAATACCAATACTTTAGAAGAAGACATCACAAAACACATCGTGCAAAGTTGCTAAAACTACTTTTTATATTTTACTGAAATATAACGAATTATTACTGTATAAGACTTCCTGTATAAAATTTTAATTCACTGAAATTTAATGAGATAAACGCAAAATTACAATTAAATAATTTTGTAACGCAAAATTACTCGTAATCAATAATTAGCACTAATATTCCATGGAATATTAGGTTATAGAATTTACATTATGTATTCATCAATGTATCTTTGCATTAAATTTCCAGAGCCTCAGGGTACTCTGGAAAGTTCAAGGATTCTTAGCAAACTTTTTTAACAATGTAATTTCTTTTATCATTCTTTTTTAATGGTGTGGTTCTAGATGATTCAGATGATTTTTAGTATTAGTAATATACTAATGTTACATAGAGCAATTCACACTTTGGAGAATCTCGAGCGGTTTTATTTAATATATCCAAGGCATTCGACAGTGTTTAGCATGATGGATTGTTGGCTAAGCTAAGCTCCTATGGTGTGCCTGAAAAGTTCTGTTTATGGGTCTCGTGCGTCCTCAGAGAGCTTTCTTTAAGAGTGGCGTAGACGTGTTTTTTCTAACACCTTCGCCATCAATGCCGGGGTGCTCCACGGCTCCATACTGTCTCCTACTCTCTTTACGATCTGCTGGAAAGAACCAGGAATACATAACATTACGCTTATATCTTCATTCACTTTGAATACTGCAGCGCCGGCTGCTCATGCAATTATCCGCAGACAGCAGGAAGTCGTTGAACTCAATAAAGATCTGGGACAATTTTTATCTTGGGGTGATAGTAATCACGTAAAATTTAACGCTACAAAAACCCAGGAGGCAGTTTTTTGTGAAAAAAGGCTCCATACTGTCTCCTACTCTCTTTCTCATTTACATTAATGATCTACTGGAAAAGACCAGGAATCCAATCTACAGCTTTGCAGATGACAGTACGCTTATCTCTTCATTCACTTAAAACGGTCGGACATTGGCTACTCGAACGAATATCTGCAGACAGCAGGAAGTCATTCAACTTAACAAAGACCTGGAAGAAATTCTATCTTGGGGTGACAGTAACCAAGTGGAATTTAACGCTACAAAAACCCAGACGGCAGTTTTTTCTAAAAAAGTTAACGATGCTGAACCCGACATAGTCCCGTCGGGGCACTCCATTCCTCTGGCATCGTCATTCAATTTGTTTGGCGTTAATTTGGGAGCAAATATGCCTTGACATAAATATGCTTTAAGCATAGCAAAGAAAGCTTCTCAAAAGCTGAAAATATTATTTCGAACTAGAGAGCTGTACACTCCACAACAACTCTTAACTCTGGACAAAGCTCAGATTCGACCAAGGATGGAATAGTGCTCCCATATTTAGGCCTCTGCTTTCAAACATATGCTGCATTTCTGAATTCTATTCAGCCTGATTGGAGACCCCCAACTGAGCAACAATTTTGACTCCTTGGAACATCGAAGAACGATTGGCGGCTTGAGTCTATTCTACAAGTATTTTCATAGGAAGTGTTCAATGGATGTAGTCCGCTTAATTTCTCCGAAAATGGTGCTTGCTAGGAATACACGTCGCGCTAATACTTCACATCCGTATGAAGTTCAGTTGTCACCCCTCGTACATCTCTTTTCAAGCAGCCTTTCATATGAAGAATATCATCTCTTTGGAATGATTTGCCCAGGACTCCGTTTCCCACCGAGTACAATTTACAGCAATTCAAGACTAACGTGAATCGCTTTTTCCCCACACGCATCGCTCTTGTAGCGCTTTAGAGATTTCTCTGCAGTGGGTGTACTATGCCCATAAAAAAAGAAGAACTACTCTAATGTGTTATCATCATTATTTTTTCAGTTAACGGCTCAGTCTGGTTTACTTGCTTTACTGTATGGCAATGGTCACTAGCGGAATCTTCGTGAATCATTACAGCAAAAATCTATTTAGTAGTTTAAACTTCTTCAGAAATTAAATATATTTTCTACCCTTAGAATCCTTTTTTGTGCCCTCGCTATATCTTTTTCTCATAAAATTATATTCGTATTTAAAATTCTATGAAAAAAATATTTTTATTTGCTATCCAGCTTAACACGTTTTACTTTATTGGTGTTCCGTGCGGAACACTTCGGTGTCCGACCGTCCGTCCATCACACCTAATTTTCTCCGAAACTATTTGACATAGAAAGTTAACATTTGGTACTAATAATTACTTAGTAATTAATGGCATCATCAGAGCCGTCTAGTTTTAAAAGTTGAATTTTGACTTAAGGAGTTAGTTTTGGGGGATGAAATCGGAAGCGAAAATTTTTTTTTTAACTAGATCATCGAGTGGGTTATCAAATAAAAACTTGTAAAAACACGAGTTTAAAAATATATATAATGTAATACTTGCGCACAGTTTTCTTTGTATTATTTTTAAAAAATCGCTGTCCCCCCCTTACTTCAAAAAGTACTGATCAAAAAATTTTGAAAAAATTCTGGAATATTCTTCATGGTGTATAGATTGCACGAAAATTATCACGAGTGCATTACCTTTAATAATTACAGGCCAACGATGAAAACACTTTTTTAATAATTTTACCTGTTTCCTATGTTTTTTTGTGTGCTGAGTCCAAAAATAATAATAAAAAGTCGTATCACCCACCAATTTTTCATATTTTAATTTTCAAAATGTGAATATCATTTGAATGTTATTAGGATGACAATAAAATTAGAATTTTATAAGGTTGGCAGTTCCGATAAATGTCACAGCTGTTTGTTTTCTTCCAGTTAACATAACCTCGCATTGCAGTGTTTAACCCATGTGCTTTAATTCACAAAGTATGGCTAATCGTGGTTGTAAAAACTCTCCCAGCACTTTTGTTATATATGTGGTGAGTTTTTAGTTAAAAAACATCAAAGAAACATTACCGACTTTGTAAAGAAAGTATACTTTGCATATTTTGGTGTAGAAATCCGTAATCAAGAAAAATGTTGGGCTCCTCACGAAGTATGTTATGTTTGTGTCTAGGATCTTAGGAAATGGTATAAGAAAGAAAAGAAAGCTTTTAGATTTGCAGTACCCATGATATAGAGAGAGCAAGAAAATCATTCAAATGATCATTATTTTTGCAGCGACGATGTTTCTGGATGTAACTCCTAAAATAAGAAAGTAATTGTCTGTCCTTTGTTTACTTCAGCTAATCGGCCGATAGGACATGGACCGGGACTTCCTATCTCTGAGTCACCTCAGTCTATTGATGACGTTTTAAAGTCCAGTCCCGAATTTAATGAAAGTCGACCGGATGATGATGAGTTTCAGTGTTCTCTAGAAAATTTAAAACCACAGTTGTTTACACAAGCTGAGTTAAATAACTGAGTGAGAGATTTGGGCTTGACTAAGGAAAAAGCAGAATTGCTTGGTTTTAGGCTGAAAGAAAAACATTTAATGGAATCTAGAACATTTATTTACCATTATAGAACAAGAGATCAACGGTTTCCTCAGTTTTTCAAGCAAGAAGAGGATTTGGTTTTGAAATTTAGTCGATGTCATCTTGTGAGAGAACTGTGGGTGATACAAAAAAACTGATACCAGATACGATTTCAGCACCTCAAAAATACTTAATACTTAGATGTATTGATTTAAAAAGTTTTTACAAATATTTTTTTTGTTGGCCTGTGTAATTGATCTGGTATAAAAAAAACATAAATATCAAGATTATCCGTTATCAGTAAAGATCGGAAACAAACTTTGTTGAAAACTCATTTGGAGTGTATTTTGTGAACTCATTGATTATTTTATGTCTCCGTAACAAAAATTTTTATTATAAAAGCAACAAAGTACCGAATACTAATTGCGCAAGTTCAACTTGCGCTTGACCGGTTTTTTTATGTTGAATATAACACATCATATTATATTTTCAATAGCAAATATATGTCGCGATACCGCGTTCTAAGGATCTTGAAAAGTTACATTTTTTTCATTTGTCTTAAATTTATTGTTCTTATCTTGTAACATATGCTTTAGTCTCTCTAAATAAGTCATATTCGTCTATTTCAGTTTCTTGTTGAAATCTTTCTGTCTATTCCTACGTTTTGTTCAAGGTACATGTATTGTTCCATCTTCATTCCATTTAGCATAATGGGATCGGTATTGCGTCAGAAGGATCCCGTTATTTTTGCTCATTATTTATTCTTAGTCTTATTTGCTTTGATTTTCATTTTAGCTCTCTTATCATTTTTTTGCCGGTCCAAATCATATATGTTATGAACATTACATAGATTCTTATCCCGCAATGTTGATTTCATGGTTTTTCCAGTTTAGTTTTTTTATTATATTTGTACTTTATTGTCAACGTAAATAACTTTAAATAGCTTCAACAGTTCGCGCTGAATTTTATTTTTTCGGTTTCAGGATATAATCTTACAATACAATACATTTTGAATTTTCGGCAATCTTGTAACATATTTATAATTGCTCATATTTCGATTCAATCAAATGCCTTATCTATAAATATTTAATAAAAGTTTTTGATATATTCTAGGGTATCTTTGTTGCCTCTGGGGAGAAAGTCATAAAAGTCACAAACAAAAAGGGAAGGGCGTATAATATGAGTAATCTTCAAGATCAAAAAAAGAAGGAAATGTACAAGGAAGAAATATGTAAAGTTTTACATCAATAGGAAACAAGCACGCAAGTAAAGCGAATATAAGAGCAAACAAAAACAGCAGTAAAACTAGCGAGTGAAACAGCGTTAAATGAGAAAGAGAGACAAGTAAAAACCAAAAACTGGTTCGACGGCGAGTGCAGCGCACTAGCTGAGGCCAAGAAAAAAGCACGGCAGACGATGATAACGAACCTAAATGAAGACAATATTCAGGAATATCAAGAAATACGAGGAATGTTCAAACAAAGATGCAGAAGAGTGAAGAGACGATACAATGAAGAAAAATTGAAAAAACATAGAGGAGGAGGTAAAACGAATGAACAAATAATACGATTGCCGAACCAGCTACCTCAAAACTAATATAGGATTACTAATAAGTGAGCCAGATAAAATTATGAATGAGTGGAAGAGGTACTTCGAGGTATTGTTGAATGAGGGCGAAGCAGAGAATGAGGTGGAGGAGTGAACAATGGATGATGATGAGAATATGGTGAGTAAGCCTACAAGAGGAGAAATCTAAGCTATAATTAATGAAATGAAAAAACAACAAAAAGCCAGGTGAAAGCGAAATAAGTGCTGAAATGTTAAAGGCAGGAGGCGAACAGTTTCACGAGAAACAATTTCTACTAATAGAGCAAGTATGCCAAAATAATGGTCCAAAGCCCTTATAAGTCCGCTACACAAAAAAGGTGATAAAATACTATGCAAAAATTATAGATGAATAGCTCTGCTAGATACATGCTGTAAAATTCTGGCAAAGGTATTGCGAAGAGATTGAATGGGTATGTAGAAGAAAGAATGGGGGAATACCAAGCAGGGTTCCGAAGTCATAGATCCACAACAGATCAGATATTTACTGTTAAAGAAATTCAAGCTACGTGTTATGAGCATATCCTGTTTATAGACTTACGGCGGGCTTATGAGAGAATTATGGGAGACAGAATGTATCAAGCATTGTCCCATTTAGAGATACCAACAAAACTAATCAGATTAGTTAAAATGACGCTACAAAAAACGACCAATAAAATAGTGTGGAATGGCCTGGAATGAGAGGATTTTATAGTGGAAAGGGGACTACGACAAGGTGACCCACTGTCTGCGATGTTATTTAACTTAGTTTTGGAGAGGATAATAAGAGAGAGCAGTCTAGAAGCTAACAGTACAATTTTTAATAAGGAGCACCAGTGTATAGCATATGCGGATGATTTGACTTTGATAGCAAAATCTAGCAGAGAACTGGTAAAGAGAACGAAAAGACTAATAAGAGAGGCAAGTAAGTAAGGATTAGAAATCAACTGTGAGAAAATGAAATATATGATAGCAGGAAGCACTGAAATTAAAAGAGAAAAAGAACTTAATGTAGTGGCCTATGATGGAAAAGAATATAAATTTGAGAGAGTAGATAGATTTGTATATTTGGGGGTGCTGCTGAAAGAAAACGGGCGTGAGGGGAGCGAGTTGAACGCACGAATATCAAAGGGCAACCAAAAATGTGGGAGCCTGAACGCTTTAATGAAATCAGAATACGTCTATAGAAAGACAAAACTAAAGATTTACACATCGGTCATAAGACCTACTGTCACCTACATATGTGAAACATGGATAATAAACAAATTTAGAGGAAGAGACGCTAGAGAGTTGAGTGATCTACGGAGGAAGAAATATACCGGAACGGTGGACTAGACGGACAAATCAGGAACTGGAAAACTTATATGACGGACCTAGAATCACATCTTTTATAAGAACGCAAAGAATGAGATGGTTAGGACACGTACAGCGTCTGACAAGTGCGAGACTGCCGAAAATGGTGCTGGTGATGAGGCCCGTGGGTACGAGAAGGAGGGGAAGGCCAAGGATGAGATGGTTGCAACGTGTTGAGGAGGATTTAAGAGCCATCACGTAGGAGTCAGAGACTGGAGGACGAAGGCGCAGAATAGAATAGAGTGGAGACATACGATCCAATAACACTTGGACGCCGGATGATGGAGAGGGAAGAGGGAAAAACACAAGTTAACTAAGCCCTAGGCCTTCATGGCCCCCAGTGCATTTAAATATATATCTTTGTTGATCTAAAGTGTTATATGGTGTTCTGAAACCTGCTTACTTATTGTTTTGATTCAAATGGACTTTTTGTGATAATCTTTTAGTTATTATGTTCGTAAATAACTTACATAGTTGACACACAAGAGTTATTTGTTTACAATTTTCCAGCTTTCTTCCTTAGACAGTAACATAATTTCAGCATGGTCAAATCCAATCAGTTCTTAAAATTCCTGCACTCATTTTTAAATCAGTTGAACACTCATGGCTTTACTTACGTTGCGGCACTATGTAAATAATAGTGAATGTAAAATTTTAGACGCTACTGGCTTAAAATTGTTGATTATTTAAAATTCTTGTACACAAATGTAAGATTTGTTTCGATGAAATACTCAATGCATTTACGCTGTAAATCAAACAAATTTGCAGCTATTTACAGGACATATTATAAGTCACTGAAAATTTTATGGTGGTAACCCTTGTGAAGGAAAATCTGTATATAAACATCCTGTCCGTCATTTAATTCACATCCGAATCTGAATGACTATTTACTGTAACAATTTTCCAGGAAAGCGATTAGGAATAACATTTTTTTAGTTTCTAATTACCTTGAGCGCAGACACCATATATTTTATTTCGAAAAAGCTACATAATCATTAAGATATTACTGTGGCGTTTACTTTATGGGCCTATAAAATTACCGATAAATCTTTAGGGACACATTAAGGGTGCGCCTCTCAAATTAATATATTATTTCATATTTCTGAGGAGATATACTATATCTTTCAGGCCAATTTTAATGATTAATGTTATATAATTACGTATTTGCTGGAAAATATTTTAAGTCTGAGGCAACATTGAGGTAATTTCAGGCTGGATTTATATATTAATTAATATCAGCAATTTAAATCAGCATATATATATATATATATATATATATATATATATATATATATATATATATATATATATATATATATATATATATATACGTGTGTGTGTGCTGCCAATTGTGAAAAAACTACTCAACTCTGGTCGATAAATTGACATTTTTCTAATCCTGACGAAAGAGTGATTACTTTAAAAAAAAAAACATGGCCAAAATTCTTATAATCTCAGAAATAAAAGGTCATAAATCAAATGTCATGAATTTTTTTTTTCAAATATCGTTTAAATCGTAGAAGATTACTCAAAAGAAACTTATGATACTTGGCGTACAAATTACGGAAATAACTTCTTCGTTTCATATGCTCTCCAAAAAGATGCAAATCTCGTCAACTTGCACAAGGGTTTGGAAAATAAATTGCAATAATCGCAGAGAAAGTAAAGTAAGCGGATTTCCTAGCATTGTAGTCAGCGAGGAGTCCGGATTTGACACCATGTGACTTCTGCATTTGTGGTCACATGAAGAATTTAGTGTACCGTACTCCAGTCGAATCCGAAGATGAGAGTTGAGAGAGGATTTTGGCAGCAACACAATTTCAACGCGAGTGAATATATTTGAAGTACGCTTTAGACTTCGTGCTAACATACGTAACCGAGAGAGACAATTTGAAAATAATGTAATTTTTTATTACTGTTAACCTCTAGCCATGGTTCTGAACGATTTTTTTCTATCTGCGTTCGAGTCAACAATAAGGCCCGGTACGAGACCGGGACCCAAGCATATTGTTTCTTTTCAAAGTATAGTGTAATTATGTAGCCTTCGGAGTAAGTTCAACGTTCCACGTGCCTTTTTGGGTTTAATAACACCCTAAAAGGCTTATCAGTGCAACTAAAGGATTAACTAAAACTACCAGACAAAATGGACCCGAATCAAAGGACCGCTCTAAAAGGAATAATTAAGGGACTCAGGGACCTCGTCGCCCTCCGGAAGCGTCCTTTATTCGGAAAGATAAGATTATTAAATTCTTAGGTTCCGAAATATAGGAGGAGATGAATAAACAACTCCTCCGGATGTTAGGGAATCCCTATTCGAAAACTCAAGCTCTAAGCTCGAACAGTTTAGGTTCCCACTCACCCATGGTACCATCCATCACACCACAGCTCTCTCCCAACACATCGTCAACAGCTTCAATCGCAAAAACCAAATTGAAGCTGTCTTTCTAGACGTTGCTAAGACCTTCGACCGTGTTTGGCACGAAGGACTCATCCTCAAGTTTATCCGTCACAGCTATCCCACAAATAACATGTGATTGGCCTCGCCGCCACCAAGTTGACCAGAATCATCGTGGGTCGCGCATCCGATGGTTTGAACATTGCAGAATCCAGATCAATCCAGCCCAGATCCTAGCTATTATGTTCTCCAAGTCTTCCAGGGCCATGCCGACATGCCTCACCCTCAAAGGCACCAGACTCCGATGGTAATATAGCATCAAGTACCTGAACCTCGACTAAGTCAAGCAGCTAGTAGGGATGGATCCGGTCGCCATCTTCGCCAAAAAGGCTAAAACTAACTCTTAGGCAAGTTATACCCACTCTTTCAAGAAAACCATCGCTAAAACTCCATGGTTCGAACGGAACACTCAGCTTCATAGAGGCCTGCAGATTCCGACAATCCGGAAATTCGTGTTCAACATCCAGCTCAAATTCCTTGACAAAGCCACACTCCACTCCAATCCCCTTGTCAGAAATGCCTACTACCTCTCCCCTCCCCACGGTATGCCCGACACCGACTTCTAGGATCCCGGACCCCCTACCGCTTAGCTTAAGTTACACTTAATTAGTTTTAAGTTTTATCTTAAGTTTTAGGTTCATGAAATATATTAAGTTCTCGCTACACATATATATAAAATATATATATATATATATATATATATATATATATATATAATATATATATATATACATAAATTATATAAATATGTATATTTATGTATATATATATATATATATATATATATATATATATATATATATTATTATATATATATATATATATATATATATATATATATATATATATATATATATATATATATATATATATATATATATATATATATGGGCATATGCAGTCTTCCCCTTGGCTAGGCCACCTACCACCACTTGTGAACATTAAACGCTACAATTGCATTTTATACAACAAAATTTTTCGATTTTCACAGAAGAATAGCTTAGCTAATAATTACAACTCACTGCGTGATTTTTTTGCGAATGATATCATAAATAAAATTATATGAGCTATCGAATTTAGATAACATAGATAATTATAAAACTAGTTCATTAAGGGCTTAATATGGGTTTTATTTCGATACATCTGACACTATATTTATTTTCAAGAAAAAATATCTAAAAAATTATCTTATATAAAAAATAACTCATCAATTGGTAGTGATTTTGGGGTTGATCTTTACCTAATTTTAATAGGGTAATGAATTGATAAAAAGTAAGGAATTTTCAAATGAAATAAGTTATATAATTAGAAATATATTTAGTTTTTAGTGTATTAAAATGTAAAGGTTTGCATGTAATGAAAAATCTGCATGCATTTGTCCAGTCTTTCCTGCGCTAGCGCGGAAAATAAAACAGTAATCCTTCTTGCTTGTACATATATATAAAATTCTTACCAAGGCTAAGTTCAGGTCCTTGACATGTATATATATTAAGATCCAATATGTGTACTTAGTTTTTAATCTAACATGTAAAATAGTTATAGCAAAAAGCTAACTAGTAGTCAATAAAGGGCATTAGATATTAGCTAACCACTATATCTGAAGTATACCATAGACTTCGGGCTTGTATACGTAATACAGACAATTTGAACATGATTTTTAATTTTTTTTTACGGTTAATTGGCATTACCGATGATTACTGGTGGCTGTTGACTGAGAGGTTAGAAGTTGTACATTCTATTACCATTAGGTGGAAAGATTTTGAGATCAAAGTGTTGGCTACTGCTTGTAGTTGTGATGGGAATTGTCGTGCAAATACTTGTTGGTGTGCTGGCATTCTGTGAATTGTGTACTTTGTGTTGCCCTCCGCTATCTTGTGCAAAAAAATTTCTTAGAATGATAGTTGGTTGTATTCTTTTGGTTGCAATGTTTATTAGATTATAGGTCTAAAGAGGTTGACTATGCCAACACATACTGACAGGTATTTGTACGCGAATTCACAACATAACCTACCACAACCACAGTCAGTAACAAACACTTTGATCTCAAGAAATTTGCGCCACACCGATAACATTAGCAGGCAAGAGGAGATAAACGGTATCATAAAACACTCAACAACAGCACGCAAACAATCAAAAAAGCAATACAACAAAGTAATACACAAGCAAAACAACTGCAATGTGCCTAAAAATGCAGAATAATTCAAGGCACCAACGTATCATTGGCCATCACCTCATTGAACAACGACGAGACCTTCCATGACAACCCAGAGACTGCAGCACCTTCGAACCGACGAATCGGTATTACAAACTCTGTCAACATTAAACATCTTTTAACATCTCCGTTTACAGCCAACCGTCGACCAGTAAGCATCGATAGTGTTAGTGTTTACATTCAGCCACTGACCATTAAGCCTGGTTTACACGGGGAGAGTAATGAGTAGAGTAGAGCGGCAAGTAGAGTTCACTCTACTTGCCGCTATTTTTGATTTTTTGCGTTCACACGAAGCAAGTACTAAGTAGAGTATATAGCAGTCAAGAGTAAGTTGTCTAGGTGTTTGAATGGTATATCCTCGTAAATATGAATTTTAAAAAGAAATTAAAAAAATGTTTGGCACCAATTTTAAAAGAACTGGTTAGGGAAGTTGCTGAAGTAATTCATGAGGAGGCAAATAGAAAAAAAAAAAGAGTGGATGAAAGAATGGCTGAAAAGAAGAAATTCACTTGGAGGAACATCGCTTCTACTAAAAGAGTTGGCTATTGAGGATCACTTGGAATACACGCGGTGTCTTAGACTTACCCCAGAAAATTTTGAACATCTGTTGGGCATGTTGAAAAACAAAATTCAACGTGAAGATACGATGATGAGGGATGCTATAACAGCTGAAGTGAAACTAAAAGTTACATTGAACTTTTTAGCTACAGAAAACTCCTACAGAAGCCTTTCACATTTTTTTTAGGGTGTCAAGACCTGCTATTTCTAAATTTATTCCCGAAGTGTGTGATGCTATCTCTGAAGTTTTGGATACTGTCAAGGTAGGTAAAAATCAATCAACTGTGAATAAAGAAAAATTTTTAATATTATTATTGCTTAAATAATACTATGTAGCTTATTGAAACTTTGCACAAAAGTGTTAAAACATTATTATTGTTCCAAATCTCCCGCTATTTTGAAGGCTTGTACAATTATATTTTCTGAATTTGCAATAGCAACATCAGGTAAACAAACTTGTGAATCAGTAACATCATATTGTTGTACTTGATTACTATCAACATACGCAGAGCAAGCGGTACTTGAGCAACTCGAGGAATAATTTGTGTAGGCAGATTGAAGGGAATTATTATCATGTGAATCACGTCGACTGCACTGTGGTGTTTGAGTTACTGAATTCTGGTTTTCATAAATAGAAATTTTGGGAGGCCCAACATCTCTCAGCCTGTACTTTAAGAGAATTCCCTGAATTTCATTCTGGGCCATAAGTGCACTAGATTTTTGTAAATTATTCAGAGTTGCAGCAACAAAATTTCCAAACGCATCATGCTCGTTACAATTACTGTCTTGAATACTTGCAATGACTTCCCGTAGCTGTTCAACTGCATTTGTTAGTTTGTCAACTTTACTTCTTTTGGATGCTGGAGCCTTATCTGATACAGGGGTTTTTGGTGCAACTTTTGGAGATTTGCCGCTCTGGCCCTGCGGAGAAAATCGTTCATGGGTAGTTCCCTCTTCTTCTCCGTCTTAAAGTGAATTTATATTTTGAGAAATGGCAGTTTCCTAAAATAAAAAAAATTGTTTCAGATGCCTGAAGCAGACGAGTGGAACATTCTGGAAGCAGGATTTAATAAACGGTGGAACTTTCCGAATTGCTGTGGAGCGATTGATGGAAAGCATGTTTTAATAAAAACTCCTCCAAATGCAGGGAGTGAATATTATAATTATAAAGGGCAACATAGTATCGTGCTTATGGCTCTTGATGATAAATACTGCTTCTCATACATTAATGTTGGCTTTAAAGGATCAAATGCAGATGGAGGCGTTTTTCAAAACTGCGAACTATATGAACAACTAGAAAATAATCTACTCCCTGCTGGGTTTGTTATTGTAGGAGATGACGCATTTCCCTTAAAAAAAATATTTAATGAAGCCGTACCACAAACCCAGACATACTTCTCTAAGTATACCTGAACAAGTATTTAACTATCGCCTGAGTAGGGCAAGAAGAATATCGGAAAATGCATTTGGCATATTAGTGAGTCGTTTTAGAGTTTTTGAAAGATGTTTGGCTGTAAAGTTATCAACAGTAAACAAAATCGTACATGCAGCCTGTTCACTGCACAATTCGTTGACAAAAACAAGTCAACCCTCATATTTGCCCTATGGCAGTGTTGATAACGAAGATACAGAAACTGGGGAGATAATCCCGGGTCAGTGGCGCCATGAAATCTCCGATCTACGGAATATTGAACGTTATGGGAGCAGAAGGTCGACATGACCAAAAAAAGTTTAAAGATTACTTCAATAAAGAAGGAGCTGTTCCATGGCAGTACGAAAATGTTTTTTAATTATCCTATGTTATAGGTATATATAAATATAAACACTTACCACAGAATCTTCAGTTTTTTTTCCTGATTTTGCAATCTTCATGATTTGGTCAAAGGCATCAAACAATTTTATATTTGGAACATATATATCTTCTGTCCCTGCACCTGATTTAATTGATTTTTTAATTTTAACACATTCTTGCCTGTAGGTACACTGCAAGTTTTTAATTTTTTGTTTAAGTTCACCCAACCCAAATCCACCTCTTCCAAATTTCAGAATAATATTTTTTTTCGCGACCATCCTCATGTTTTTATTTCTGTAATTTAGACTACTCAAATTCCACAGAACCTCTTCATCTACATATAAACCAACCAGCATTTCCGTTTCTTCTTCAGTGAATTTAGACATTTTTAAAAATTAAACAAAACAAACTGGTTGCAAAATTCACTGCAATTGGACACTACTGGCTACTTGCTTGAAAAATGAGTAGAGTGGGGTGTTTATACAGGTAGAGTAGGTAGTATAGTAGAGTGGGGCAGTGGTGGGGGTAAGTAGAGTAGAGTCCACTATACTGCGCGGAGTGTAGTACTCTACTCTACCAGCTACTCGCTACTCTACTCTACTCGGACAGAGAGAGGGGGTTTCTACGGGTAGAGTTACTCTACTTGCCGCTCTACTCTACTCATTACTCTACCCGTGTAAACCAGGCATTAAGCATCAATAGTACCATCTCTGCGACTACTCAGTTAAAACAACGGATCAGTGGATGTACTGGCGGACATGTAGATGTTATAAAAGATGTCATAGAAAATATTCAATTCGGGATTATATATGGATAAGAATCCGGGTTATTGCTTTGAGACTGAGATTATACAGGGAAAAGTTAATAAAGCAACACTGCTTTTATCTAATCTATTATTTGTGTTCATATTCATTATAGTAGGGTTCATTAATAGAACTTACGGAATTTTTTTTTTGTGAAATAGAAAGCATCTTATTTTCTCAATCAATTAAACATAAAAATAATTGGACAATAGTTTTCAAATAATTTTTAAGAAATTTTTAGACTTCGTTTATGCCAATGATGTGTGATACTTGCAGTTGAAAGATTTTTAAGAATTTTTCGTAGAATTTATAGAAAAACTGCAATAATTATCAAAACATAGATCACGACAAGTTTATACTTTTCATATCTTATTTATCTTAAGTCTATAAATGTTCAAAAAATACCATTTCGGGTCTAAGTAAGAACTAACTTATATTTCTATTGGTATAAATTCAGTTAGCTTACGGGCTATAATACGGATCTACTTCGGTCAATTCACCTATTACACTGGTCAACCCTAAAATATTTTCCTGAAATTTTATATAAATTATAGGGTACACCTGAGGCACCGATTGTGGAAAAAATACTGGTTTAATGCTATCAGCTATACTTTTTTATTTATATGAAATTACAATTTTCTTCAAAAATGGAACAAAAATACATTTTTTTTTAAGTTTGATGTAATTACACACTATGAGACGTTCTTTTATACGATTTTCTTCAATGTACGGCCTGAGGATCATCTGTTTACAAACTGCAACAGTAATCGGCCATCATATGGATATCCCACATTCCTTGATAACGCTCTTCCATTGTGCATATATCTTGGTAAGATCATTCACCTTGCTCTTCACTGAAATCGCCCAGATTTTTTGAGAATCGATCCAATGAAAATGTAAGTAATGAATCTTGATACTCAAGTTGCAGCCCAGATCTTTCAAGTTGTATAACACGCACTCAACTAACTCAGAATAATTGTCGGACTTATTGTTTCCGAGAAAGTTTTTCAAGCTTTAGACTCAAATTCATTCATTAAATTCACAAAGTTTGGGTCTGATTTGTGGCCCATCAAAAATACCTGCTTTCAATTTTTCTGTGTTTAATCCTGGAAACTTGGCGTGAAAGAAAAGCAAAATATTCGCCGTTTTTGTCAAGGGCTTTTACAAACTATTTCATAATGCCCAGTTTGATATGAAGTGGTACCATTTATATCATTTGGTACCAACCATCAGTTCTTCTTGTACTGGCCACTTTTTTTGAGATCAATGACTTTGTTTGTCGCGGCTATCCCACAGACACATAAAACATGGGTATTTCGTGTATCCACCCTGTTGTCCGAGAAGAAAGTTAACCATCTTTAAATCTACACAAATGAGCCAGTTGTGATCTCGATACTTATTTTTTTCCTATACGGAAGAAATAGTTAGTAGAGTATACTCTTCTTTCATAGTAGTAGAATGTGCAATAGATATAGAACCATACTTGTTGCCGTTATGAAGTAGCACACACTTTAAGCCTTTCTTGTTACTGTCTATAAAAAGACGCCAATCATTTGGTTGGTATCATCTTCTCCAAAATACCTCTGACATCATTATAAAAAACGAAATCATTATCTCTACAAAAATATGGTAACAAATTCTTTTCTCGGGTACGATATAAAGTAATTCTGGTTCCTGGTGCGAGTAAATTCTTTTCTTTTAAAGGAGATGCCGAAATTTCAGAAGCTTCTTTTGACAAATTTAGATCTCTTACTAAGTCATTCAATTCCTTTTAATTAAAAAGTTGAGGATCTGATGACTGACTACATGTGAAATCCGAATTAATATTGCCTATTGTGTTGTCTTCAATTTCCATAAGATCTGGTTCTTCAGAGCATTTAGATGATGTTCTTTGTATCTCACCAGAGTATAGAAGAGGTCGTTGAGCGGCGGGTACGTTAGGATATGACCATTTATTTTGATTTCCAGAATTTATGCCGTTAATATTTACGACGCAAAAATAGCAGTGATTTTGAGGTTACTGCCAAATCATCGGTGGTTTAAATTTGATAGCACTTCTTTTTCCAGTACACAATATAAGGTACTCATTGCTTGTCTTGATTGCACAATGTTATTTGAAAGTGGTTAAAATACTTAGTTTTAGCGAAGTCCGAGATAGGTTTTCAATAATTTTCAAGGATATATTCACCACAAATATAGGAAAAATAAACTGGATTATGTGAACAACGTCTACGTGTCGAAGCCATATCTGAAATTAAAAAAATAATTATTCTGAGTCGGGTAGATCTTAAAAAACTGCAGGTGTCGTCTAAGTTAGGGTAGACCGAAAATATTAAAAAAACATGAGCTATCAGAGAAAAACTAATATCAGTTTCTAAATCAGAACATTACAATAAACCCAAAACTGGAAAAAAATTAGAGGAAAAATTAAAAAAAAAATTATTTGTTGCCCAGTGTTATAATAATTTCATACTAATCTTGCATACTGGGCAGGAAAACTGTCGTTTTAATAAATCATTTGTCTTCTTAGATTTAAATGAACATCTTCTGATAAACTTGGAAGAGAGTTTTCTGAATACCACTGTTTGGGTTCGAGATATTGTGTGGTCCGACGAAAACATCATCAATAACGCCCGCCCAAGCATTGACGCCAATTTTGAGATAAAACTTGTTTTTTTTTTTGGTGTGGATTTTCTTCTACCCAGTAATGCTAGGAAGACATCGAAAAAGCTATTATCTTAAATAAAATTTGCTAGGCGAGTGAATCTAAATTAAATAAGCAGCGTTTCCCTCATTTACTTTTTTTCTATGTTTTTTTCTTCCTCTTTATGTTTCGCCATTCTTTCGTCGGCGGAAAATATTACAAGTGAGACAGTATATGTTAGTAATAAGTTGTCATCGAAACAAAAGAAAATTACATATGTGTCAAAGTAAGAATTTTCAGAAAATCTTTCGTTACTGATGAACAAACAAATAAACATACTAAAATCTACCATCTACAGAAACTGTCTGATACAATTATTGTCTTTTTTTTGGTATTGTTAGTATTCTGACGGAGGTCAGGATCTGCCAAATATTTGTTACAAATAATAATATTAAAATAACTCTGCGGATAATGTTTGAATATTGTGGTAAAAATAGAACATCGTAATATTACAGAGAGTTAAAATATCATTATAGTATTAGTTTGTTGAAATATGAAATACGTATAATTTGAATTATTTGTGTCTATATTGTAATCATCTGAGTCTTTTCTTTCCTTATTATTATTTTATTTTCATTTATATTGTACAGGTATTTCAAGGAATAAGTGTTTTTTTGTAACTATTTTCATTTATATATATTTTCGCAAGATCTCTTCTGATTAGACCATTCCTGGTATTACTTATTTTAACTATGATGTTTGTAAAGTACAACTATATCGAAAGGTCAAACCTTATAAATTTTATTCTTTCGTTTGCATTATAGTGGTCCTTTGTTTAATAATCTTGAATACATTTGAAGAGCTCATATTAATATATTTTTCTATTTTTACATGTGGTAACTCATTAAAAATTCAAAGTACTTTATCAGTATCAGTGACTGACTGTTTCAAATCCTGCAGTGTTTCTAACGTAAGGCTGATTGTTTCGGGCTCTGTCAATGATCATCCCTTTGGTCTTGGTTTTATTCAACTGTAGCCCGTTTTTGCTGCTGACTTGAAATCTATCCATGATATACTGTAGTTGTTCTTTAGAGGCCGCTAAGATTACGGTGTCGTCGGCATATTGTAGACTATTTATTTCGAACGTGGCTAAAACAGATGTCAATGTCCCAGAACCAATTTCGATAGAAAGAGAAGTTGACTAACGAATCTTTTTAGCTCATTACTTTTCAGTGTATTAATGGATAAAATAATAAGTTCATAAACTAAGGAGTTATAGAAAGAGAGACTACATGATGTAGTATTGTGAAACACCTATGAACTGAACTCGAATTTTGAAATTTACGAGATACTAACATATAGAGCTGAAATTCGATGCGGAATATCAGAAATAATTCAAATAATTGAAACAACAGAAATTAAAATAGTGTGCAAGATAACAGAAAAAAAAACTTTTTACATAGAGAGGCAAGGCAACTTTTAAAAGATATGCAAAATATAAAACATAAATGTGGAATGGCACAAATATGTAGATAGAATGAGAGAATTTAAAAAATCTCAACAGACAGGAGACACATGGAACGTTGAAGAATCGTGGATAAGCCCCAAAAATTTGGAACGACATCCTTTTCAGTGTAAGATGGGTGGAAAAATAATAAAGAGGCAATTGTGCTTACCCATTAAGAAAACAGAATAATAATAAATGACGTATAAAATATTATTATATATTTAAGTTGATAATTAGTTTCACAAGGGTTTTATAATAATAACTAGAATTAACCATAGGCCTTATTAAAATTTATGTTGGATATGTGTTAGAAAAAATATGATTATAATTTTATGTGAGAAACTATTATGACGAATCTGGGTTACCCTTTTTTTATGGCGATAACTGTGTTATGTTTCTGATTGGTTTTATGATTGGAAAAGTAGATTAGGAATTCATTTAAGGCAGTAAACAAGAATAACTCTATTGTCGTTTTAAAATTATTTAAAATAACCAATCAAGTGCAAGTCGGACTTACGTAATTAGTGTTCCGTACGTTGACTGCTTTCAAATTTTGTTACCGAGGTATAAATGATCAATGACTTCACAAAACAGACTCCAAATGAGTTTTCAACAAAGGTTTTTTTCCGGTCTCTACTGAAAACTGTTGACCTTAATTTTTTTTTATATATATACCAGATAAATTATTAAAAATAATGCACTCCTGATAATTTTCATTCAATCCACACCCTGTGGAAAATATTCTAGAATTTTTTCAAAATGTTTTGATCATTATTTTTCGAGATAAGGGAAGGGTTAAAGATTATTCGCAATTTTTTTAGAATAATACAAAGAAAAGTGTGTGCAAGTATTACATTATACATATTTTTGAACTCGTGCTTTTACAAGTTTTCATTTGACATCCCACTCGATGACCTGGCAAAAAAATTTGTTCACTTCCGATTGACTCCTCAAAAATAACGGCTTAAGTCAAAATTGAACTTTCAAGACTACACGGCTCTGATGAGGCCATCAATTCCTATATTAGTGCCAAATTTTAACGTTCTATGTCAAATAGGTACGGAGAAAATCAAGTGTGATAGACAGATACACAGACGGATAGACAGACAACAATTAATTATTTAATGATATCACATAAAATAAAAAAAAAAGTTAGTTTCTTTTTCCACAATTGTTTTCAATAATAGGAATTTACCAGGTTCAATATGCTCAATTTATAATATCCTGCATATTCTTACTTCTTTTAAAGAATGGTTTACTAATCATTGCAATGAATAACTTTACTAAAATTAGCTGTTGCTTTTGTTTCAATTTTTCCTTGAATTTTAAACAAAACGCTGTTCCTACAGTCATTATCGTGGAAAACAAACGACACAAAATAATTTACATTTTATTACCTGTTGCAGCATACTAAATTACTAAACTTGTCGGCTCCATGGTATAAAGTTTTGTATAGCTTGCTGCTAATTACATTATATAAAGAATCGAGCCGGCATAAATTTGAAAATTGTGGCAGCCAAAATTTAATTTTCTTTTGTATTGTATGAATTCAATTTATTTATGTTTTAGGCCCCATTGTATAGGTAATGGTTAATTTTCGGACTGGCGATTTTCCTTGAATTTGATCAATTAGCAACTGTTATTTGCCAATTAATCTTGAGTTTAATGGCTTGTGTTTATCCGTAAAATTCAGCATTATTACAGAGTTTATTTTATTTATATATTATTATATGTATATAATTTTCACTTCTAAAGAATATAATACTATCATAAATTAGAATTTAATTTTGTTAGTTAATGTTGTTGTGTGAATATTATTGTCGTATCAAAAGCAGCTTTAAAATAATTTAAGGTATTGCCAAAAAAAGAATATTTTATTGGAAACCTAATTACAAGACACTTTTTGTCTAAAAATAACCCGACTTCTTGCTAGAAAATAAAGCCAAAAGTAAGACCAATTGTAACATTACAAATTATTTATTTTAAACTCTTTCTCCAAAGACTGTATATTTAATACCGATTATAATTCAGCAAATTAGTTTTTACATAAGTTTTTGGAATACTCTTAATGGTAGTGGTCACTACCTTGAACATTCTAATGATGTATTGCTTTCCTTTGATCATGCCCTGTGGGGGTGCAGGGGAGAATATCACCCCCGGTATGTTCTGCCTGTCGTAGCAGGTGACTAAAAGATTAACTTAAATGGTAGATACCTAAATCCCACCAGTCATCGCCAGATGTGATACCATCGCATCGGTTTAAGCTGAGTGATGTTGCTTAACGTTTCATGACGGTGCTAATGTTGCCAGACTGAGGAACCAAATAGCATGATTAAGCTCCCAGGATCAAAAAATTCCAGGAGTAAAATAGCCCACGTTTGGATCTCCGGGTAGAGATAGGTTCGAGCGCATCAACATACGGAGATCACAATTTAAAAATAGATTTTTGCAATATACGAGGTTTAAACTCGAACATCAAGTCAGTGCACCAAAACCTGCAATCAAATAAATCTCATATACTTGCTCTCTGTGAGACCGAAGTTAGTTTATCGGCGAACACGGCCAACTTTCTCTGTCCTGGGTACGAATTCTGTCTCTGGTTTAGGCGTAACTTTGAAATCCGTCTTTTTGGCATAAGCGATCTCTTGCCAAAGAGAGGAGGCTCTGGAGACTCTAAACTTTGATGTTATGTGGTTAAAAATAACGACACAACAAACCATAAGGTTTATCTGCTGCCTCTATCGACAACTGAGTGACACTAACTTTAGAGCACTTTTCGATTCTCTTTACAAAGTAATTATCCAAATTCCGAGGTTGCCTTCCTAGGCTACTTTAATGTCCACAACATCAACTAACTTAAGTATTCAAATACAATTGAAGAATAAGGTGGTGAGGCTTAAGCAAACTCAGTCAGTTATGACTTTATTCAGCTTATCGATAAACCATCACGGATCTCCGATCGAGACGGAGAGTTTAGTTTTCTTGATCTACTTTTAACCATCAATTCCGAGATTTAGACTATCACCGTAAATCCGCAATTAAGTTCTTCCGACTATAAACTGATTTCGACATCATCTACCGATAAGTGAGAGAGGCATCTAAGCCGCGTAAGATTTCGTAAATTTTCGATCTTTTCCTGGACTAGACGTTTATTTTAGATCAGACGACCCATGTGACTGCGTTAAGAAGGTTTCCGATATCATTTCGGCTGGTATGGAAGCTTACATACCTATTTCGAAGAAAGGCTCTTTGAACGGCAAGCCTTGGTTCGACCGAAAATGCAAAAAAGCTGTTGCTTCTAAACATCTCACCTACGGATAATGGTGTAAAACTCCTAACATCATATATCGAAACATCTTGGTTCGCACCCGAAAGAGATGTAAAGAAATTATTGACGAAATCAGGGAGTCACACAATTAAAGATTTAAAAACAAACTTCTTGTCAGGCCTAACAATTCCAGGTTCTTTTGTTCAGTGACTAAGACCATTAGTAAAAATTTCACTAAATCTACTAGACCACCACTCACACAGTCAGATAATATTACTGCAACAACACCAGTTGAGAAAGCCAACTTTTTAGCTGAAATTTTTGCTTCACATTCCACTGTCGATTTTCTAGGAAAAACACTATTCCCATAGTGCAGTCAAGAATGTCTGATATTGTCTCCAGACAGCGGCAGCGTATCACAACGTATTTTAATGAAGCTAGGCACCAAAAAAGCCTCTGGTGCTGACGGTATACCTGCCATAGTACTCAAAAAATCAGTGAGAGTACTAAAACCAGTTTTCTGTAGACTTTTCAACCTATCTTACAGAAAGGGAATATTTTCCTTATGCTGGAAGTGCGCTACAATTCAGCCGATATCTAAAAAAGGCAAGAAGATCTTGTCAAATAACTACCGACCAGTCGCACTGCTTTCAATAATATAGAAAATCATGGAAAAGGCGATCAATCGGCATGTGCTAAAATATCTTGAAGGATTGAATATTATTAGCGACAACCAGTAAGGCTTTCGTAAACAAAAATCAACTGATCTTCTAACTTATATAGCACATGTTTGCAAGAACGCAATCGAACACTTTGGAGAATCTGGAGCTGTTGAACTTGATATATCCAGGGCATTCGACCATATTTGGCACGAGAAATTGTTGGCTAAGCTGCGCTCTTATCGTTTCTCGGAAAAGTTCTATTTATGGCTCTCGTGCTTCCCCAGAGATCGTTCTTTACGAGTGGCAGTCAATATCAACGCCGGTGTGCCCCAAGACTCCATACTGTCTCCTAATCTCTTTTTCATCTACATCAACGATCTGCTGGACAGCACCAGGAATCGAATCAACACCTTTACAGATAACAGTAAATTATTTCTTCTTTCACTTTGAATGCTCGAATATCGGCTACTCATGCCAATATTAGCAGACAGCAGGAATTCTTTCAACTTAACAAAGATCTAAAGGAAATTCTATCTTGAAGTGGGAGTAACCAAATAGAATTTACTGCTACTAAAACCCAGGCGGCAGTTTTTTCTAAAAAAGTTAACGTTACTGAACTCGACATATATATGTCGGGGCGCTCCATTCCTTTTGCTTCGTCACTCAATCTGCTGGACGTTAATTTGGAAGCAAATATGTCTTAGAAAGAACGTGTCGCAAGCATAGCAAGGAGAGCTTCTCAAAAGCTGGAAATATTATTTCGAACTAAGAAGCTTTACACTCTACAACAACTGTTATTTCTTTTTTATGGGTCTAGCCCACGTACTGCAGGGAAGTCCCTAAAGCGCTCCAGAAGCGGCATGTGCGCGAAAAAAGCGATTCACGTTGTCTTTGAATGGCTGTAAGTTGTACTCGGTGGGAAACACAGCGCTGGGCAAATTATTCCAAAGGGATGATGCTCTCCATATAAAAGACCGTTTGCGTCGCTTGTTGTACGCGGAGTAATAAGCTGAACCTCATACGGATGTGAAGCACCAGCGCGACGTGTATTTCTAACATGCACCGCTTTGGGAGGAATTAAGCGGGCTACATCTTTCGAGCACTTTCCATGAAAATACTTGTAGAACAGACTCAAGTCGCCAACCGTTTTTTCGACGTTCCAGCAAGGCCGCCGGTCAGTTCCGGGTCTCCAATCAGACGAACAGCTCTTCTCTGAACAGAATCCAACAAATTCAGTGTATGTTTGGGAGCGGAGCCCCAAACATGAGAGCAGTATTCCATAGTTGGTCGAATTTGAGCTTTGTAATGAAGTAACAGTTGTTGTGGAGTGTAAATCTTTCTGGTTCGAAATAATATTCCCAACTTTTGAGAAGCTCTCCTTGCTATGCCTGCAACATGTTCATGCCAGGACATATTTGCTCCCAAACTAACGCCCAACAAATTGAGCGACGATGCTAGAGGAATGGAGTGCCCCGACATAATTATGTCGGGTTCAGCAACGTTAACTTTTTTAGAAAAAACTGCCGCCTGGGTTTTTGTAGCGTTAAATGCCACTTGGTTACTGTCACCCCAAGATAGGATTTCTTCCAGGTCTTTGTTAAGTTGAACGACCTCCTGCTGTCTGCGGATATTCGCCTGAGCAGCTGATGTCCGAGCATTCAAAGTGAATGAAGAGACAAGCGTACTGTCATCTGCAAAGCTGTAGATTGGATTCCTGGTCTTTTCTAGCAGATCGTTAATGTAAATGAGAAAGAGAGTAGGAGACAGTATGGAGCCTTGGGGCACACCGGCGTTGATAGTGAGGGTGTTAGAAAAAAATCCGTCGACCGCCACTCGTAAAGAACGCTCTCTGAGGAAACATAAGAGCCACAAATAGAACTTTCAGACACACCACAAGAGCGTAGCTTAGCCAACAGTCCATCGTGCCAAACACGGTCGAATGCCTTGGATATGCCAAGAGCAACCTCTCGAGATTCGCCAAAGTATTCAATTGCGTTGTTCCGAACATGTGTTACATATGTCAGAAGATCTCCTGTTGATCTATGTTTACGAAAGCCATATTGGTGATCGCTAATAATATTGAATCATTCAAGATATTTTAGAAGATGCTGATTGATAATCTTTTCCATGACTTTCGATATTATTGAAAGCAGTGCGACTGGTCGGTAGTTATTTGGTCTTCTTGCCTTTTTTAGGTGTCGGCTGAACCGTGGCACATTTCCAGCGGGACGGAAATATTCCCTTTCTGTAGGATAGGTTGAAAAGTCTACAGAAAACTAGTGTTAGTTCCTTTACACAGTTTTTGAGAACTATGGCAGGTATTTCATCAGCATCTAGCTTCATTAAGATACGCTTTATGATACGTTATCTAAAGACAACATCGGGCATCTTTGACTGCAATATGGGAATAGTAGGTGGAGTTTTTCCTTGGAAATCGACAGTAAAATGTGAAGCAAAGAGTTCAGCCAACAAGTTCGCTATCTCAACAGGTGTGGTTACAATGGAATTATCTGGCCGTGTGAGTGGTGGTATGGTGGATTTGGTGAAATTTTGACTAACTGCCTTAGCGACTGTCCAAAAGGACCTGGAATTATTTGCATTTTCGGTCAAGCCAAGGCTTGCCGTTGGAGGCACATTTTGTACAAAGCTCAAAACGGCCCAGCAACCTTAATTTCTTGGAGCATCGAAGAACGGTTGGCGACTTGAGTCTATTCTACAAGCATTTTCATGAAAAGTATTCGTTGGATGTAGCCCGCTTAATTTCTCTTAAAGCGGTACATGTTGGAAATACACGTCGCGCTAACACTGCACATTCGTATGAAGTTTCGCTTGTCACTCCTCGTTCTTGTCACTCCTCACTTCCCAAGCGAGGAGAACCTCATCCCTTTGGAATGATCTGTCCAGGATTGTGTTTCCCACGGAGTATATATTACAGCGATTCAAGACCAACGTGAATCGCTTCTTCCTCACACGCGCTGCTCCTATAGCGCTCTAGGGATTTCCCTGCAGGAGGAATGCTATGTCCATACAAACAAATCAGTAAACTCAGAAGAAGAGAAAATAATCACAATCAACTGAATCCTGTAAATGGTTCAACACACAAACCTGGTTTTTGCTTAAAAAGTATCTTACTAACAAACAATGTGCGCATTGTTAATTTTGAAATCCCACGACATGCAGACTATGTGGTAAAAAGAAGGAAATCTCTATTCACGTCCCATATGAATGTACAGATTTAACTCGAAACAGACAAACTGTTCGGAGACCTACACCGTGATGATAAATTAGCACATGGAGGGCTTAGAAGAAAGTTAATAAATATGCTTAAATGGACGGCGCTCGCGTAACTAAGAGAGGGGAGCACAATAAGCCAAAAGGCTGCATTACACAAACAGGTATAAACGCCTATCCCGCCTATAACCAATTAACGTGAACTAATCTGAACTTACCTGAACTACTATCGTTTTAGTGCTTTGCTTAACGATTTTACTGTCCCTTAAATTTACGTGGGTTTACCAAAATTGAAAATCTAAATTTAAATATTTTTCTTTCAATACCTGTTCAAAACTGTCATCATACATGGTTATTAAATATAAATGAATCTAGAATCTATCTTGCTTATCTGAAGAGTACAGCCAATTTTGTTAATACAAAAGTTTTGTTTTAAACAGAAATAAGAGCACATAACGTTTTTACCATATGTCGCACACTATATATTGTGTTATAACTTTGCCGAAGGATACACGCAAATTAATTTATGTCAAGAATTTTGACAGTAGCTTGTTAAATCTAAATGTTATACTCAAACGTTTTTTCGTAGAGTGAAAAATAAGATATATGTGAATTATGTAAAAAAAAATTTTCTAACAAATTGAAAGTGCGACGAGAATATACAATACTTTATGAAAGGCAAAGAAGAACCTTAAGCTTAAATATATTTGTAAAAATATTTAACCACGTTCTAACTGAAACATTGAAATATACCAAAATAATAATACAAAGATGTGAAAATTACCAGAAACTGAGAACAAAAAAATATAGAAGCAGAAGTTTGTTTATTTAATCCTCAATAAGGTATTATTATTACAGTTAAACTTAAACTGATTGTGTTAGATAATTGAATGCCTTTCCTATAAATTATTTTCTATCTTTCTGTGTCTTTCAATATTATTCCTGTTTAGATGATTTAAAATTTCGATATTTTGAGAAATTTTTTCCTTATGCGACTGAACGTCTAATTTCTTCATTTCTTAATTTATTTTTAAACTAGCCCTGTAAAGCCCTGAAAAGTTCACGGCCTCACCAAATAATAATTATTATATTTTTATTATAGTACCCTCAATAAGTTCATACTTTCTTTGGTTGTCACAGGTTTTTAGGTTAGAACGAGGTTGATGAGACCTAGTGCAGCGTTTTTGGAACAATGGAACAAATCAAACAAGGTGCGGTCATCAAGTACCTGTTTAAAAAAAAGATTAATACCAAAGGAGATCTATGATGATATGAAAACGACCCTAGGGGAATCTGCTCCATCATATACCACTGTGAAAAAATTGGTTGCAGAATTTAAACGTGGACGAGAGAGCATCGAATATGACCCTCGCTCCGGCCGGCCCACGACGTCTACGACCGAAGAAAACATCGGCAAAGTGTGTGATCTCATATTGAAAGACTGTAGATTAACTATTAAGGAGATTGCAGACACTATAGACATCTCGTATGAACAAACACAAAACATCATTGCCAACGAATTCGGATTTTCTAAGGTTTCCGCTAGGTGGGTCTCCAGATTGCTTTCAGTTGAACAAAAACGAATTCGACTCACGATTTCTCCCGACTGTTTGGACATGTTTGAAGCTGATCCGCAAGATTTTCTTAACAGGTTTGTGACAACGGACAGAACCTGGGTTCACCACTATACTCCAGAGTCAAAACAACAATCAACGCAGTGGAAAAAATTTGGTGAACCGACCCCAAAGAAAGCGAAGGCAATTCTGTCGGCTGGAAAAATGATGGCGTCAGTTTTTTGGGATGCTAAAGGTATTATTATGGTGGACTACCTTCCGAAAGGCGAAACAATAAACTATTGCACCCTTTTGCGTCGTTTACATCAAGAAATTAAAGAGAAACGCCCAGGATTACTGAGAAAGAAAGTTTGTTCCATCAGGACAATGCTCGCGTTCACACGTCTGTTAAGTCTGTGGGTAAAATTCGTGATTGTGGTTTCGAATTGCTGCCCCACCCCGCTTATTCTCCTGATTTGCCCCCTTCGGACTTCCATCTGTTTCCAAACCTGAAAAACACCTTGGTGGCCAGAAATTTTCATCAAAAGAAGAAGCCGAAGCAGCAGTTATCCAGTATTTTGAAGACTTTGAGGGATCTTTTTTTTCAAACGGGTGTGGAAGTTTTGGAAAGCAGGCAAGTCCTATACTGGTCATTGCTTTTAGACAAAATGAGGCACACTTCTTGCCAATACAGAGTTCAATATTTCTGATCTGAAGCACCATGGGAGGATTCAGGATTCGTTTTGTTCGTATATATACATGGCTGTAGGATTAATATCTTTAAATTTTTGATTTACGGCCATTTCTGACCAAGAAGTAACTAAAATCTGGCTATAACCTGAAAACGATATCCAAATATTAACAAGGTACATAAAAATCAGTTGAATACAACTTTGAACTAAACCTAGCATTTGTCGACGTTCGAAAAGCCTTCGACACAGTAGAACACTAGGCAATTATGAAGTCTTTAAAAAACTCCAGAATAGACCATCGTTATATAAGGCTACTTGAAAACATATATAAGAACGCTACATCCACTATAAAACTGCATGAAAACACCAAATTAATTAGTATAAAAAGAGGCATAAGACAAGGAGATACTCTCTCGCCAAAATTATTTACGAATACTCTGGAAGATGTTTTCAAACAACTAAATTGGCAAGAGAATAAGGGCATCCTAATAAATGGAAAAAGACTCAACAACCTCAGATTTGCTGATAATATCGTTCTTACCGCAGAAACCCCTGAACAACTACAGATTATATTAACGGAGCTGGAAAAAGTATAAAGTGAAATCTGTCTAAACATGAATCTAACAGAAACAAAAGTTATGAGAAGTAGATCACTAAAACAGAAAATAAAAATTAAAAACCCAGAACTAGAAGAAGTGGACAATTATGTTTATTTAGGACATATGATAAAACTTGGAAGGAAAAATCAAAAAACAGAAATTTACAGAACAAGAGGACTGGCCTGGGCTGCCTTTGGGAAATTAAGTAAGACGCTAAAAAAATAAAAATATACCGATGCATCTACGTTCTAGACTATTTGATCAATGTGTCTTACCAGTTTTGACATACGGAGCTCAGACGTGGACAAACTCAATGAACAAACTAAGAGTGACACAGAGAGCAATGGAGCGCCAAATGTTGAGCAAACACTTAGAGACCACAGAACAAACTACTGCATAAGAGGCATAACAAAAATAAAAGACGTCGCCGAAGCAGTAGCGGAACTGAAGTGGAATTACTCAGGTCATGTGGCAAGATGTAAGTATGAAAGATAGACCAACACAATTCTGAAATCGAGGCCCTTCTTGGGAAACAGATCTAGGGGACGCCTTTCAATGCGATGGACGGATGATCTGGATCCGAGAGGCGCAAAATCGAAACAAATGCCAAGGAATGAAGGAGGCCTATGTCCAGAAATGGACCGAAGAATAAAGCTGATGAGATGAGAGACAAAAAAATTCGAAGTCAGCAGGTCAAAGGTAATAAGAAAAGTGTACCTGGACTTCAATTTGACCAAAAGATGTTAAATGGGCAATAAATAGACGAAAATGGTTATTATATAAAAGAGAAAAACGTTATCAGGATTCACGATGAATAATTTCAATAAATGGATAAATTGATAATACGGTACACTATACATTGATTTTTGACGTTTTTTAGGGCAATTTAGCGAGTTTTTCCATTTTTTTCCGCAAAAATTTGCATATTGAGCTGTAAAAAAAATGGTTCTTAAAAAAAGTCGTATTCAGCCGTGAATAATTGTTTCTGAAGGTCCAAGGAATGATTTAAAGCGAGTTTAATGGGTGTCACTTTCAAAGAAAATTCTCTTTTTTGAACCGTTAACATACCAACAATTTACGGAAAAGCTCATATAGATCTTATACATATGATAACATGTGCAAAAAAAAATTGTGCACTAGGGTGCACAATATTTCGCGCACAATATTATAGTAACGCTAGTGACCTACTTGGTCGCGGCCACATGAAAATATTGTTATTTTTCACGGTTCTAGAAAAAACATTTAAAACATATTTAATAGTGTAATTAGAAGCAACACATTTTTATTACATTGAAACTAAAATCTCTATATGCTCCTTAAATTTGACATACATTTTTAGGCTTTATAAAGTAGATTTATGTACTGAGCGAATAGATTAATTTAGAAAAAATTAAATTTCTCGTAATACTACTCGTCGAACGAAACATACTTGCCAAGTTATTCTATATTACTACATTTTTACAGAAGAGGGTCAAATATTTTCCACTGGAACAATTTTCATTACGTAAAGATACAGGACAAACAATGATAGAATAGCGTATCTAAGCAGCTGCTTTAACTTAGCTAATGAGATATCTTTGTTTACCTTGCCTATGACTTAACTTACTCAAACAGAAGCTATCGTAATATTACTGGAATCCAATTACTACTATACTGATATAGAATCCTTTATGAGATTAGTTGCCTATTATAAGTTTATACATAAACAGTAGACGTAGATTCGCTTTCAAAAACTGTGTAAACTTTACATGCTGGTTATTCGATAAAATTGTTATAATAAATAGTAATTCAAAACCTTGAAGTTAACAGACAAAACTTTATTTTTAAGTGCTTTTTTTATGGTTTTTAGTCACTAAATCCCTAACGTCGGAAATATCTAACATTCATTTCGGTTTCAGATATCAGGCCAATTCAATGCCATTAGTCATACCAACTAAATGGCCTATAAATATATTGTAGGATTTTGTAGTTCAGAATTTTTAAAACTTCTGAACAATAAGGAAAATTATTTCTTATTTTTAAATAGATAACGAGATCTAAATTATTCTGTGGGATCACTGAAAATAGCTCAAAATAATCTGTAGTCTTATTACGAAAACGTAAATAAATTTAACTGCACACTTAACTAACAACATAATGTCTAAAACTACATTTCTCTAACAATATATTACTTGACACTCTTTTATAGGAAGTTTCATAAGCTTCCTTTAACTTGTTGTAAAAACTTACACGAATGACATATTTATGAAGACGCCGACGTCGGCTCGTAGTCCTGATCTTTGTTTTTATGTTACTATAAAAAAGGAATTTCGAATATAATAAATTCACAGAATCTCGTTACTACTTTTCCAATTTTCTGCTAACATGTCTAATTGACCTACATATTATTTTGAGAAGATTATATAATCTTGATAAAGGATCAGTAAAATCATATTCACGTTTTATGTTTCCGATGGGAGATTTTCATTTCTAGATCATTATTTGTCAGACAATAGTAATTTCATTCTCTTTATGTAAAATTGGTTACAATGCAAAAATAAATAAAAAATATTTCTCCCCTTTCGTATTGTTTTTGTTAAATTGCGCTTACCTGAATATAATTTTAACATCTCTGCATCCCCGAAACTGCTAATTGTGGATTTGAATACTAAAAGAAATGGTTAGCCTATAAGATTATCAAGTAATACTTAATTAGACGGGTTAGTGCAGTAAAAAAGGTCAAAATAATGATGAGATAGACATAGTTTAGATATTATGATTTTATCCTCTCTGGGGTTTCACCAGGAGTTTTAGACCTCGAAAAACTTCTGCTCTTGGTTCATAAACACATTTAAGTTCTCAAAACGCGTTTTTTGAGCTTAAAATGTGAATACCTCCAGTTGTATCAGTCGGATCGAGACAAACAAAAAACTAAACTCTTGGTAATGAAATTTCCAACAAATTTTCGTTGGCTTAAAATCGCTCAAATGTATATGTAACCTACAAAATTGAAAGAACGGCAAAAATCTGTTGTTTTTTTTTAAATTTTATTGTACAGGTCGACTA
The DNA here is from genome assembly GCA_019049505.1 of Pachyrhynchus sulphureomaculatus. Classification (NCBI taxonomy): domain Eukaryota; kingdom Metazoa; phylum Arthropoda; class Insecta; order Coleoptera; family Curculionidae; genus Pachyrhynchus; species Pachyrhynchus sulphureomaculatus. The sequence continues at coordinate 71,067,637 of CM032454.1, forward strand.
AGAGCACCGATCGGCTTGAAACTTTCAGAAAATATTCCTTTTTTTACAGCAAAAATATCCTGAAATACTGATACAAAAATATTGAACCTCGTGGACACAATTGAATTTGTTATTTTAGTCCAAAATGGATTTTTTCTTCAAATTTAGATCTCGACGTCAGCTTTCCGATGCCATTAAAAAAATTTTTTTGTGGAGTTATTTTAACCGTTTTTTTACATTTGTTTATTAATCAGATAACAACTGACATTTTGAAAAAAAAATTGTTAAAGAAAATGATTTTTTTTAAATAAAGGCATCGCGATTTTCTACCAGATGTGATAAAAATTTTCAATTTTTTTTTTAAATGACCGAAAAATGCATTTGTTTTTATTTGATTAATAAATAATTGTTAAAAAAATGGGTTTAAAATGACTCCACAGAAAAATTTTTTAATGGCAAGACCTAAATCCTGAAAAAAAAGATCCATTTTGGACCAAATGACATAAAATGGCGTTCAATTCAAATTTTAAATAACAAATTGAAGTATGTCAATTTGTTATTTAAAATTATTTGTATTTTGGTTCAATATTTTTGAACCAAAATTTCAGGGTATTTTTGGTATAACAAAAGGCATATTTCCTAAAAGTTTCAAGCCGATCGTTTCACCTAGTCGGCCTGTACAATAAAATGAAAAAAAAGAACAGTTTTTTGTGGGTTTTTCAATTTTGTAGGTTATGTTTGTACACATTTGAGCGACTTTAAACTAACAGGGATTTGTTGGAAATTTCAATATGAAGAGCTTATTTTTTTGTTTCGATCCGACATTTATAATCGGAGTTATTCGCATTTTAAGCCCAGAAAAACGCGTTTTGAAAACTTCAGTTGTTTATAAATAAAAGAGCACAAGTTTTCGAAGTCCAAAACTCAAGACAGTACTCCTGGTGATACCCCAGAGAGAATAAAATCATAATATTGCTGTATCTAAACTGTACCATTTCAAATGCTTTTTTTACTGCACTAGTTAGATTAACAATGATTTTTTTCGCCTATAGCCACAATCAAAATATTTAAAAAATATTATTTCTTTGTTCATTGGTTGGTGTGGATATATTATAAATAAATAAAAACTAAATTTGACCTGTATTTTCAGACCTATTCTTTTGAAATAAATCTAAAGAAAAGCAGATTGTTTCTCTAAACAGTCTAAAATAACAGACCCTATCCTTCGTATTACCGTTTCATCAAAATAAAACGAAGTCTATCAATATTTAGTCACCGATATACTAGATTACATGTTCATCACACACACACACACAAAATAAATATGATAACATCATCAATTTAATTTGAATTTGACTCCCGAATATTTAATCGACCGAAATCTATGAAATTTAAAACATATATAAATATATATATATATATATATATATATATATATATATATATATATATATATATATATATATATATATATAATATATATATATATATATATATATATATATATATATATATATATATATATATATATATATATATATAATGCAACGTCTCTCTGTCTGGCTGTCCGTTAGTGCGCTTATCACTGGAGAAACCACTTATCCGATTGACGTACTTTTTTTTTTTAAAACATACATATGTTCTCTGGCCAGGTTATAGGCTATATTTTATTACGATAGGTAGCATAAGGAATGAGCACTGACGATAATAGTAAATAAAATCGGAAGAAAGTCTGCTGCTAGCGCGTTCCCTTGCAATACACAGCCTAAACCATTAAATATGGAACAATATTATGTAGCAGAGAATATTTATAATCTATAATATATATATATATATATATATATATATATATATATATATATATATATATATATATATATACATGTATATATATATATATATATATATATATATATATATATATATATATATATATATACATATATATATATATATATATATATATTATATATATATATATATATATATATATATATATATATATATATACATATATATATATATATATATATATATATATATATATATATATATATATATACATATATATATATATATATATATATATATATATATATATATATATATATATATATATATATATATATAAAATGTAAGGTCTCTCTGTCTGCCTGTCTATCCATTAGTGCGTTTATCACGCGAGAACCACTTATCCAATTTAAGTCTCTTTTTTTATATTCATACATATATGCTTTGGGCAGGTTATATATTAATAATAATCTATATCTATAATATATATAAAATGCAGCGTCTCTCTGTCTGTCTGTCCGTTAGTGCGCTTATCACTGGAGATTTACGTGCTTTTTTAAAACATACATATCTTCTCTGACCAGGTTATAGGGTATATTTTATTGCGTTAGGTAACATAAAGAATAAGCAGTGACGATAACAGTGAATCAAGTCGGAAAAAAAGGCTACTGTTAGCGCGTTTTCTTGCAATATACTGCCTAAACCAATAAATATGGAACAATATCATGTTGCAAAGAATATAATATATATAAAATGCAACATCTTTCTGTCTGTCTGTCTGTTGGTGCGCTTATCACTTGAGAACCACTTATCCGATTTACGTGTTTTTATAAATTTATACATATGATATGTTCTATATAATTCGATATAAGCCTAGATAATGGGAGATAAGGTGAGATAATGGGATATAGGTATAAATAATGGGAGATAAGGAGAAATAATGGGAGATAAGCAGAAATAAGTCTAAGTAATGGGAGTTATGGTGAGATAAAGGGAGATAAGGAGAAATAATAGGAGATAAGGAAAAATATTGCGAGATAAGTCGAGATAAGCCTAGATAATGGGAGATAAGGTGAGATAATGGGAGATAAATATAAATAATGGGAGATAAGCAGAGATAAGTCTAGGTAATGGGAGTTATGGTGAGATAATGGGAAATAAGGAGAAATAATGGGAGATAAGGAGAAATATTGCGAGATAAGTCGAGAGAAGCCTAGTTAATGGGAGATAAGATGAAATAAGGAGAAATAATGGGAGATGACCAGAGATAAGCCTAGATAATGGAAATTATGTAGAGATAATGGGAGATAAGGAGAAATAATGGGAGATAAGCAGAGATAAGTCTAAGTAATGGAAATTATGGTGAGATAATGGGAGATAAGGAGAAATAATGGGAGATAAGGAAATATATTGCGAGATAAGTCGAGATAAGCCTAGATAATGGGAGATAAGGTGAGATAATGGGAGATAAGGTGAGATAATGGGAGATAAGGTGAGATAATGGGAGATAAGTATAAATAATGGGAGATAAGGAGAAATAATGGGAGATAAGCAGAGATAAGTCTAGGTAATGGGAGTAATGGTGAGATAATGGGAGATAAGAAGAAATAATGTAAGATAAGGAGAAATATTGCGAGATAAGTCGAGATAAGGCTAGATAATGGGAGATAAGGTGAGATAATGAGAGATAAGGAGAAATAATGGGAGATAAGGAGAAATAATGGGAGATGAGCAGAGATAAGCTTAGATAATGGAAACTATGTGGAGATAATGGGAGATAAGGAGTAATAATGGGAGATAAGGGGAAATAATGGCAGATACTTTATTAAGTTAGGTAACATAAGGAAGAAGGAATGACGATAGTAGTGAATCAAGTCCACGCGGGCGAGACCGCGGGCACGGCTAGTATATATATATATATATATATATATATATATATATATATATATATATATATATATATATATATATGTATATATATAACCGACAATTTGGTCAAAAAAATAGTGCACTACATTGTTTTAAGACCTACGTTTTACTTAAAATCAAAGAAAAATAACAAACAATTTAAAAAATACAATTGTATGATTTAACTTTGCTTCACTCACTGATATGAAACAAAATAAAACATTTATTAATGATTCCATAGAATTCAATTTTCTTTTGTAATTTTTTTTTATGTTGGTAATATTTGTATTTCAGTATTACTTTTAGTTTTGGAAACAGGTTTTTAAATTTGGAGGTTAACTAAAAAATGCCACTTGGCAAAATATAGAAAACATAGGAATAAAAATAAACAATAATCATTTAATAGAACCTTAAACGTTAATCATATCACTAAATAATATATTTTGCGTTTCTCGTTTTAAAGCAGATCTTTTACGAACTCTTAAGTTTTTACTTACATAAAATATTTAGCTCGTATTAAGGGTAAATTTTGATTCTTAATAGGTCTTAGCTTTTCAAAACACTGTCTTCATATATTTTTTATGTTATGTTTACAATAAAATCCCTGTTTTTTGTAATAAGTTTCGTATTCTTTAAATTTAACCTTTAATAAAGCTGCTTTGTTTTTAATAAAATAAGAATTTCGATTTTTTTTATAAGTCTAGACCTGCTGCAGGTAAATCCCTAAAGCGCTACAAAAACGACACGTGTGCGGAAAAAGCAAATCATGTTGGTCTTGAATCGCTGTAGATTGTACTCGGTTGGAAACACAGTCTTCTTCACATAAAAAACTGCTTGAAAAGTGTTGTACGAGGAGTAACACGCTGAACCTCATGCGGATGTGAAGTATTAGCGCGATGTGTATTTCTAGCATTCACCACTCTGAGAGAAACTAAGCGGACTACATCCATCGAACACTTTCCATGAAGATACTTGTAGAATAGTCATTAACCGTTCTTTGGTGTTCCAATGAATCAAGGTTGCTGCCCAGTTCCGGGTCTTCAATCAGGCGAACAGCTCTCTTTCAAATAGAGTCCAACAAATGCAATGTATGTTTGGGAGGATTGTTCCAAACATGGGAGCAATGTTCTGTCGTTGGTCGAATTTAAGCTTTGTAAAGAATTAACATTTGTTGTGAAGTTTAAAACTTTCTAGTTCGAAATAATATACCAGCTTCTAAGAAGCTATCGTTGCTAAGCTTGCAGCATGTTCATACCAAGACATATTTGAAAACTGAGTGACGATGCTATAGAAATGGAGTGCCCCGACATAACTATGCCGGGTTCAGCAACGTTAACTTTTTTAGAAAAAACTGCCGCGCTACTTGGTTTTTGTAACGTTAAATTCTATTTGGTTACTGCCAACCCAAGATAGAATCTCTTTCAGGTCTTTGTTAAGTTGAACGAGTGCTGCTGTCTGCGGATATTTGCAGAGTAACCGATGTTCGAGCGTTCAAAAAGATTGAAGATATAAGCGGACTCTCATCTGCAAAGCTGTGGATTGGATTCCTAGTCTTTTCCAGCAATTCGTTAATGAAAATGAAAAAGTAGGAGAGAGTATGGAGCCATGGGGCACTCGTAAAGAACGCTCTTTGGGGAAACATGAAAGCTATAAACAGAGCTTTTCAGACATACCAGAAGAGCGTAGCTTAGCCAACAATCCACCATATCAAATACAATCGAATGCCTTGGATATATCAAGAGCAACCGCTATAGATTCTTTAAAGGGTTTATATTCCAAACATGTGTTACATAAGTCAGAAGATCTCCTGTTGATCTATGTTTACGTAAGCCATATCGGTAGTTGCTAGTATTATTGAATCCTTGAAGATATTTTAAAAGATATTGATAGCCTTTTCCATGACTTTCGATAGTATTGAAAGTAGTGGGACTGGTGAATAGCTGTTTGGCAAGGTCTTCTTGCCTTTTTTGGATATCGGCTGAACTCTGGCGCATTCTCAGGAAAAAGGAAATATTCCCTTTTTGTAGGATAGGTTGAAAAGTCTACAGAAAACTGGTGTTAGTTCTCTCCCGCAGTTTTTGAGTACTATGACAGGCATTCCGTCTAGCTTCATTGAAATCTAATATCGATATAATAATATTGGCCGACAAAATCAAATTTTAATAGATACCAAAGTAAACTCTTTAGGGAGTTTTGATAGACTTGAAAAACTGGGAGTCCGTCTTTCCAAAAATTTGATCTTAACTTAGAACATATAAAGAAAACTGATTTTAAATTAGTTTTTCTAAGAGACATATGCAATAATGGCATGTAGTTTTTTGTTTTTTTCAGTTTTAATCATGTTGTAAACTAAATGGAATGGTAGAATCAGTCAGTATAATAATATTCAGTCGTCACCGTGACTATCGTCTACGCAAATATATAAACCAGTCTATTTTATATTCTTCTATTTCTTTTAGACACATAAATTAGCGTTATGGCACAACAGTAGATCGTTCCAAGAAAAATATGGACCTGAACTAACAAATGTATCACTTCATTGAAACTGCTTTTTCCATATATACATATAAAAAAAATACAGAAAACCTATACATCCAGTTTGGAGTATTAAGCGTATCTGATGCTTTTAATATGCAATATAAATGCCAATTTTGACAAAAGAACTATTAAAAATATTTATAATATAAATTGTTTAAAACTACATACCCTAAAGGGGAAATTGTTTAAAAATTAGAGATTTCCAGAGAAACGCAAAAGATTAATTTGTTCAGTCTTGAAATTTCAAGAAATAAAGAACTAAATTATAATCTTTTGAACCTAAATAGAATTCTAGCAAAATTCCCTTGTTTTGAAATATTAGTAGTGTATTATTATTATTTTTATAGTATCGCTTCTTATTTTTAAATAAAAGTTAATTACCAATATGGTAAAAATTGAGTTTTTATCGTGCCACTAGATAGACAGGCAGACAGATTTTCTGAAATTGATAACTATGTTTTTTGGGCGTGAAAAGTTTTTGAATTTCGAAACTTTGAATATTGAAGAATTAAGAGGAAATGCCGAAGATGTAGTTGGAGAGTTGAAGCGAATAAAGAGACAAAAAAGAAAAGAACTAAAAGAAAGGAAATTGGAAAATACATAGAGCGGAGTTACATAAAATGAACATGCTCGAAGAAGAGGCTCAATATTAATAATCAAAAAATACAAAAGTAAAGTAACTGAAAAGCAATTAACGAAAATATAATCATAGAAATAGACTGGCTATAGTAGGGCTATATGCACCAAGCAACAATGTAGATTATGTAGAGAAGGATCGTCGTTATGCAATCCCAAATGATACTATCACCACAATAGGAAATCAGCAAGAAATAATAGGCAGTCAAGTAATAGGACAATATGGCAAAGCAAGAATTAACGACATAACGAGATTTATACCATAAATTTAAAATACTAAATGGCTTCTTTAAACATAAGGACATCCATAGATATACCTAACACCAAGAAACAAGACAACTTCGGTCAATCATCGAATACATTGTACCTAACCAAGAAACAAAATTAAAAGTACACGATACCAGAGTATTTAGAGGTAAAGATTGTGGATCCGATCATTACTTGGTACAACCAAAATACCTAATGCGAGCGAAGAAGTAAACACAATAAAATATAAAATAGAACTACTAAAACGTGATAGCATTCAAGAACTATATAAAACCAGATTGAACCAAAAATTAAGAGATATCTTAAAATCAGAAACGACAGACGAACTTTACCAACATCGTATCAGCTATAAAGGCAGCAGCAGGTAAAGGTCTAGGAAAAAATGAAACAATGAACAACACTAACAAAATATTCTAACACGAAATACCCAAATAGAAAAACAAAAATCTTAAGCAAAATCTTTACGAAAAATGGACTACATCCAAAGCACAAATAGACAGAAAGCATTACAAAAGAGAGCTAGTAAAATTCAAAATAATATTTCTGGAAGCAAAAAATAGGAGTTGGAAAGAAAAATGTTTAGAAATAGGGATGTATTTAGGCGGAACAAAATCGTCTGAATCTTGGAAATTTATTAAAAATTGAACATCAAACGAGACTCATAAAATACCCCTAGCGTTTATTAAAGTGAACCAATGGGAGAAATACTATAAAAACGCACTGAGAGAACATAAACAAGAATATATGCTGCAATCCCCAATTACATACCAAACTGAAGGACAATCAGTTACACTAACAAGGGAATTAATATGCGCAGCAATGAAAAGTATGAAGATACCTGCAGAACTCAATAAAAACGGGTCAGAAAATTTAATAAGGATGTGAATTGCCTGTTCCAAAAATACATTACTGGAGAAGTTATTCCGGATATTTAGAAAGTTGGTTGGATCACCCCAATCTACAAAAATCGATAAGGGAACAAACGTGAAAACTCTAGATGCATTACAGTAACCAGCATCTTTGGTAGAATATATCGTAAAATCCTAAAATACATCATAGAAGAAGAATATGGCGCATTCGAGAACAACAAAACTTGCAATAGGAGAGGACCTCCATTTACTATAAGTAGACTTAACAAAAGCATACGATAATGTGCCTATATCAAATCTATAACATTAGAAATAACAACAATGAATAGAACAGTCACACAGGCAATAAAATAATTATATAAAGAATCAACATCCAGAGTAAAAATTGGAAAAACACTATCACAACCTTCTATAATGACAAAAGGCTGCTCACTATCGCATACACTTTTTAATATATATATTGGAATAATGCTTTACAAAAATGGAGAAACAAGTGCCATTGAATGGCAATTCCTATAACAGACGAGTCAACATTATATACACTGTATTTTGTAGATAGTCAGATCGGTACAGCACATGCTTTTTTTCGTCCACCTCTCTGTCGGAGTAGAAATTTTACCGTTTTTTTATATCCTAAGAATATTGGCGAGTATGACGTAATGATAAAGAAGACCTAGAATATATGAGCAGAAAACTAATAGAAGAATACAAAAAATGGGGATTAAAAGTGAATTATAATAAGACCTACTATCTCTGCATTGGAACACCACTTTACACTAAACGATGCACAAATTATAAAAGCCTGTGAAGAATACGCATACCTTGGAATAAAACTACCGAACAGGAGAAGAACGGAACAGGAAATCGAATGTCGGATAGATAAAGGAAAAAAGATAATAGGATATCTGAATTCACTATTACGGAACAGAGGAACTCTCAAGGAGAGAAAAAGGCAGATATATAACACAATATTTAAGAGTGTAACACTGTTTGGATGTGATGGCAATTTAACCAAAACCAAACTAACAAATTAAAATCTATAGAAATGGATTTTTGGCGAAGAGCAGCGGGCATCTCTCGATTGCACCAAATCAGAAACGAAAGAGTGCGAGAAATCATCGGCTAGAGATGGACATTATTGACAAAACAACTCCGATGGTACGGTTATGTTCAGAGGCTGAACGATTATAGAATGCCAAAACAAATGCTGCAATGGAAACCGGAAAAGCGAAAAAAAAAAGAAAGGGAGACCAAAAGTAACACGGCAGATGTCTGAGAGAAATCTGGTCCCTAATGACTGGAACAGCAGAAATAAATGGCTGAAGGGCAACGTAGGATCTAGGAAAAGCTATGCTTGTTTTTCGTGACTCAAGCACCCTGCTTTATGAAGAGGGTGATTTTTACAGTATAATACTTCCCCTAGCCCAAAGAAGTCAAAATATTAATATCTTTTTATATTTTCATGTTGGAAATTTAATAAACGAATAGTAATTTTTTTCGAAGGAAAAAAACACAAAAATTGAATAAGTTTTAGTTTTTTTATAATAAATGACAATATTTAATAACTAATTTTTATTTAACATGAAAGTTATGAAGTACGTATCTATGTATTTTAAGTTCTTGTTTTTATTTCAAACACCCTTACATCTTGATATAGCACACCTATCCATTGTTTAATAAATAAAATATAATATGTAAAAACCAATAATAAAATGCTATAAAATAAAATATAAATCTTTTTATGATATTAATAACGTTGGTTGATACCTAAATCTATATAACTTGACAACAGCATTACAATAATCTACTCCTGATATTCACTCTATATTATTTGTCCTAATTCGACGTGATTAGTTTAATATTTACTAATGGCCCTCGAACATGAATGCAACTCGACGCTAGTAGTTGCAGTACCTCATTGCCACAACTTTTTTACGTCGACACATTCACAAAAAAAATCACTTAAAACTATTAACATATTTTCTTAGGTATATGACCGATCGGTGCAGTTTTGCACGTACACATAGGTAAAATAACCGGTCAAGTGCAAGTTGAACTTGCACAATTAGTGTTGCGTACGTTGATTGCTTTTAAAATACAAAGTGTTGTTACGGTGGTCTAAAAGGATCAGTGACTTCACAAAACACATCCCAAATGAGTTTTCAACAAAGTTTGTTTCCAATCTTTTCTGAAAATTGATGACCTTGAAATTTTTGTTTTTTTATATACCAGATAAATTATTAAAGGTAATGCACTCGTGATAATTTTCGTTCAATCCACACCCCTCGAAGAATATTCCAGAATTTTTTCAAAATTTTTTGATCAGTACTTTTCGAGATAAGGTGGGGGGACAGCGATTCTTTAAAAATAATACAAAAAAACGTGTGCGCAAGTATTACATTATATATATATATATATATATATATATATATATATATATATATATATATATATATATATATATATATATATATATATATATATATATATATATATTTTACTCGTGTTTTCACAAGCTCTCATTTGACACCACACACTCGATGACCTACTAAAAATTTCTTTTTTCACTTCCGATTTCACCCCCCAAAACTAACCCCTTAAGTCAAAATTTGACTTTCAAAACTACACGGCTTTGATGAGGCCCTCAATTCCTATATTATTACCAAATTTCAACTTACTAAGACAAATAGTTTAGGAGAAAATCGGGTGTGACAGACAGACAGATAGACAGACAGATAGACAGACAGATAGACAGACAGATAGACAGACAGATAGACAGACAGATAGACAGACAGATAGACAGACAGATAGACAGGCAGATAGACAGACAGATAGACAGACAGATAGACAGACAGATAGACAGACAGATAGACAGACAGATAGACAGACAGATAGACAGACAGATAGACAGACAGATAGACAGACAGATAGACAGACAGATAGACAGACAGATAGACAGACAGATAGACAGACAGATAGACAGACAGATAGACAGACAGATAGACAGACAGATAGACAGACAGATAGACAGACAGATAGACAGACAGATAGACAGACAGATAGACAGACAGATAGACAGACAGATAGACAGACAGATAGACAGACAGATAGACAGACAGATAGACAGACAGATAGACAGACAGATAGACAGACAGATAGACAGACAGATAGACAGACAGATAGACAGACAGATAGACAGACAGATAGACAGACAGATAGACAGACAGATAGACAGACAGATAGACAGACAGATAGACAGACAGATAGACAGACAGATAGACAGACAGATAGACAGACAGATAGACAGACAGATAGACAGACAGATAGACAGACAGATAGACAGACAGATAGACAGACAGATAGACAGACAGATAGACAGACAGATAGACAGACAGATAGACAGACAGATAGACAGACAGATAGACAGACAGATAGACAGACAGATAGACAGACAGATAGACAGACAGATAGACAGACAGATAGACAGACAGATAGACAGACAGATAGACAGACAGATAGACAGACAGATAGACAGACAGATAGACAGACAGATAGACAGGCAGATAGACAGACAGATAGACAGACAGATAGACAGACAGATAGACAGACAGATAGACAGACAGATAGACAGACAGATAGACAGACAGATAGACAGACAGATAGACAGACAGATAGACAGACAGACAGATAGACAGACAGATAGACAGACAGATAGACAGACAGACAGATAGACAGACAGATAGACAGACAGATAGACAGACAGATAGACAGACAGATAGACAGACAGATAGACAGACAGATAGACAGACAGATAGACAGACAGATAGACAGACAGATAGACAGACAGATAGACAGACAGATAGACAGACAGATAGACAGACAGATAGACAGACACCGAAGTGATCTTATAACCTAAAAACAATGTGTTACTACATATGTTTAATTCGCGCAAGTTACCGTATGTAAAAAGTGCGCTAATGTCCAGATAACTTTACAATAGTTCTTATTATCAACGCTCGTTCTGAGGTTCCATTGCAATGTACTAGGATGAATCGAAAATTATTATAACAAACAAGATAAATAACATTTTTTGGCAAAAAGAAATTCTCGACAAATTAAGCTCCATTGGTCCATCAAGATACCAATTTTTTTTATCTCCTCAAAAAAAAATGTTTCGGACTGTGCATAATTCTCGTTTACAGCACAGAAAATATCTTCATTGAACAAAAATTTCTTCCCATTCCCCCTAAAGACAATTTTTCAGATTAGGTTCATTTTTATATCGTCTCAAACATTCAGCTTAACAATTTTTGTAAAATTTATAATGTTCATCGATTCTTGTAAAATTTATAATGTTCATCGATCTTCATACATATTAAATATTTCAACACGACATAAATAATATTTACATCATCTGTAATGAAATAATAAAAATGGAAGGAGAATATTTTAAAGAGCGAAAAGGTCCTCATGTTCTTCAACTCATTGATAAAGTGGAATATTCTCGTGATTCCAGGCAAGAGTATCGTAACTGTATTGAATTTTAAATCTTTTACCACCAACTGATACATTTTATGGAGTATTTATTAATACGTTTTTTTAATGCCTTTAGCCTTTTTAAGTAATTTATTTTTTTATTTTTACGTAATATGCTTTATAGAACAAGAGGGCGACCCGAAATTTTGACCTGTCAACTAACCGTTTGCCTAGTTGTTCATTCTATCGGGCGAGTCGTATTAAAGCCTTTAATGTTGATTTTGCGGCCCGCGTGCCCTGGAATGCCCAGATAAGGCCCAAAATGCTACATTCAAAAATGGACTGTCGTTTAACCACTTGCATCAAGTACCATAACATTTGTTGGCCTTAAAAAGGTCGAGCGCCCCAAGGGGCAGACGCCGCCGATACCGGATGTAGTTTTAGGGCCCAAACATTGTCGATCCAAAAATAGACTGTTATTTAACCAGCAAAAGGCAGACGCCACCTTTACTGGAGGACGACGCTGGACCTGCTTTTTCCAGCCAAAAACAGTCGTTTCTGGCTGGAATAATTTATGAAAAAATCATGAATTGGCTGGAAAAAGCGGGTCTAGAGTCGTCCTTCGGTATTGGTGGCGTCTTCCTTTAGTAGGTTCCCTCTTGTTTTATCTAGAACAAACTAAATTTATTGATTTTATATGGTTATGGTACTTGATTCAGGTGGTTAAACGAGAATCTATTTTTGGATGTGGCATTCTGGGCCGTTCAGGGCACGGAGGCCGCAAAATTAACCTTAAAGGCTTTTATTCGACTCTCCCGAGAGAATGAACAACTAGGCAGACGGTTGGTCGACAGGTCAAAATTTCGGGTCGCCCTCTTGGTCTATACCATATATTGCCAGTCGTCAAATAATACATTAGAAAGAAAGATGTTCCAAAAGAGCCAAAGAAATAGAAGTCAATCATATTTTATAAAATATTTGGTGTGAAACATTTTTTAGTGTTCCGTACGGACGGTGTCTGTCCGCTTGTCTGTCCATCTGTCAAGCCGATTTTCTACTAAATTATTTAACACAGAAAGTTGAAAATTGACACAAATATAGGAATTCATGGGCCAATCAGAGCCGTTTAGTTTTGAAAGTTAAATTTTGCCTTAAAGGGTTAGTTTCAGGCAGTGAAATCGGAAGTGAAAAAAGTTTTTTACCATGTCATCGAGTGGGGTGTCAAATGAAAGTTTGTGAAAATATGATTTCCAAAATATATATTATACTTTCGCGCACTGTTCTTTGTATTTTTTTTTTTTTAAATTGCCAAAAATCGATGTCACCCCTCTTATCTCGAAAGACACTGATCAAAAATTTTAAAAAAATTCTGGAATATTCTCTATAAAGTTTAGATTCAGCAAAAATTGTCACCAGTGCATTACGTTTAATAATTTATCTGGTATAAAAAAAAAACTATGAAAATTATACTTCTTGACGTATGGGGGAGGTAATTGTAACCGAGTGGCCAGTCGCTCTTGTACCGAAATATAATTTTATTTTATTTCAAAAGCAATCACTGTACGGAACCCTAATTATGCAAGTCCGACTTAACACTTGTTCGGTTTTTGTTGGTTTAGTCAGCAATCATAAATTATCAACATTAGTAGAGTTATTAATGCTATTATAATCATATGATAAAAAGCCTTTATTTTGTTTAATTATATGAGTCAAAAAAACAACAAACAATTCAATCAAAAAATAAAGTTTTGAAACTAAGCATTTTAGCAATTACATTTAATATGAAATGTTTTTATATATACACGATACCTTTGTTAGACATAATAACGTTATAAAAAACCCAATTTGGTTATCATCTTCCAGCAGCACTTTGCTTTTAGGTATACAAAACTGACAAAATAAAAAAATGAACATGATTTATTAAAGGAACAGAGTGATGCTGAGAAACGCTATAAATAATGCTTTAGAGTTAAATTTGATCGCTAAGCGTTTTTGATAGGATGAAAATTTATCATGAGAGTGGATCACAAACCACTCTTAAGAACTTTAACAGATAAACCAATTGAACAGATGGCAATGAGTGAAAGTTTAGAATGCGTCTAATGAAGTTGATTTTATCTTCCTATTTATTAAATAAAGATTAACATTCTAAGGACGTCAATTTAATGTGGAGAAGCCATTCGGTATTTGTCCTAATTTAATTTAGATAAGTAGAAATTTAGAAAAGAAACTGCGAAAATAAAGTATTTTAACAATGGTAGGCTACAACGAATTATAATAAATACGCATACCTAATACTACATCGAAATCTGACACAACAGCTTTCAAAATGACGCGGTCAAGACTTAAAAGGAGGCAGCGCTTTTTGAGGGATCCTCCTCAGGCATATGTGGTTAATGTAAAATAACTGAAAACGGACAAGGCTCATTTTTCAACAGCTAACCCTGTTACACTGTTACCGTATTCATCAAATCCATCCCGAGACGCGTTTCGCCATATCAGGGCGGTATATGTATATGATTCGTTGTATCCTACTATCGTGTCGTGTAACTACTTGAATAAGTAGAAGTAAGTAAATTCTGTTGTCTTGTTTGTCAATCCTAGCCCGACTGACGAGCCGTGATACAGCGAAACGCGTCTCGGGATGGATTTGACGAATAAGAGAACAGTGGATAAACTGCTGAAAATGGACCTTGTCCGTTTTCAACTATTTTACATTAATCGCATATGCCTGAGGATGATTTCTCAAAAAGCGCTGCCTTTTTTTTAAGTGTTGACAATGTCAACCACTCTATCGGCTTAAAAGCTGCTGTGTCAGCTTTCAATGGAGTGTCAGGTATGTGTAGTTATTACAATTCGTTGTATCCTACCATCGTGTCCCGTAACTACTTGAATAAGTACCTGTAAATTATATTCTCTTGTTTGTCAATCCTAGCCCGAATAACTTTTGTAGCAAACGAGTATTCACATAAAAATTACAGCTATAACGCTTGTTTGCAATATTATAAATTGAAAGAAAATATCTATAATATATATAAAATGCAACGTCTCTCTGTCTGGCTGTCTGTCCGTTAGTGCGCTTATCCTCGAGAACCACTTATCCGATTTAGGTGATTTATTAAATTCGTACATATGTTCTCTGACCAGGTTACAGATATATATTTTATTACATCTACATAATATATATATATATTATATATAATATATATATATATATATATATATATATATATATATATATTATATATATATATATAATGCAACTTATCTCTGTCTGTCTGTCAGTTAGTGCGCTTATCACTGGAGAACCACTTATCCGATTTACGTCTTGTTTTTTTAAAACATACATATGTCCTCTGTCCTCTAATAATTGTGAATCAAGTCGGAGAAAAGTTTGCCGCTAGCGCGTTCTCTAGCAATGCACTGCCTAAACCACTAAATATGGAACAATATCATGTAGCAAAGGATATCTATAATATTTATAAAATGCAACGTCTCTCTGTCTGTTTGTCCGTTTGTGTGTTTATCACTGGAGAACCAGTTATCCGATTTACGTGCTTTTTTTAAACCTGCTAAACCACTAAATATGGAACAATATGATGTAGCAAAGAATATCTATAATATATATAAAATGCAACGTTTCTTTGTCTGTCTGTCCGTTAGTGCGCTTATCACTGGAGAACCACTTATCCGATTTACGTGCTTTTTTTTTAAATATACATATGTTCTCTGGGCATAAGGAATAAGCAGTGACGATAATAGTGAATCAAGTCGGAGAAAAGTTTGCCGCTAGCGCGTTCTCTTGCAATACACTGCCTAAATCATTAAATATGGAACAATATCATGTAGCAAAGAATATAATATATATAAAATGCAACGTCTCTCTGTCTGTCCGTTAGTGCGCTTATCACTCGAGTATCACTTATCCGATTTACGTGTTTTTATAAATTTATACATATGTTCTGTATAATTCGATGTAAGCCTAGATAATGGGAGATAAGTATAAATAATGGAAGATAAGGAGAAATAATGGGAGATAAGCAGAGATAAGTCTAGATAATGGGAGTTATGGTGAGATAATGGGAGATAAGGAGAAACAATGGGAGATAATGAGAAATATTGCGAGGTAAGTCGAGATAAGCCTGGATAATGGGAGATAATGGAAGATAAGGGGAAATAATGGGATATAAGGAGAAATGATGGGAGATGAACAGAGATAAGCCTAAATAATGGAAATTATATAGAGATAATGGGAGATAAGGAGAAATAATTGGAGATAATGGGAAATAATGGCAGATATTTTATTACTTTAGGTAACATAAGGAATAAGCAGTGACGATAGTAGTGAATCAAGTCCACGCGAGCGGAGCCACGGGCAATGCTAGTTTATTTATATGAGAACATTATTACTCGAATAAGCGACTGGATTAGAGATGTCCAAAGTGGGTACTTGAAATATTTGAAGAATGCCAATTAAATAACAGATCTAATGTTTTGTTTAGAATTTCAGGTGTATAATGAGAAACTATTGAAACTGACCCCGTGGAAAGAACAGGCATCTCTACCTGGCCTGAAATATTTGAATTAAAGAATATTTAGACAAAAACTCTTATAGAATTCTCAAAATAAACATATACCATACAAACCAGAGAATCTCAAAAAGTTTAAAAACCAAAAATGTCAGAAAATTTAATGATTCCTAAAGTCTCTTAAAGAATATAAATTGGAGATATCTACAAGTAATCTATAGTGCTCTCAACCTAATTGCATAGCAGAAGGTCTAGTTATACTCCGGGATTACACAGGTCCACAACACAAAAAAGATGTTGTTCTTGAGCAAAGACTATATGGAAGGCAGAACTAAAATATTCAAATGTACTCATTTTTTTCTTTTCGTGTGACTTGAGTATATTTTTATACACTAACGTTAAGAAAATAAATGTATAAAAATAATTGACACTTTTTTACAAAAACCGAGACAGAGTAAATATATTTTTGAAAGTTAAGAGATCCCGATGTATTTTGATCCTCTGAAACCGAATTTGTAGTTTACTTTGACCTACGATATCGGTATTTTACTATAATCTCAAAAAAAAAAACAAAAGTCTGGTGGTAGGTTAGGTTTCAGAACATCAGAATACATGTTTTCCGTATAGCCTTTGTCCAAGAATAACACATTCATTTGTGGTCCTGTGTTATTACCTAATAAAAATACTTAATTGGCGTGTGGTGCTTTGCCAGCAAAGGGACGATGTCTAGAAGTAGAACAATAATGCAATTTTACGTGACTAGTTGTCGCAACTAATTACCCCGACACTTTTCCACCTCTGAAAGCTGACACTCATGGTATGGTAATAATGCGCATCTACAATATACGTCATTATCAATACATGAAAAAATTGTCTTAATGTCTGAAAACCATAAGAAAAGTACTTATTCATCATAAAAAATTTAAAGTCTTCTTTACCTGATTACGAAAAAGTATTAAAATCTATGGTAAAAAACAACGAAAAATCTTAACGGAAGACACCGAACAAATTATTAGGTAAAAGTGTATTTACCGTCCTTACTAATGCAAATGTGAATGAGGACAGGAATGATGCGTGCAAAGCTTGTGCTGAGCAAGAAACAACAGAAAAAGGTCAAGAAGAGAAAGAAACAGACTGTTTTTAGAACAGTTACTTGTTATTTATTAATTAATTTTTTAAATTTATTAAAAAAACATCCAAGGGCAAGTTAGACTTGCGCAATTAGTGTTCTGTACAATAATTGCCATTGAAATAAATATTTTTGTTACGAAGCGAAGGTATAAAATTATCAGTGACTTTACAAAACACACCCCAAATAAGTTTTCAATAAAATAATTGAAAGCCCAGATTACAAACATATCTAGTCAGTGGCTCAGCAGGCTAATCAGACCGATTAGAAAAAGTTTCTTCTTCCTCCTTAAGATCCAATATGTATTTTCACGTTTTTTTTTTTAGTCAATAATGTATAATAGCTAAAGCATCTTAAATACCTAATGGCCAATAAATCAACCTAATTCAATCTAGAATCTACTAATAAAAGTGTATATCCATGTAAATACATATTTACTACCTACATATTTGTTTAATTAAAAATAAATAAAATAAAATTATTTTGTCTCAGAGGCGCGATACGGGGTACTCAGAATATATTTATCTCCACCATACTGTCGAGAAACTAAATCGATATTTTCAAGGCACCTTGTTTTTTTTTTATTCAAGATAAATTATCAAACGGAATATACTCGTGATAATTTTCACTCAATCTACACTTTATGAAGAATATTTCAGAATTTTTTTAAAATATTATTATCAGTACTTTCCGAAACAGGGTGGGGGGACAGAGATGTGCGCAAGTAATACATCATATGTATTTTTGAACTCGTGTTTTCACAAGCTTTTATTTGACACTCGATGACCTGGTAAAAAAAATTTTTTTGGCTTCCGATTTCACCCTCCATATACCAGATAAAGTATCCAACGTAATGCACTCGTGATAATTTTCGTTCGATCTACACTTTATGAAGAATATTTCAGAATTTTAATCAGTACTTTTCGAAAGAGGGTAGGGGACAGAGATTTTTTTAAAATAAAACAAAGAAAAGTATGCGCAAGTACTATATAATATACTCGTATATTTTTGAAAGCTTGTGAAAGCTTGATACCCCACTTGATGATTTCAGATTTTTTTTTTTTCACTTGCCTCATTAGACGATTCTGATTGAGCCATCAATTCCTATATTTATACCAAATTTGAACTTTATATATCAAGCAATTCCGAGAAAATCGAGACAAACGAATATCGAAATGATCCCATAAGTGTTCCGTACGGAACACTAAAAATATGTCGTATATCCTAAAGGAAAAAATGTAATTAATCACCATTTCTATAATATTAAGCGTGAACGGTTTGTTAATTTCAGTCATATATTTTCTATAATAGTGTACTGCAAAACTTATCTAACTCTTTTATATCGCTAAAACTATAGCTCTAATAAAAGTTTTACATAAATGCCTATGTACTCAACACTCAATGTGCAAGTTCAGCCAACATTGATTAGGCTGATATAATTCAGTTTGTTTAATGTTGTTAGTCAAACAAGACCACGATAAATTTCATCAAAAAGTATGTTTTTGAAGCTAAGCGTTTTAGCAATTTCATTTTAATACAAGATGTTTGTCAACATTCTATATATCGTACCTTTATTACACGTAACAACGTCATATAAAACCCAATTTGATTATTATCCGCAAGCAGCATTTTGCTTTTAGATATACGGGACTGACAAAACCCAAAAGTGAACATGATTTATTAAAGGCATTTTCAGCGAATATTTTTTTGCTAGGGTATACTGAATTATATATATAAAATCACCGTCAAAAATTTTATTTAAAGAAAAATAAAATAAAAAGATTTTTCCAATGCACTAATAGAAATTAAACAAAGATTCCTGTTAAGATTTCCACTTTATATTACTTCACGATGTACGTTTTGATGGTACACTGTTTTACAACTACTAATGATTTTAACATGAATTTAGATATTTTATATGTGTTGGAAATTTGATATTATAAAGGGTAAGTTTATGAAGCTATAAATTAACAATAGACATCACTGATTAATGTTCAATAAACAGGAATTGTTGACATGTAATTGGTTATTGAGAAAAATGTCTTGGTTTTTGCTTTATATCTGTTTCTAGAATTCCAGGTAGTTAAGTATATGATTCTTGTTTTTCTAAATGTAGCGCTTTTTAAAATTTATATAAAAGTCAAGATTTTTCGTATACTAGATATGGCTGGTATTAAAAGACCACGTCGCCACCTCCACCAAGAAAGCCCGACCAACTCCTCAGCAAGTTTTATTCACTCCATAACAATTCCAGTAAATTGTCAACTGAGAACAACAATTAGACAATTTACAAGATGACCATCAGAGCCGGATTTACCTACTCTAGCCCAGCATGGTGTCAAAAAGCCTCGCACCCGTAAATCCACCCTCTAGACGGTCCAAAACAAAGCCTTCCGCATCATCCCTAATGCCCCATGATTCGTATGGAAAACTCAGCTTCACCGACACCTCAAGATGCCAACATTCTGGGAATTCATGAGCAACGTTCAGCTCAAATTCCTGGACAAAGCCACGCACCACTCCAACTCTACAGTCAGGAAGCGTACCGTTCCCGCCCCCCTACGTCATGCCTGATGTCGTCTTTCAAGACCCTGGGACCCCCTACCGATAAATTAGCTTAAGTGAGTCTAATAATTTTAAGTTTAATCTCAAATTTTATGTCCATGAAATATCTTAAGTTCAAATAAGTTAGTTAGGTCCCTGATATGCATATATCTTAAGATCCAATTTGTAGACATATATTTTTCTTTAATCAGTCATTGTAAAATAGTAATAGCTTCAGGCTGTATATGAGCCAGTAAATATTCAACCGAATTTAAGTCAATTTTACCAGGTGTACAAGTATGAAATGCAGATTTTTTTTTTCTAAAAAAACATGTTAAATTCTGAAGAGTGATAAAAAGTGCTTTATTCAAAGTATGCTCCATCGCTTGTTATACATTTTCCCCATCTTTCGGGCAATTTGTAAATACCACGCCAGTAAAAATCTTCCCATTTTGCTGCGAACCATTCATCGAGCCATTTTTCTACATCTTCGTACGAACCAAAGCGCTGCTCAGCAAGTGCGCGACCCATCGATGCAAACAAGTGATAATCGGAAGGAGCCAAGTCTGGTGAGTAAGCCGCATGGGGTAGAACTTCTCAGCTGAGTGCTTCCAACGTTCGCGAACTGGTTTTGCCGTATGTGATGGAGCATTGTCATGATTCTGGCCTTTTTTTCAAGCAGCGAATGGTTCAAATCGGTCAGTAGTTGTTGGTAACGTTTAGTATTAACCGTTTCCCCAGGTTTTAATGGCTCATAATAGACCACGCCCCTCTGGTCCCACCAAACACAGAGCATCGTCTTTCTGCCAAAGCGATTCGGTCTTGCGATCGATATGGATGGTGCGCCTGGGTCTACCCATGATTTTTTGCGCTTGGGATTCTCAAAATAAATCCACTTTTCATCCCCTGTAACTATACGTTGCAAAAATGTACCGAGCGAGCAAAATGTCACACGTGTTTTTGGGCTTTTCTATTTGCCTGTAGTTCAACTCATGTGGTACCCATCTACCGATTTTCTGAACCTTTCCCAGTTCATGTAGCCGATTGGAAACAGCTTGTTGACTAACGCCCAATTGTCGGCGAGTTGTTTTTGTGTTTGCGAATCATCTTCGTCCAACAATGCTTGCAATTCCACATCTTCGTATATTTCAAATGAAAACACTTTTGAAAAAACCTTCGTTAATCTTGCTCTCCACGTAAATGATTCAACAGCAGTTTTCAGTTATTTTTCAGCTCTTTCTGTTATTTTTTTTTTTGTAGAGTATGTGCCCAGTGGTCGACCACTATGTTTTAAATCTGTTGGAAAAAGTTTTTATCGCATAATCCGTGACGGCGCCGAATTCAAGTGACAGTTGAACTCTAATCCAGAATCAGTTTCAGTGCCCTTGTCGACGGATTGAGAAAGAAAATTTGAAAATAGATTGGGCCGGTCGAGAAGAGGCGGTAAAGCTATTTTTTGGTACTCGTAGTGTACAGTCAACGCGCTTGGGATGTTCAATGAAACTGCCTGTGAACGGTTGGAAAATTAATATTTTATCCGTAATAAAGATGATCAAGGCAAGACGCAAGTACAGAAAATATTAATAGAATTCGGAATTTCGTCAGTTCTTCAAGAAGCAGTCGACTACTCCGGGTCGATTTTGTGAGTAATTCTAGTAGCCGACATAGGCCTGTCGACTACCGGACGTATGGTGTTTTCTTTTTTTCCAGTAGTCGACCATCATAAAATTATAGATTTCGAGGTGTTCCATGTCGATTCCAGATATTTGATCGGCTAGGAAATTTATGAAAAACCCACCATAACCTAATTAAGATTTTATGTATGGGAAATTTATTGCTTTATGGTCGTTGACCATAAAGCAATAAATTAATGAGTTTTTCAGTTTTTTCGACCAATCTCAAGTGTGCGAGCGGGACGCTAGATGTGCTGAGCTTCCAATGTGCATTTATTACCTGAAAAAAGAGATCATAAAAAATGGAAAAGGATAAGAAAAACAGTTGTCCGTCTTTGCTTCTTATTTAACCCTCTGCGACTAACTGACGATACCGTTCAACAAATTACTGGACCATCACTACATTTAGAAGAACCAGGTATTTGAATTTTATTGTCAATTTTGAATTAATAATTCTATGGGGTTTATCCTAGTTTTATTTATATATTTCTATCATTATTCCAGAGAATAATGATTTCTCCAGTGCTAATATGCGTCTACTCGACGATTTGATGGAGATTGATAAGCCCGTAGACCCTATAACCACACAGTCAGGTAAACTTGTTCTCTCATACCTTTTGCATTATTCAAATGGAGATGATATACTTACGAGTTTACAACCTGGATTTAATTTTTTTTTCAGAATTAAATTCTCCAGAAATGATTATCCAAAAAAACATCTGACACTAGCATTTTTTCACATGTCATCTCTACTATCCCAGCCCTATTTATCTAAATCATAAATACAACGAAAAAAAGAAAGTCTCTGCTATTTCGTCAAAGGCATGGCGTGAGCCTGTAGAAGAAGAGTTGAGGAAGAAAATGGCAATTAAAATTGTGAATAAGAAGAAGAAGAAGAAAAACAATTTAAAAAAAGGAACAAGCTGCTGCTGCTAAAATTGAAAAAAAGAAGCAGCAGGCTCTAAAGCTAGGAAAACCGATGAAAAAAGAGGTTCCGAGAAGGAAATGTAGTTCTATGTTTTTGATTAAGTACTTTTAATTTCGTTATTGTACTGACTAGATTTAAACTCGAAATGCTTTAATTCACGGCTGTGACTATTGTAATATAAAGCATAAAGACCACTTATGAAAAATACAAAAGGGGAAAATTATTATTATTTTTTAATGGCATGGTAAAAGTTTTTTTCGATAACAAAATTCATGTTGGGAAAAGTAACATGCTGTTATTAGTCGGTCGCTAATTTACTGAAGCAATTAGACAGTGTCGACTACTGAAGCGACATGTCGACTACCGGGATAGAGTGGTCAACAACTGGTGCTGTTACGTCCGTACATTATTTGTTTATTAATTCTACAGAAAAACAATTATATAATTTTTCAAAATACACTTATGTGAAGTAAAGGGTTAAAATTCCATTTATTGCTACCTAAAGAGTAAAAATATTGTGATGGATTTCATTAAAACTACGATTAACGTAACTTAACGTTATTCGGTCGGCTACTGGTGCCCTACCCTATATTATTTTTATTGCATTTATCCAATTAATTGCTTCGTTTGAAAACAATGCTTAATATTTTCTTGCTTTCTGTGTTAATATTGTTTGAACTATTGTCTGTGAAAGTGATAGTTCTAAAATTATTAGATATTTCAGGTTTGGATAGACTGAATTCAAAGCTTTTTTATACTATTTTTGTTAAAGAATATTGCTAATTAGTATTTCCTGATAGCCAGTACTGACTGCTATCTGCATTATTATATTAAATTCTATATTAAAAAATTCATTTAATAGATGTATGAAAATTAATCTAACTGTGACAAACTGATAATTTATCAGTATTAGAATGAATTGATATTTGTGTATTTTAATATATGTGGGGGAAGGTTTATAAACGATTTTGAATTTATGCTTATTATTTCTATGATAAATATCGAAAAACTTATTGAATGATTCTGTTCCATTTTTACTGTAAATTTGGTATTTTTGTTGATACTATATTGAAAAACTGACGTCATAAATCTAACATTATAATCGTCACATCTTCATTCGTACCAGGTGCAGACCATCAAAAACAAACTTCTTGCCTGCCCAACAATTCCAGTTTCTTATGGTCAGTTGTGAAGGCTATTCGTCAATATTTCACTAATCCATGATGTTACCATTTACATGGTCAGGTAAGACCATTACAATAACACGTATTGAGGAAAGCCAATTTGTTAACTGATCTCTTTGCTTCATATTCTACTGTCGATTTTCAGAGAAACATATTAGCAAGATACGCTGATGGAATACCTGTCATTTGTAGTTAAAAAATGCACGAACGAACTAACAACAGTTTTCTGTAGATTTTTCAACCTGTCCTGCAGAAAATGATATTTTCTTCCTACTGAAATTGTGCTACAGTTCAGAGGATACCCAAAAAAGGTAAGACTTTCCCAAGCCACTACCGATTAGTCGCACTGCTTTCAATAGTATCAAAAGCTATCAATCAGCATCTTCTGAAATATCTAGAAGGATTCGATATTATTAGCGATCATAATATGGCTTTCGTAAGCGAAGATCAAAAGGACATATTCTAACTTCATATATTTGGAACAACGTTATTAGACTTTATAAAGAATTTCTTTTTTTTTTTTTTGTGGGTCTAGCACACGTGCTGCAGGGAAGTCCCTAAAGCGCTCCAGGAGCGGCACGAGTGCGGAAAAAGCGATTCACGTTGTTCTTGAATCGCTGTAAATTGTACTCGGTGGGAAACACAGCGCTGGGCAAATTATTCCAAAGGGATGACGTTCTCCATATAAAAGATTGCTTGAAAAGCGTTGTACGCGGAGTAACAAGCTGAACCTCATACGGATGCGAAGCACCAGCGCGACCTGTATTTCTAACATGCACCGCTTTGGGAGGAATTAAGCGGGCTACATCCTTCGAACACTTTCCGTGAAAATACTTGTAGAACAGACTCAAGTCGCCAACCGTTCTTCGATGTTCCAGCGAATCAAGGCCGCCGGTCAATTCCGGGTCCCCAATCAGACGGACCGCTCTTCTCTGAACAGAATCCAACAAATGCAGTGTATGTTTGGGAGCGGAGCCCCAAACGTGGAGCAGTATGCCATAGTTGGTCGAATTTGGGCTTTGTAAAGAATTAACAGTTGCTGTGGGGTGTAAAGCTTTCTGGTTCTAAATAATATTCCCAACTTT
>CM032454.1:71093272-71160772 GCA_019049505.1 Pachyrhynchus sulphureomaculatus
AGTGCATTGACTTTCCTTGAGCGGTACCACAATGAAGGTGAACATTTTTTAGACCAAATTGTTACTGGTGACGAAACATGGGTGGCCTACGTCACACCAGAATCGAAACAACAATCCATGGAATGGCGACATTCATCATCACCCAAAAAAGTGAAGTTTAAGCAAACAATTTCTGCCCGCAAAATCATGTGCACAGTTTTTTTTTTTTTTTGGGACAGAAAAGGAGTATTGCCAGTGGAGTTTCTGCCTCGTAATGAGACAATCAATGCAGCGTCTTATTGTGAGACATTGAACAATCTGCGTCGTGCAATCCAGAACAAAAGACGTGGCAAGTTGAGTAAGGGTATCGTTTTGCTGCATGACAATGCCCGTCCACATGTGGCTAATCGGACCAAAGATTTCATCAAATCTTTTAAATGGGAAACTCTAGATCATCCTCCATACAGCCCTGATCTGGCGCCCAGCGACTACCATTTGTTCCTGCACTTGAAGAAGCACCTGGGTGGTCAGCGTCTTCAAGACGATAACGAAGTCAAAACATTTGTGATACAGTGGTTAACAAGTCAGGCGGCAGAATTTTATGAGGAGGGTATTCAAAAACTGGTGCCACGTTATGACAAGTGCCTCAATATTCACGGAAATTATGTAGAAAAGTAGATTAAGGTACAGGCTTTCATGTAAAAATAAAATTATAGCGATATCTTTGCATGTCTTTTTTTAATTCCAAAACGGTACTTACTTAAAAAACATGCCTCGTACATATATATATATATATATATATATATATATATATATATATATATATATATATATACATATATATATATATATATATATATATATATATATATATATATTTATATTTATAGATATTTATATATATACATATATATATATATATATATATATATATATATATATATATATTTATATTTATAGATATTTATATATATACATATATATATATATATATATATATATATATATATATATATATATATATATATATATATATATATATATCTATAAATATATATATATAGTGGAGGGCCACTTATCCGATTTACGTACTTTTTTTTAAAAAACATATATATGTTCTCTGGCCAGGCTATATGCTATATTTTATTACGATAGGTAGCAAAAGGAATGAGCAGTGACGATAATAGTGAATGAAGTCGCAAAAAAGTTTGCCGCTAGCGCGTTCCCTTGCAATACACAGCCTAAACAATTAAATATGGAACAATATTATGTAGCAGAGAATATCTATAATATATATAAAATGCAATGTCTCTCTGTCTGTCTGTCCATTAGTGCGTTTATCACGCGAGAGCCACTTATCCGATTTACGTGTTTTTTTTTTAATTCATACCTTTGTTCTCTGGGCAGGTTACCTATAATCTTCTATCTATAATATATATATAATGCAACGTCTCTCTGTCTGTACGTCCGTTAGTGCGCTTATCACTGGAGGACCACTTATCCGATTTACGTACTTTTTTTAAAACATACTAATGTTCTCTGGCCAGGTTATAGGCTATATTTTATTACGATAGGTAGCAAAAGCAGTGACGATAATAGTGAATGAAGTCGCAAACACATATTATGTAGCAGAGAATATCTATAATATATATAAAATGCAAGGTCTCTCTGTCTGTTCATTAGTGCGTTTATCACGCGAGAACCACTTATCCGATTTACGTGTTTTTTTTTTAATTCATACATTTATTCTCTGAGCAGGTTACCTATAATCTTCTATCTATAATATAAATAAAATGCAACGTCTCTCTGTCTGTCTGCCTGTCTCTCTGCCTGTCTGTCTGTTTATTCGTTAGTGCGCTTATCATTGGAGAACCACTTATCCGATTTACGTGCTTTTTTTTAAAACATACATATGTTCTCTGGCCAGGTTATCTATCTATAATATATATAAAATGCAACGTCTCTCTGTCTGTCTATCCGTCGGTTAGTGTGGTACGTGCTTTTTTTTTAAAACATACATATGTTCTCTGGCCAAATTATAGGATATATTTACGTGTTTTTATAAATTTATACATGTTTTATATAATTCGATATAAGCCTAGATAATGGGAAATAAGGTGAGATAATGGGAGATAAGTATAAATAATGGGAGATAAGGATAAGTAATGGGAGATAAGCAAAGATAAGTCTAAATAAAGGGAGTTATGGTGAGATAATGGGAGATAAGGAGAAATAATGGGAGATAAGGGAAAATATTGCGAGATAAGTCGAGATAAGCCTAGATAATGGGAGATAAGGGGAAATAATGGGAGATAAGGAGAAATAATGGGAGATAAGGGGAAATAATGGCACATATTTTATTAAGTTAGGTAATATAAGGAATAAGCAGTGACGACAGTAGTGAATCAAATCCACGCGAGCGGAGCCGCAAGCACTACTAGTATATACATATATATATATATATATATATATATATATATATATATATATATATATAAATATATATATATATATATATATATATATATATATATATATATATATATATATATGTATATATATATATATGTATATATATGTATATATATAACATATATATATATATATATATATATATATATATATATATATATATATATATATATATATATATATACATATATTTATATATATATATATATTTATATATATATATATATATATATATATATATATATATATATATATATATATATATATATATATATATATTATATATATATATATATATATATATATATATATATATATATATATATATATATATTTATATATATATATATATATATATATTTTGCAAATGGAAAAAGGCACAACCGGCAGAAAATAATTTGCTTCCTATAAAGTTTTATAATAAAATTTATATCCATATTTTAGTTCTGAATGTTTTATTCTTAGACACGTGACAATATTAATTCTCAAACCATAATTTCAGTTCCCTCGTGATTCCGCCGTGTGGTATTGAATCGACAACCTTTGAGAAATACCGCGTTAATAATATAATAATGTGGTCTAGTTTTCGAAGGTTGCACTTGAATAATTATAACTAGCATACCTTTGATTTCCTATCTTTAATTAATACATATAACCTCAAGCGCATAAGATTTATTATAACTGCAGTTCTCTAATGTTTATTTTAAATAACACGAATACTGTTTATATTTTACAACTGTTACATTTAGTTCATCATATTATGAAAATCGTTTGGCATTTTAAAAGTAGATACTGTGTTAACACATCACAAATAGATAAATACGGTTAGGGAAATGAAGATGGAGATCTATATGCTTGCAAGATATAAAGAAATATGTATTGTCACTCTTGCAAATTTGTGGGCTATAATGTAGCTCGAACTACAACAATGGGAACAATGTACACCTACATATATCTGTATATATATATACATATATATATATATATATATATATATATATATATATATATATATGTATGTATATATATATATATATATATATATATATATATATATAATATATATATATATATATATATAAACTCGATTGGTTTTTTTCTTGGGTTCTTTTGGAAAACACAAACTAGTTTATTTGACGTTTCGCCTTATTTTTTTTAGGCATTTTCAAAAGTTCTTTATTTTTTAATATTCATTCTAAAATTAGAAAACATAAGGTTAAAATGTTTTAAGTCAAATTACACTTTTAAAAACATATAGCATTTTTACGCACACTCGGACATTTAAAATATTACACCATACAAAAATATAAAACAATTTACTAACGTGTATATACCCTGAAAGGCAACTATTTGTGTGTTTGTGAATTTCAAATTCTATATTTCTTTCAGCATATCGTGTCTCGTACTTTTTACTGATTTTTTTTAAAATTTTATTATCTATAATGGGTGTCTTAACGAAAAAAACTATTATTGATGTTAAGCATATATACCATTTTGTATTATTAAGAGGATATGCATGCCAGCATGTTTATTTTTTAATTAAATTTGTGTAGATATGACTGATTCCTTTTATGTTAGTCCTATCATTCACAGTGTTTTCATCTTTTTTTATTTCAATCATCTCTTTGATTTGTAGTTTGGCATAATTCCGCTCTTTGCAGAGGACCTTGGTTTCATTGAATTTAAAGTCATGTTTTTCTTCTGCTTCATGTTTACTGAGGGCAGTGGAAGCATTTCTAGTATATTTGTGTCCATTCAGTCTGTTTTTTAGTAACTGAGAAGTCATGCCAATATATTTCTTCGGACAATTCGCACACGGTATTGCATACACAACATTAGATTCATTCATTGTGGGGATATGGCTTTTTAAGTTTGTAAATAATGAACTTAGTTTATTTTGAGTTTTATGGCAAACTATAATGTTATATTTTTTCAAGACCCATTTCAGCTTCTCAGAAAGTTCTTTTGTATAAGGAAGTGGTAAAAATTTATCACAGTTTTGTTTACTATTTTTGGTGTTGTTTTTTGAGTTATTATAAAACTTGTATATTCTCTTTTTTATTGTTCGATTGATGTCATTCTCTTTAAAATTGTTTTGTATTAAGACAGTTTTTACTTTTTTTAGCGCGTCTGGTCTTAGTTCAGGGGAAGTCAATTTTATTGCTCGGTCTGTTAGGCCCACTATAACGCTGATTTTCTGGGACATTGCATGACTAGAGTGAAAATTCAAATATCTCCCTGACCAAGAAGGTTTTGTGTACCACTCTGTAAGGATTTTATCTTGCTTTCTGATAAGAGTCAGGTCTAGAAAATTTAAATATGCTTAACATCAATAATAGTTTTTTCGTTAAGACACCCATTATAGATAATAAAATTTTAAAAAAAATCAGTAAAAAGTACGAGACACGATATGCTGAAAGAAATATAGAATTTGAAATTCACAAACACACAAATAGTTGCCTTGCAGGGTATATACACGTTAGTAAATTGTTTTATATTTTTGTATGGTGTAATATTTTAAATGTCCGAGTGTGCGTAAAAATGCTATATGTTTTTAAAAGTGTAATTTGACTTAAAAGATTTTAACCTTATGTTTTCTAATTTTAGAATGAATATTAAAAAATAAAGAATTTTTGAAAATGCCTAAAAAAAAATAAGGCGAAACGTCAAATAAACTAGTTTGTGTTTTCCAAAAGAACCTAAGTACCCAAGAAAAACCAATCAAGTTTATGTAAACAAAAGGTTCAACAAAAAAATTATTATATATATATATATATATATATATATATATATATATATGTATATATATATATGTATATATATATATATATATATACAAAATTTAAAGATCGCTCAAGCCCGTTTTTACCAGAATATCAAATCAGAGCAGCATCAGAGATTAAATTTGATAAAAAAAAACGTATTTTGAGTTTTCATTATGCTGCTAAAGTGTAGATATATGGCCTCTGTACATGATTCCATTAAGTACTTACTATAGTAATCAAAATATCTAACAAAATTTAAAAAAATAACCTATCAAGTGCAAGTTGAACTTGCGCAATTAGTGTTCCGTACGTTAATTGTTTTTAAAATAAAAAAATTTGTTACGGGGGTATGATGATCAGTGACTTCACAAAACACACACCCCCAATGGGTTTTCAACAAAGCTTGTTTCTAATCTTTACTGAAAACTGATGACCTTGAAATTTTTGTTTTTTTATATACCAGATAAATTACTAAAGGTAATAATTTGTGATAATTTTCGTTTGATCTACACCTCGTGTAGAATATTCCAGAATTTTGTCAAAATTTTTTAATCAGTACTTTTGGAGATAAGGGGAGGGGAAGCGATTTTTCTCAATTTTTTAAAAATAATGAAAAGAAAAGTGTGCGTATATATATATATATATATATATATATATATATATATATATATATATATATATATATATATATATCTCACTCGATGACATAGTAAAGTTTTTTTTTCACTTCCGATTTCACCCCCCAAAACTAACCCCTTAAGTCAAAATTTAACTTTCAAAACTACACGGCTCTGATGAGGCGATCAATTCATAATATTAGTACCAAATTTCAACTTTCTGTGACAAATAGTTTCGGAGAAAATCGGGTGTGACAGACGGACAGACACCGAAGTGATCTTATAAGTGGAACACTAAAAAACATTTTTGACGTATTTTATTGCTTAGGACCGGTTCTATAAAAAGTTGGGACTGATTTTCTTGATAAGATAATACACTTTCCGACTTCCTGAACACGATGCCATTAGTGATTTAGCCGTTACTGTAGTATAATTTGAGTTATCCACAAAAATAACCAACCTTATTTGAAAAACAATGCCCTTTTTAAGTAACTTATCTGTTAGATCGGGCTGGAATGGGCTCTATAAGAATGCTGTACGAAAATAGAAACTGTATTATAATAATGTTTATTATACGACATTCAACTTTCTATTCGAGGAAAAAAAAACTTCTGGAATACCCAATAATAAAGTTATTGGATATTGAAAAATACCTAATATTATCATATGATTTAGGTCCGAAAATGACATTTTTATATCAAAAAAAAATTTTTTTTTATAACTGTATCATCGATCTAAGAATACTATTTGAGATACTGTTATTAAACAAACAGTACCTAAAATAATCTTTTTAGGTAGCTGATATAGTTATAGAAAAAATTAATTTATTTTATTAAATATCATTTTGATATAAAAATTTCATTCTCGTACCTTAAATCATATGATAATATTAGGTATTTTTCAATATCCAATAATTCTCTTATTGGACATTCCAGAAAATATTTTTTTTCCTCGAATCGAAAGTCAAATGTATGTATAATTAACATTATTATAATATAGTTTTTCTTTTTGTACGGGATTCTTATAGAGCTCATTCCAGCCCGATCTGATTGATAAATTGCGTAAAAAGTGCATTTTTTTACGAATAAGGTTGGTTATGTTTGTTGATAACTCGAATTATACTCCAGTACCTGCCAAACCACTAATGGCATCGTATTCAGAGATTCAGAAACCTCGAAAGTAGTAGTTATAGAGCTCGTCCTAATCGATAAGATACATCAAAAATGCCTTTTTTAAAATTTCATTAGATATTTTTGTTGATTATACGAGCTATGCTATAGTAAGGTACTTAATGGAATCATATTCAGAGGCCTCAAAAACATATTTATACACTTCAACAGAAAAATGAAAGCACAAAATACTTTTTTTTTCGAATTTAAACTCTGATGCTTAAAAAGATGGAAAAAACGGGCTTGAGCAACCTCCAAATTTTTATATATTTTTTTATAAAATTTGTAAGGCTTATTCCTGACATATAGGGATACCTAAAAAAAATGCGTCTAAAAAAAACGATACTTTTTTTTTTGGACCAGTCTAGTATACATATATATATATATATATATATATATATATATATATATATATATATATATATATATATATATATATATATGTATACAGTGTGTCCATAAAAGTTTTATATAAATTGAGAAAAAGTTTATCTTACATATTACAAAAAAATTTATTCTTGATAAAATGTTCTGCGTCACATGATCCATGATCAAGCATCAAAAGTTTAAAATATTTGATGGTATACAGGGAAAATAAAATATAATGATTTATAATGAAGAGTAAAGTGTATTTAAATTTAAATACAGAGCAAAATATTAATTGAAAATGTTAATAGGAACTAAGTTTATTGACAGTTGTTAGGTATTTCCAAAGATATGTTTATTTATTTTGGCCTAAAATTTTGTAGTGATTTCGTTTTCTTTTATTCAATAAATAATCCAACAATTACTGACGTGTTTATTGAGATTTTTTTGAATTTTTAAGTAACATTTTTAATTAATATTTTGTTCTGTATTTAAATTTAAACACACTTTACTCTTCATTATAAATCGTTATTTTTATTTTCCCTGTATACCATAAAATATTTTAAACTTTTGATGCTGGATTATGGAATTCCATGTGACGCAGAACTTTTTATCAAGAATAAATTTTTTGTAATATGTAAGATTAACTTTTTCTCCATTTGTATAAAACATTTTGGGACACATTGTATATATATATATATATATATATATATATATATATATATATATATATATATATATGCTAAAATAATTTTGATTCAGAAATCAGGATTTGATAACTCACTGATGAACAACTATTGTCCGATAAACCTCTTGTCCAACCTCGGTGGTCCGTTAGACGACTAAACTAACGTCTAGTATTTTGATGAACTTCAATGGAATGTTTAATACTGATGCTATTTTCTGTAATATCAGCCAAGCCTTTGATATAGTTTTCATACAATGGAGTTTTTATTAAACTAGTTATAATGAAAATGTCCAATCGGACTCATTATTTTTTTTTTTTTATAAATTTGTATTTTCTCTTGATAGCATTAACTTCAGTGACAAATTGATAAGTGAAATCGTACCGCAAGGTTCCTTGCTGTTACTCACGATATTCAAACTTCACATCTAGCAAAACTTCATCAAAACAACTTGAACTACAACTCTTTTCATTTTTTTGCTAATGATACATCTATCACAGCTGCTTCCAAACAACCTAGACTTGTTGTAAGAAGACTATAACAAAATATAAATAATCCGGAGCTCTGGGTGGGGAATTTTAAATTTAAACTAGATCCTAATATAACAAGAGCCCTTTTATTTCAGCATAGCCATTTATATTTGCCTACAAACTAAACTTGAGGTATAGTTAAGAAATCGATTAACATACAGACATAAAATAAAATTAATTTCAAACACTCTCCGTCAAATAAATGCTATACACCCTTTATTAAACAAAAAGAGAAAACTTTATATAAAAACGAAATTAACCATTATAAAGTTTTCATAACATCAGTTTTGACTTGTGGTGCACCATTAGCAAAACGGAACTTAAGTAGTTGCAAATTAAACAAAATATAATTTTAAGAATAATATTTACTACTCCAAGATTTATACTGGGTACTACACACATCAATTCAAACACAAATAGTAACTATATATTAATTATATTCGTCACGAATTCTGTAGTTCTTGCATTCGGCTGCACCCTTCTCTCGTGCTCTCTTTTTTTCACTTCCGACAAGCGAACACAATTAGACTTTTACCTTCAAAATTTTGCAAATTCTAATTTACAGCACTATGAATGAAGAGATGTCTACATGTCATTGATCTAAACTAATGAATGGTTACAGTATCTTACACAAATAAGTAATAATGAACATATTTTAAGCGTAATTATTGACAATCAAAAATATAGTCGCAAGGATTAAAGAAATTGAAAGAAACATGAAAACATCGTTATTTTTTCGTAATTTCGAACATCTAGAGAGGACTGAAATGTTATTTATAGAACGACTTTTTTGGTATTGTGGTTTTAAGAAAATTAAATTTATATTAAAATTTACTTAAATAAAAGGTATAAGATAGTCGTAACATCTCTCCAGAAAGCACACTTTAAAATAAAAATAAAAAAGTGGGAAAAGGAAAAAAACAGGAAAAAAATGGGGAAATATTTTTAAAAAATTGAAAAATATTTTATAAAACAACAAAAAACATAATAGAACAGGGAAACAAACAAAAACAGCAAAAAAAATAATAAATGAAAAAAGACAGAAAACAGTGAAGGAAACTACAAAAAATATACGAAAAAGTTCACCAAATACAAGTTGCCAAGACAGTATATTTTTATAAATTCATTGAATAATCATATCAGTGTATCTATTATGTTTGTTAGATAAGAAGTAATAAAGAAATAACAATTTCAGATACTTCGGCCCACAGAACCCCTAAAAGAACGCATAACATGATATATTCCAAGCAAGCCCTTTAAACTCCTTCCCATCCCTATTAATCTCCTCTTATACACTATTAACTCCTTAAGTGTTAAAATACAAATAGTATTGTTTAACGATTATTAAAATTTATTTATCACCACACACTCCTACACTCTTTTTGAACCCTTTAGGCCCTTCTTTGTTTTTAAATTATCCTGCCTCAAATTGGTTACTAAAGCCAGAAATGAAGAAAAATTCTCATAATAAACTAAACAAGATTTATCGAACCTTGCCCCATTCACCTTCTTCACTAAAGCCGTATCGCCAATAACTATGAGTTGCATTTCTACTTTAAATATTATGTATGTACCAAATTTGAAATTGATGTCTCATGTCGTTCGAGTTATTGTGGCAATAATCAGAAAACCAGATCAAGAACTGAATAAAAATTTTTCCGGTGCGGTTCCGAACGTCGTGACCTCTCATGCAACCGAGCTTGCCAAGCTGCTCCACTCCTCACGGTTCTCCGCCGTGTGCATGATATCATTAAACGATTTGTTTGTTAATTTCTTTATTTGGTCAATATGGCGATTTGGAGATCGATCTCTCTTTTTCCTAAACTGCGAGCTTTTCGATGCCGTCTCTTCTAACAAGGTGACCAAAAAATCTAAGAATTTTCCTCTGAATGGTTGAGAGTAGGCGTTTGTCTACTTTGATCCCTAATTTCTTCAGGATGGATGATCCATTTGTAGCGATGGGAAAGACCAAGGTTTGAACCAACGACTTTCTGTTTGTTTTGTGATGTGCCGATCTTTCTTTATCTTATTAGAGATGCACACCCAAAGATAAAGTAGGTCTTCTTTTTCGTTGATGCCATGTAGGGCATGAAAAGGACGAGGAAAAGTTCCCTGTCTGTCTGAAAAAAATTTAAAAGAATTCAAAAAAGAATTAAATAGGTTAATATTGTCACTATAATATAAAAATAACAGATTGTTATTATTTTCCAAGCTGCGGATGCTAATCTCGCTGAAAATAAAATATATTACACCATTTTATTATGACAGTTTATTGAAATATTCAATTTTTCCAAGTTGGTTAAACTATTGTACGATCATTAAAAGATTTCCCCACGATCTAGGGAATCTAAAAGGTGAGAAAATGCAAAAATTTTAGAGGCTTACTTTTTCCCGAATATATATACTAAAATACTTTCTTTTGCGAGGGGAATATAAACTGTCACTATCTCTTAATAAAAAAGCGGAATATAGATCGGGTAACAAAAGTTTTATATTGTATTGTGCTTCTTTTATCAAAAAATCATAAAATACGTCTGCGGATATTAAAATCTCCCAGCTGAAGGTATATAACCTTTATCGAGGGGCTTCAGTCGTAAAAAGAACTGATGTTTTACTTCAACGGGAGAAACTGTTTTGCAATCCTGAATACGACAGAATTTATATTCGATCTGCGATTCCTGATATAAAGACAGACGGCAAAGTTTTTCAACTCAAATGAGATACACAATTTTAAATGCGCTGTAAGAAAAAAGAAATGGAAATGAAGGCATTTGACTTTAGATTTTAACTTAATAGAGGCAAATTTTTCCTAAATTCAGAGTTTTTTTCATGTCGGGAAAATTTTTAACAAATTATAGTACTAATTAAAATAAAACTTTAAGCTAAATACTTCCTACACAAAATTCAAATAACGATGAGAATAAGACGGTAAAAGATTTCTTGGATATTTAATTTTAGATCTGTAAAATTTTAATACTTGATTTATTTTAATGATTCTCTTCTGTCAAGTTCTCGGTACCAATATGATAGTTCGTCATTAAAGTGTTGTTCATATTTTTTCCAATAATATGATGGTGATCTGTGTATATTATTACTAGACGATATTTTCAAACAGATTTTCTGGGTCGATTTTTAGAAAAAACTAATACTATAATATTTTCGATGAGTAATATAACCAATTAAAAAGCGTTTCAACTTAAAAAAAAAACTCGTAGCATTAGTTTTTCATGATACAAAAGTGCGGGCTTAACTTCTGAAATAACCCATGAAGCATGTCGCAATTGCAATATAAATACTTTTTAAACTATTTATCGCCTTAGATAACATTTGAGTAAAAATTTATATACAAGCTGTTATGAAAATCGCTTAATATATTGATACTGTTATATCTCTATAGCAAAATCAATTGTAGAAAAATTCTAATGAAAATCGCCTCTCGATAATACCACAGAGAATTAACTCAAAGAAGTCTCAGATTATTGATTTGAAATCAATCACTGCCTGGATAGATTCACCTAAAAATAATATATGAATTACATACCCGTATCTATTTTAGCAGTGTAACTAATTGATTTACCGTTATCTACATAGTTCAAAATAAGTAAAACAAGGTATCTCTCGTCAGCCATCACAAATTTCCTAGTAAGAAATATATTAAACACATCATATGTTATGAATAATTCTCTTTAATAGGGCAAACTGTCATGAAAATCAATGGCCACTGGCGGCCCGTGGCTCCGTGGCGTAGTATTTACTTGCAGTGTAGAAGGTCTCGGGTTTCAATCCCGGCAGTCCGGTATACTTATTTATTAAGTTAAGTACAGTTGGCCTGGCTACGTACATAGATAGTCGTAGTTGTTTGCAGAAATGCAATAATAAGTGGCAGCACTACCGCGTTGTCTAAAAGGTGCTGTGAAATAAAAAAATGTATGTTTCGGCACTTGGACAATGTTGGCGGGTATTAAGATATCCTGGCCGATATCCTTAGAATATGAAAAAGGGTATAACCCCTACTCAGGCGGGGAGGTGAACAATAAAAAAAAAAAAACTATTCGAGCATCAATAAACCTCTTAAATCATTTCTTACATTACCAATTTGTAATATTTTAAAAAAAGTTATTTATATATTTCAATAAATAATGCTTTTGCTCATCGTCTCATCAAACTTATTGGAATCAATTGAATTTCTAGTAATTTATTGAAGTCTGTTGTTGTCGTATAGTTCAGCCTTTTTAGTGTTCCGTACGGAACACTTATAAGATCACTTCGGTGTCTGTCTGTCCGTCTGTCACACCCGATTTTCTTCGAAACCATTTGACGTAGAAAGTTGAAATTTGGTACTAATATAGAAATTGTTAGCCTCATCAGAGCCGTGTAGTTTTGGAAGTTAAATTTTGACTTAAGGGGTTAGTTCTGGGGGGTGAAATTGAAAGTGAAAAAAAAAATTTTGCTAGGCCATCGAGTGGGGTGTCAAATGAAAGATTGTAAAAACACGAGTTCAAAAATATACATAACGCGCACACTTTTCTTTTATATTATTTTGAAAAAATCGCGAAAAATCGCTGTCCCCCCCTCTATCTCGAAAAGTACTGATCAAAAAATTTTGAAAAAATTCTAGAATATTCTCCACGGGGTCTAGATTGAACGAAAATTATCACGAGTACATTACCTTTAATAATTTATGTGGTATATAAAAAAAAATAAAAATTTCAAGGTCATCAGTTTTCAGTAAAGATCGGAAACAAGCTTTGTTGAAAACACACCCCATGTATTTTGTGAAGTCACTGATCATTTTATATCTCCGTAACAAAAATTTTTATTTCAGAAGCAATCAACGTACCGAACACTAATTGCGCAAGTTCAACTTGCACTTGACCGGTTATTTATTCCTAGTGAATACTTCTTTAAAAACGGCAACGTTGCCAGATATATTTAGAATGGCTAGAATTTTGTGAAAATTACCTCTGAATATTTTCCTTGAGTCCCATTTTAAACGTACTGGAAAAAATTGTTTTTGGACAAATACAAAACTTCCTTTCAACGTTTCGTATTATTACTGGTTTTCAAAATAGTTGGGCGAAGGGCAAAAGTTCAGCTTTGGCAATTATGCAATTTGTGGAACGGCTTTATACGCACTTGGATGCCGGCAAAGAGTATTTTGAACTGTTTATGGGCTTAAGTAAGGTTTTCGAGTTCATCGACAATACTCTACTGATATCGAATATTAAACACTATACCCTACAGGAAAAATTAGAGATTAGATATGCTCATATCTGAACAATAGGGATTAGATTCTCTAGATATTGGTGGACGTCAAATAGACTACATAGGGCTGAAGCAAAGATTCATACTCGGCCTCCTATTAATCCTAATATTTGCAGTATTTAGTTGTTGTTCCGAATCATTATATAATATTTACAGACGATGACAGATACATAACATATGCTGCGATAGCTCTGTTATTTCGACTGTCGACAAACCAACAATAAATAAGTCTTAATACGAAGAAATCTGTTTTTATAAATTTGTACCAAAAACATCTGAAAGTAATGAAAGGTATTTGCTTAGGACCGGATAAGTCAAAATTCCATTATTACGGTGACTGAGACTCAGCTTTTGGGTGTCTATATGGATAACAATTTAAATTGAGGTTGTCATGTAACTGAATTATGGAAAAAACTTTAATCTGTATGTTTTGTTATTTTTCGTATGAAAAATGTTGTTAGTTTTGATATGATAATGTCTTAATACCATGACCAGTTGAAATCACGTTTAAAATATGGGTTACTTTTTGGAGTGAATCTTCTGACATGATTAGATATGGTATAAAAAAGAGCACTTAAAAATATTACTAGTGTGAGATTTAGATATTTATACCGGGATTTTTTTAGGGAATGTGCTTTACTTTCTCCAACTACAGTGTATGTTAGAAGTAGTTTCAGTTGTTTTGTGTCCATGGAAGATATACATAATTATGATAGTAGGCATGAGATTAGTAATTAAAAGTAGGTATTTTAGTTCTCCAGGAGCACAATTTATCTTCATTTAAGAAAATTTCCTACTACATGGGCAAGACTATTTAATTGTCGGCAGATATTAAAACTATAAATATACGTTTAATTAAGAATCATGGGTTTAAACTATTGATGAAATTTGTCCCTTATAGTTTTCAGGACATTTTTGAAATAGAACACTTCACAGTGTAAATGATTAAGGAGTGCTATGTATGAATCTTAGTTACTGTGGTATTATACTATTGTTTACTTTTCATTTCAACAGAATCTATATATATATATATATATATATATATATATATATATATATATATATATATATATATATATATATATATATATATATATATATATATATATATATATATATATATATATATATATATATAAATATATATATATATATATATATATATATATATATATATATATACATATATATATACATATATATATATATATATATATATATATATATATATATATATATATATATATATATATATATATATATATATATATATATATATATATATATATATATATATATATATATATATATATATATATATATATATATCGTAATGCCGGCAGAACCTTTCTAAAATTTGCCATTTGCACAGTTTTAGCTTAATTAGATAATGTAACCCATGTCTCATCGAGGTAAAAGCTGTAAAATTCGATTTTTTTTTTTCCAAAAAATCGTGGTTTCTCCATCATGAAATAAAAACAGTTCATCGTAGAAACCTGAATCTTATTTCATTTCATAGAAAATATTATTGTCTTAAAGTTTTATTCCTACCACTTTTTTACTAAAACTTTTATATTTGAAGATATTCATCATCCAAGGCCGGACATGATTCGAATCCTCAAATTCGACCTTCGACCTGTTTAGAAAACGAAAGTGGAAAATGGCAACAAAGATACCTAACTTAAATACTTTTGCTCATTTTTTGTTTCCTTTGTATTATGAACAATTATTCAAATAAATTATTATAATACAATATATAATAAGACATAAAATTGTCATTTGTTTTTACTTTATAAATAATTTTATGAATAGCAAGGTAGTGGGTATCTACCTGATATTTAGTTCTATTCTTTAAAAGGTTTGTTATTGTTACAAAAAAGCTATTGCTAAGGGCCCTTTTATCAGAGAATTCTACCTGGAGTGTCATAAACCACACCCCTCCTTTTTTGTTTCTTGTCTGGAATGCCCCGGTAGAAGTCAAGAGAGTTTTAGTTTAGGTTTGCCTTTCAAGCAGTGAATATTTCAACAACGACTTTTCTGTGAGGTTTGCGGGACAATGTCTTCTACAGCGTCAACGAACCATGCTTGTTCGAGTTCGAGTTCAAGGCAGAAAGAAATGGTGTATTTAATCGGCCACGTGTCTCATCAAAT
Source organism: Pachyrhynchus sulphureomaculatus (assembly GCA_019049505.1). NCBI lineage: Eukaryota > Metazoa > Arthropoda > Insecta > Coleoptera > Curculionidae > Pachyrhynchus > Pachyrhynchus sulphureomaculatus. The sequence continues at coordinate 71,109,273 of CM032454.1, forward strand.
TAGTGCAGTAAATTACCATCTAATTGTCAAGTTTTACGCAGTTTATTTTGTAATATATGGCAAGTGAAACTAAACACCTGAGAAGCTGCAAGATTTACAATAGAGAAAGTTTTAATTTTTTGGGAGAAAGCTAAGATACCAACCAGACATCGAAAGATTGTGTTGCAAAACTAGAAAAACTCTACGAAGATTGGAGAAAACTGCAAAGAAACGCTAAAAGATCTAAAAGCATAGCGCAAAATAAAAACATAGAAGCTTTCAAGTCACAGACATTTGTTTATTTATAATCAATATTTATGTAAAAGCGTGGTTCAACTCTCCAAACCCACTTTTGCCCCCAACCAAGAGATACAGTTGTTAAAATCTTTTGTGAAATACAGGCAAATTGATAAAGAACTTGCAGACAAGGTACTGTTTAAAATGATAAATCATCTGTGGTATCTCAATTCGGAGCGAGTAGCGTTTGCATTTTTGATGAAACTTTAGAAAAAAATGTCAAAACAAGCATGACTGCAAAATGTCTAAAATTAATTTCCGTTGAAGATAATAGAGATCTAAAAACAAGGCTCGATCTCGAACAAGTGGATGATTTATTGGACAAAAAAAATTGAATATTTTGTTTCTCATCAAACTATAAATTTTTTCAAGAGATTTGAAACTGATACAACCTTTTTAAATGCTGATCCCGATGAATCCTTACTACCCTATCTAAGCCATTATCACCTTGATCTGATAATGAATTGTAAATGTAAATAATAATAATAACTTCTTTCCTTTATATCGCTTTCTTTTTTATAACTAAACTTTAAACAATAAAATGCATTTGAACATTATTTCTGCTCATTTTTTACCTTTTTGCTTTTCTTTCCTTCTAGATCCTTCATTTTCAATTTGGATTTTGCTCAATTTACTTTACAGTTTTACCTAAACCGTCCTTTTGTGTACACATTGAAAAGATAAATAACGTAAAATCTAGAGAGCCGATGTAATTGAATCTTGCAATTTTTTTATACATTTTCATAAAAAATCAAATTAAAAAAGTTAAAACTTCAACCTTGATGAGGCACGGGTTAACGTTATCCAATTGAGCTGAAACTTTACCAATCTTATTTCTTAGTCAATTCGTATATAATATATATATATATATATATATATATATATATATATATATATATATATATGTATATATATATATATATATATATATATATATATATATATATATATATATATATATATATATATATATATATATATATATATATACAGTCCCTAGCCAAATTATTAGACGCACTGTATTTTTTTTTAGTAATTTTATGTTTCTTAAGAGTTTTTATGCAATAATGGTATATTTAAACTACAATATTGATTTTTATTTAAAAGAATTGTTGTAGACTACATATTTGTATTTATTTTTAACATATGGCCACACTGTGTTGACAAAGTGATACATGAACGTAAATAAGTACAAACCTGTATCAGTCGCGATCGGAATCGAGTCAGGTACGGACGTGTTTCTGTGGCTTTATGGACTGTGATTGTTTGTTTAACAGTTTTATACTACTCAGTTATTAGTTTATTTTGTATGCAGTGTTTTAAAAAAGTAATTGGACTATTTTCATTATGGGTAAAAAAGGCGATCTTTCACCACGTAAAAAAGTTGAAGTGAAGGCCCTTGTGATTGCGAAAACATTTACAAACCGAGAAATATCACGAAGATTGGAGGTTTCTGAAGCTAGTGTACGACGCATAAAAAAGAAAATTGAGTCAGGGAAGGAATTAAGCCCGAAAAGAAAGAAAAGATGCGGTAGAAAAAACCAATTTTCACTCCACGGTCAGAGAGATGTTTAAAGAAAATTTGTGTAGAAAACAGATTTGCTACCACAAAGGTAATAAATTCACAAGCTTCTGAGCGCACTGTTCGAAGAAAATTGAAAGAATTAGATTTTGAGGCCTGTCGCCCCGCCAGGAAGCCCAAGTTAACAGCGGCAATGAAAGCAAAGCGCCTGAAGTGGGCCAAACAATGGCAAGACAAAGATATGGACTTCTGGAGATCGGTAAGATACAGCAATTTAATCAACAATTGATACATTATTATCATTTTCAGTTAAATAACGCAAATAAACATGGAAGTTTATATATTTTTCCTATTTTTGACAGGTCTGCTTCAGTGACGAAAGCACATTCGAAATTTTGCAGAATAAAGCTCAGTATGTGCGTCGTCGTCATGGAGAAAAGTTTCATCCTGATTGTGTCGTCCCGACGGGTAAACATCCCAACAAAGTGATGATTTGGTCAGTCATCAGCGGCAAGGTCACTGGACGTCTGTACGTCGTCAAAGGAATAATGAGGCAAGATCAGTACAAAGAAGTATTACAAAATCGGTTGATTCCGCAGCTCAGAGAATGGTTTCCAAATGGGGAACCATTCACTTTCATGCAAGATGGAGCTCCCTGCCACACTGCTCGGTCTGTTAAAGCTTTTTTGGCAGAAAAAAATATCCCTCTGTTGGATTGGCCCTGATATGAACCCCATTGAAAATGTGTGGGAGCTGATGAAAAGAGAAGTGGCTAAAGATGTGATTACCAACAAAACCCAGCTCCTAGAAAAGACTATTCATGTGTGGAATCATCAACCTCAAATGCAGGAGACAGTACAATCTTGCATTGATAGCATGCCGCGCAGAATTAAAGCTTTGATAGCGGCTAAAGGTGGCTCAACTAAATATTGACTTTTACTAACATTAATTTCACTTTTCTTTAAAACTTAATAAACTTATGCTTTTCTAAATTAATGCTGTTTTATTTATGTCAAATAAATAGGTAATTGATTGGATAATATAAAAATAAAAAACAAATCAATTTAAAATTATAAAACGGTACAATATCACTCGGTAATTAATATTTTACATGAAATCTTGCAGTGCGTCTAATAATTTGGCCAGGGACTGTATATATATATATATATATATATATATATATATATATATATATATATATATATATATATATATATAAATATATATATATATATACATATACATATACATATATATATATATATATATATATATATATATATATATATATATATATATATATATATATATATAATGGAAGAGGGAAGGTCAGTAAAAAGGCTTACTGTTAATAACCAAGAGAGGTTTAACTAAGGGATAGCCCTTAGGATTACAGAGTGAACAAAAAGGTCTTAAAGTTCTTAGTAACTGTAGTTTTATTCTAATATCAAACTTTCCATACTAAATCGTACATCATCTTCAGGATTTGGAAGATACAGAAAGGACCCTCATGAGCCAGAGATCCACCTGAAGGTATTTGCCGTACTTTAAAAAGAAAAAAAGTGTTAGAACCTATCATATTTTTAATTTTCTTAAAGAACAGAGTTATTAGAATACTTACTGAATATTTACAGTTGGCCCTCTGTCGAAAGGGAGGAAAGGAAGTGTTGATTTTAGACAATAATTAATGCCGAACTTATTCTTATACATGAAAATTCACATGATCAAACACAGGTTTATTTATTTAATTGTTAAAATAAAAGAGAATCATACTTGGAAATTATGAAAATGAAAATTTAAAAGTTACAACATAATTTTTTTTAAACGGACACGTGCTCAGGCCATTTTTACGTAAATCTAGTACTTTCAATTTATAAAATTTTCAATACTGTCGAAAACTGAACCTGCGTATTGGGAAAAGTTATTAATAAAAGGGCAAATTAAATAAAATAGGCAAGTGGAAAATTTATGCAGTATCAAAATTCAAAGAAACTCTCTTGTAAGCATCACTGGTTATTAAGATACACTAAAAAAATAATAACCAATGATGCTTACACCAGAGTTTCTTTGAATTTTGATACTGCATAAATCTTCCACGTGCTTATTTTATTTTTCATCCGTTTGAATGATCTTAATTTGACCTTGTATTAATAACGTTTCTCAACATGGAGGTTCAGTCTTCAACGGTATTGTCAATTTTATGAATTAAAAGTACTAGATATAATTCAAATTTTTTTTTTATTTTAACATTTAAATGAATAAACCTGTGTTTGATTGTGTGAATTTACATGTACAAGAATAAGTTTGGCATTAATTATTGTTTAAGTTTATGTGTCAATACTTCCTTTCCCTCAACTGTTATAGATCGAATTCTTTTTGGACAGAGCGACAGGTGTAAATATTCGCTAGGTTCCCTTTTATTCTAATAACTCTGTTCTTTAAGAAAATTAAAAATATGATAGGGTCTCCTACTTTTCTTCTGTTTAACGTACGGCATATTCCTTCAGGTGGTTCTCTGGCTGATGAGGGTTCTTTGTGTATCTTCCAGGTCCTGAAGATTATGTACGATTTGACATCGAAAGGTCGATATTAGAATAAAACTACAGTTACTAAGATCTTTAAGACCTTTTCATTCTCCCTGTAATCCTAAGTTAAACCCCTCTTGGGTTTTATATATATATATATATATATATATATATATATATATATATATATATATATATATATATATATATATATATATTTGGGAATCCTATAGAGCAGCTCACAACTTACCAGAATATGTAAATATATTAGTGAAAAATCGGTAGGTTTCGAGATATTGACACGTTTATGAATTTCGTGAAAATTTACACTTTAGATCAGTTTATCAAGTGCCAGAACTACAAATTTCCGTATTCTCATTGGTTAATTATTGTTACGTAATTCTAAATAATCCTGCTGTTGATCAGTTCAAAATAAAACCAATTGAGCTAAGCCTGTGGAGAAAAAAAACATTTTTGCAAGTATCATGAGTAAAAACATTTTAATTAACTAACTTTGACTCTTCATACTTTACAAAAATATACCAAGCAGTTATTTAAAAAAAGTAGCTAATTCTGCTGTAATCAATAGCAGGGTTATATACAATTATGTAGCAATAATTAGATAGAATCTTGGAATACGGAAATTTGTAATTCTGGCATTCGATAAAATGATCTAAGGAAATTCATGAAAGTGTCTTGAAATATAACGTGAGTAATGAGCTGTCGTATGAGCTCTTTAAGATATACGTTGGTTTTTGAGACACTCTATATATATGTATATATATATATATATATATATATATATATATATATATATATATATGTACATATATATATATATATATATATATATATATATATATATATATATATATATATATATATATATATATGTACATATATATATATATATATATATATATATATATATATATATATATATATATATGTACATATATATATATATATATATATATATATATATACGAGGCATGTTTTTTAAGTAAGTACCGTTTTGCGATTCCGCCGCCGCAGCGATACGGTCGGCGTTCCGCGCATGCGCGCTGGTAACCTACATCTCATGTCTACGCACTGACGCCATTACAGTCTGATTCTTCATTGTATACGTTGTTTACTGAGTGTTTAAGATGCCTCCGACAATCGTGAGTCCCGCCGATTGTGAAGTACGGGCTGTTATACGATTTCTTAGTGCTAAAGGCGTAAAACCGATCGATATTCATCGTGAGATCTGTGAAGTTTACGGACAAAACATTATGAGTGATGGAATGGTAAGGAAATGGGTGAGATCATTTAAAGATGGCCGCACAAATGTGCATGATGAAGAACGGAGTGGGCGTCCTTCGGTCGTTAATGAAGATTTGGTGCAGAAAGTGGACGAAAAGGTGAGAGAAAACAGACGCTTTACAATTTCATCTTTGTGCGACTGCTTTCCTCAATATTCTCGTAGTGTTTTGTATCGCATTGTGACCGAGAACTTGAATTACCGGAAATTGTGTTCACGTTGGGTTCCAAAAATGTTGACGGATTTGCACAAAACCCAACGTTTAGGCAGTGCATTGACTTTCCTTGAGCGGTACCACAATGAAGGTGAACATTTTTTAGACCAAATTGTTACTGGTGACGAAACATGGGTGGCCTACGTCACACCAGAATCGAAACAACAATCCATGGAATGGCGACATTCATCATCACCCAAAAAAGTGAAGTTTAAGCAAACAATTTCTGCCCGCAAAATCATGTGCACAGTTTTTTGGGACAGAAAAGGAGTATTGCTAGTGGAGTTTCTGCCTCGTAATGAGACAATCAATGCAGCGTCTTATTGTGAGACATTGAACAATCTGCGTCGTGCAATCCAGAACAAAAGACGTGGCAAGTTGAGTAAGGGTATCGTTTTGCTGCATGACAATGCCCGTCCACATGTGGCTAATCGGACCAAAGATCTCATCAAATCTTTTAAATGGGAAACTCTAGATCATCCTCCATACAGACCTGATCTGGCGCCCAGCGACTACCATTTGTTCCTGCACTTGAAGAAGCACCTGGGTGGTCAGCGTCTTCAAGACGATAACGAAGTCAAAACATTTGTGATACAGTGGATAACAAGTCAGGCGGCAGAATTTTATGAGGAGGATATTCAAAAACTGGTGCCACGTTATGACAAGTGCCTCAATATTCACGGAAATTATGTAGAAAAGTAGATTAAGGTACAGGCTTTCATGTAAAAATAAAATTATAGCGATATCTTTGCACGTCTTTTTTTAATTCCAAAACGGTACTTACTTAAAAAACATGCCTCGTATATATATATATATATATATATATATATATATATATATATATATATATATATATATATATATGTACATATATATATATATATATATATATATATATATATATATATATATATATATATATATATATATATATATATGTATATATATATATATATATATATATATATATATATATATATATATATATATATATATATATATATACTGACATAGTTAAATAAATTAATGGAATTTGTTATCTTTTTCCTGTCGAGTTACCATAAAACTAATATTGTCATTAATAATTGGATGTCGACTGATTGTTTCTTGTGTGGATATTTCCAAAAATTCCTGCAGGAAATCGTAGCGTTCTCAAAAGTTCCTGCTGAGCAGTGATCAATATTCTCACCACCCCGCCTAAAAGAGTGCCGAAGGTGTAACTGATGCCATTATCTTGAACAACTAATCTTTTGAGGACTATATAGCTTGACATATAACAAAGGTTTTTTTAAATTCATCATCTGTTTTTAGTGAAAATTCTTTAAAACTTAACCTTGTTACTTTTGTTTAAAAAAGAAGTAAAAAAAGAGTTCTTCATTATCACTTTAGGTCTCTAGAAAAGTTAAAAATCAAAAAAACAAGAACTTACCTAATAAGTAATGTCAATATTTCTACACTTTCAACTTCTGACAAAATCAAAACACGATCTAATTGAAAATTACTTACAGGCCCGTCACGAAGCACAACTTCCTATAAATGTTAACTTGGTTAGCTTGTTTTCAATAGTTTCTCGCCTATTTGTGTTTCAATATTTATCTAACCCAACAAAGTGCGAGTTTCGAAGTTTTGGTCGAGACTTGCTTGCACATTAGGCAAATATTTTGACCGAAAATTCTGATAATAGTGGTACTTCAAGTAGAATTATGTTCGAGTTAATGTCAAACACCATTCTTTTTTTTGTGGTTTCGGGGAGATTTAAAATATTTCTTGTTTTCAATCAGAGAGATAGCGAATCGTCATTCTAGAAAAACTTTCGATTATTCGGAGGGTATATACATACAGACACAATGAATTATATATATGTACACACACAAAAGCGTTTGGTTTGTGGTCCCTAAGTAATATACCTACGATTTTCCTTTCAATTGCTTCTAGTTAACTTGCAATTTTCTAATAACTTTCCTTGACAGAACTCATGCTTACACTACGTTATGTTGTTAATGGTAGTATGCATTCTTTATATTCTTTACTTTTAAGGCTTGGTTATGTTATGATAGGTTGTTAATTTATATTAAATGATGAGTCAGCGATAGTGCTTCGGTAAGAAAAAGTGCTATCTCACTGCGAAATTTCCAAAATTGTTAATTTTTCGTGTAATTTTCGGTTTTTTTGCGCCATGTTAGTGTTACATAAAATGTTGGTTACTCTAATTATTATATCAATATTATATTTTGTCCCAGTTTTGAAGTTCAGTTAAATTAATTCCGCTCAGAAGTCATCATTTGTTTCTATTTTATCCTGATTTTTTTTTTGTAGCCGTCATAGCGAGCCGCCATCTTGTTTTTTTTCAAAAGGGCCACATTGCATTTGAAAGCTTACGTTTCAATGAAGAAATTGACAACCTTAAATTTTTTTTTCGTTAGTTCTATTTTTGGGAATGGGGCTGGCTCCGTTGACGTGAAACGTATATATATATATATATATATATATATATATATATATATATATATATATATATATATATATATATATATATATATATATATATATATATATATATATATATATATATATATATATATATATATATATATATATATATATATATATATATATTTATATATATTTATATATATTATATATATATATATAAATATATATATATATATATATATATATATATATATATATATATATATATATATATATATATATATATACATATATATATATATATATATATATATATATATATATATATATATATATATATATATTTATATATATTTATATATATATATATATATAATATATATATATATATATATATATATATATATATATATATATATATATATGTATATATATATATACGAGGCATGTTTTTTTTTAAATAAGTACCGTTTTGCGATTCCGCCGCCGCAGCGATACGGTCGGCGTTCCGCGCATGCGCGCTGGTAACCTACATCTCATGTCTACGCACTGACGCCATTACAGTCTGATTCTTCATTGTATACGTTGTTTACTGAGTGTTTAAGATGCCTCCGACAATCGTGAGTCCCGCCGATTGTGAAGTACGGGCTGTATATACGATTTCTTAGTGCTAAAGGCGTAAAACCGATCGATATTCATCGTGAGATCTGTGAAGTTTACGGACAAAACATTATGAGTGATGGAATGGTAAGGAAATGGGTGAGAGCATTTAAAGATGGCCGCACAAATGTGCATGATGAAGAACGGAGTGGGCGTCCTTCGGTCGTTAATGAAGATTTGGTGCAGAAAGTGGACGAAAAGGTGAGAGAAAACAGACGCTTTACAATTTCATCATTGTGCGACTGCTTTCCTCAATATTCAAAACATTTGTGATACAGTGGTTAACAAGTCAGGCGGTAGAATTTTATGAGGAGGGTATTCAAAAACTGGTGCCACGTTATAACAAGTGCCTCAATATTCACGGAAATTATGTAGAAAAGTAGATTAAGGTACAGGCTTTCATGTAAAAATAAAATTATAGCGATATCTTTGCACGTCTTTTTTTAATTCCAAAACGGTACTTACTTAAAAAACATGCCTCGTATATATATATATATATATATATATATATATATATATATATATATATATATATATATATATATCTATATATATATATATATATATATATATATATATATATATATATATAGATATATATATATATATATATATATATATATATATATATATATATATATATATATATATATATATATATGTATATATATATATATATATATATATATATATATATATGTATATATATATATACTTACTAATGATATCACACTTGTTAACGAAATCGAATTGAAAGAAATGTTCTAAGAGAGCCAAAAAAGTCGGTTTAGAGATGAACATCACAAAAATCAAATTCATGACAAACGAAAAGTGACCAGATGGAGACCATGGGGGGAAAATGAAGTACTGATAGACCTTAACAACGTTGGTACAACTATATTAAAAGATCAGCAGGCCTCAACAGGTATCAAATTGCTCAAAACAGGAACATATGGAAGAATATGAAAGATACGTATATCCAAGGGATAGAGGAAGAAGAAGATTCTGAATATGAATGAAGATGTTATGATTTATGATGTTAAAGTTTTCAAGCTATTGACGGCAAGTAAGATATTTAAAAACAACAGCTTTTTGTCATTTTCGATCGAACTCAGGCTTGCTGTATTAAATGAAATTTCTTCGAAAATTGGTCAAAATGACATAGGAAATCTTCTTATTACAGTCAGTTGGGTCGTCGGATAAACAACTCGAAAATCCAATTAGCAGACTGGTAGCGTAAAATTTTCTGTGGTTTAGATGCCTCTTTGTCACTGACTGGTAAAATACTCTATGTCGACACCAGTTTATGGTCGGAAGAACCTAATTACGATGTACGGAGATACTGTAAATCTCTGGATTAGTAGTTAAGCAGAGGCTAACAAGAATGACGAACTCTCCGCCACTGTCAGGAACTCAAGTTGGTTCATTGATAAGCTGAGTTAAACCAAAACTGATTAAAAATTCAGCTTTAAGACTCCATTCGTCGGTGGTATTTGAATTCTTAAGCCAGTTGGTATTGTGGACATTACAGTCGTCCAGGAAGGCAATGTCGACATTTGTAGAAATAATTTATAAATGAACGATGGTGTCTGCAAGAGAAGCGAAAGTGTTTTAAAGTTATTATCATTTTATGGTGGCTTGAGGCAATAGATAAACCTTTTGATTTGTCTATTTGTTATTTTTAACCACATAATATCAAAGTTTGGAGGTTTCAGAGGCTCTTCTCGTTGTCAAGAGCGATCTTTTTTGTTAAAAAGACAAAGTCCAAAGTTACGCGAAATAGGAGTCGTACCCATGATAGGCCAAGCTGATTGTGCTAATCGATGCACTAACCTTAGTTTAGCAGAGAGGGAGTATCTGAGGTTTATTTGATTGCAGGTTTTGGTGCACTGAGTTTATGTTCGAGTTTGTATGATGAGTAGTTTTTGGTCAATTATTCTATTCAGTGAGAAACTTTATTACTGCGTAATACTCCAAATTACTTTCACTTATTTTTCAGAAAAAAAGAAATCGTAAAAATTGCAAGACGCAACGAACTCGTAAAAAATTTCGTCAAGGTACTTATAATAGGTATAACAATTGGACTGGGCAATTTTTTTCTACAACGTTGTCATCATGGCATAATTTCAAAAAACGTATTATACTCGTATATTATAGATATAATCGCTCGCTGTTTTTCTCATAGGTCTAATTTAATGCGAATCGTCAATCTTAACTCTAACTTTTACTAATACAATTATCGTTGAAAATATTAGTCTAGCTGCAATTTGATTTAATTTTGAAACATCTTATTGAATTAAGGAGCAAAGGTTGCATACGTAGCACTGTTACAAAATGTTAAGAAAATTAAATTTGTTATTAATATGCAATTTAACCTCAAAGTTCAACTAATTTATTAAATTTAAAGGATGCGTCAGAGTCTTTAGTAGTTTCTAACTTAAATTAAACTTCCATTTTAAACAGATAAAGTTCAAAACCTCTTACTCCCTAAACGTATTTATTTTATTTAATTAAATTTGTCTGAAAACTGATTTTTCACTGGTACCGAAATATAAAGAAATTGCTTTTGCGAAGTCACTTATAAAATTAGCAACGATGTAAAATGTATACGCATTAGTAAGACGGGAAAAATATTTTTCCTAATTTGTAACATTAAAAGGATGCCAAGGAAATTCTGTAAAAATCAAATGAAATGTGAGAAAATAAGTTCCTGTTTGGATATTCCATAACTCGCAAAATCTTGAACTTTTTTTCTCACACTAATAAACTCGTCTACTCATTCATCGACGATAAAACACTGTTGAAGCGACCTCACAGGAGAAGAAAAAAGAAGCTAGATCTCACAAGGCTCTCCATCGTCTATACTATTATCCAGTGATTATATCATTCATCTTCTGAAAACATTCAAATGCAGATTTTCCTTCGGGATTTTCTTTTTTTCGGTATCAGAAATTGTGTCAAAATTCCAGTGTGAAATCGTGTCGGCAAAAAAAGTTATCGAAGGTCAAAGGTCGCGAAAATCAGTGTTTCTCAAATATCTCGTGAACTACTGGCTTAACATGAATTTTGGTTGTTATGAAATTTCTTCATCATCAAAATCTGCAAAGAAAAGGTTCTATACAAAATTTACGCCCAACTAATAATTCTCGAGATATGAGGCTGAGAAATTTTAAAGAATGGCGCATACTCCACTATACGTTTACGTATAGTGGTGTATATAGACAATATGACGCATTTATGCGTAGAAAAGTCATTAAATACACATACATTCATAATTATTCCTCTCTAAGGCGTCCTTGAAGTCGACTCTTCTTCATAGTAATGATAGTTGTAGTACTTGATGATTATGATGACAATAGTAGAAATATTAAAGCAATGGAACAACTTCGTCTGTTGGAAACAACTCCAAAGTCTACTGTCATGCTCTTTGAAGAATCTACACCGATAGCTGCAAATCAAGAAAAATTCTTTTCTATTAAATTCAATAAAAAAAGGTCTATTTCTCTGCCAATTACAAAATTAGAAACTGTTAATATTAGAAGTAAACAAGAACAGCCGAAACAGCTTTGGAGCAATCAATTGAGAACATTAACAGTTGTGTTGAAGAAGATGTTGATCTTGCAATACTTTTAATTGGACGCAGTCTCATCTACCAGAACATCTTTCTTAAAACCTGGGAAAGGAAACATTGAAACAAAAATATATAATCCCTGGGCGATTGTGAAGTACGCAAACTGTAAAGATCATATTTTATTTTTGCACACTATAAGTAATTGTGACACGACGAGTGCTTTTTTCGAAAAGGTAAAATAAAGTATTAAAATTATTAAAATAAGATACCAGATTTGCGTAAAGCAGTAAAAGTGTTTAAGCAAGAAAATGCTAATAAATTCTAGAATATTATTTATTCTAACTAAGTACGGAGCTTCAGAAACAGATACTTCACTTGATATCTACTGATATTTTACGTTTGCAAAATGCACAAGGCTTAACAAGCCTGTACAATTATCGACCCTTCCACCCACCGCGACAGCAGCCTAACAACATTTGTTTAGAGTGTATTATCAGGTCTAAATATGGCTGGGAAGAGACTTAGATCCTCAACAACGGGAGGAAGGTACAGGAGGAAGAAGAGTCCATCTTTACTCTACTTCCTCCTGTACCACAGGAATAGCTTATTTCTATTTTCTGCAATTGAACAAAAGGTTGCGGCTCAAATTGTGGATGAGGAACACCAGGATTACCATATTCAGTAATATGTGGCATTTGCCGTGGCCAGTCATGCTTAAATACTACATCCGATGATGCATGATTAGAATCTGAAATAAACGACCACGAAATAGACCCTGTTACTATATTATCTACTAGAATCATTGTAGATGATAACAGTAACGAAAATGATGAAGAAGAAGTAGAAGTAGAAGAAGCAGAAGACGAAGGCGAAGAAGAAGTAGAAGAAAACGACTCAAAATTAACAAAATATTGTGATGATCTGTAACTCATGGATTAGGCCTACCGGAAACAGCATGTAAAAAAACTCGCCTTATATTCCACCTTAAAGGTGCTGTGGAAACGAATGCATCGTAACGCTCAAGTTTTCTCAGCGTCATACCTCAAGAACTATTTGTATGAAACCTTTCTTAAGCAGATTTTGATGGTAAATAAATCTTGTCCAGACAAGAATCACGTAAAATTAATTAATTTATTTATTTATTGTAATCAAACGGGCAAAGCCCAATCAGTTACAGTAGTACCTATAATTGAATACAGTATACAGATATAACCTAAAAATTAAAAGTAGACAGAGGCCTTTCCCGAGGTATATATAAAAAAAAACAACAAACAAGGCTAAAAAGACATGTTTAAAAGGAAGAAAATATTAAAATTTTAAAAAACTAGGCATTCACATTTAACGACACACAACCCTATAGCCAACCCGACATTGTACGAGCGTTTTTCTAAAAGTTCTCGGTATGACACAGATATGGTGTCAAGATGACCAAATTATTCTGATATTTGTTAAGCATTATCTAGTAGATGGCGTGCTGTGAAGTTCCAGACACGTGGGTTTAATTGGTTTTTGTAGCGATTATGTAAACACACAAGTTTTAACATTTTCTATAAAATGGATAAAACTGATGTGCGAGCTATTATAGTAGGTTTAACTCCTACAGAAATCCAAATGCTGATTTTCCTCCCTTGTTTTCAACAACTGAAAATTGGGCTACTCAATTTAAACGTGGTATTTCATCCATTGAAGATGAGAAAAATTTACAATAGCATACCAAGTAATCTCCAACTGAAGGTACACGAGCTTGCTAATATTGTAAACATCTCGATAGGCCATGTCCACTACATTTTAGGCGATATTCTGGATATGGAAAAGCTTTCTATTTGATGGGTGCCGCGTTGGTTAATAATCGACCAAAATCGCGTTAGACTAAACAATTCTCTAGAGTGTTTAGACTTACTGAAACATAATTTCAGTGAATTTCTTCGACGTTTCATAACAGAAGATGAAATATGGCTTCATTATTACACGCCAGAGACGAAGAAGTAGTCGAAACAGTAGATGAAAGCAGTTGAAAGTGAGCTTAGGAAAGCAAAAACGATTCCATTTGCAGGAAAAGTCATGGCTGGGTTTTTTTTTTTCAGATTCTCGTGGTGCTAAAAGTCTCCCTGGATAAAGGTAGAATCATCACCGGGGAGTATTATGCTCCACTACTGGATTAATTGAAGAGTGGTATTCAAGCGAAACGTCTACATCTCGCCAAAAAAGAGTGCTTTCTCATCACAATAATACGAACTCGCATATTTCTCGGATTGTTGCTACAAAACTGCATGACATTCGCTTCGAAATGTTTCCACATCCACCGTATTCACCAGATTTGACTACGAGCTATTACTTCTTGTTTCTATAGTTGAAGAGATGGCTGGCTGAACGACGATTCACTTCGAATGATGACGATAAAGCTGAAACGAACACTTGTTTTGTAGAGTTGGATAAATCTCATTATAATGACAGAACTAAAGAGTCTAGAAATCGTTGGACTAAATCTATTAATTTGTAAGATGATTATGTGGTACAATAAAAATAGAATCTCTTTAATCTTGTGTTTTTCTTGTTAGGCCGAAAACTTTGAAAACGTTCCTCGTATGTCGATGACACTGCCGTTGCAACCACTTCAAATATTAATCAGTAGAAATCATATACACCTGAATAAGTTATCAAATTGGTTCGACTATTGGAGAAAAAAATACTTAAGTGACTTTCTTCTTTGAGTGAAGTAAGAATCCGGCTGTCCGATATATTATTCAGAGATAACAGGTTTGCCTAGCGAAAAAAGATCAGCCTGTACCTGGAACAACTAAACCCTTGTTATCAAGATTCTATCCACTACTAAATGGATATAGCAAGTTCTTGTTTCCTAAGAAACTAACAATATACTACTGGATAGGCAAAATATATTTTTTTTAATGTGTAACACAAATTAAGATTATTAGAGATGACGTCAGTCAATGTTGCGCCTGTTCAAAATCTATCTACAAGCAAAATATCTTTATTATTGTAAGTGACTGATCTAGTTGCCAAGACTTCACCCTGAATTTTAATTAATATTATTACTAGTCCTGGTTTCTTCTATCCAGATACTATTTTCACCAAGTGTGCGAGAGGCAATCTGGTGGAGATCATAAATGGAGGAATATCCATACTATATTACATGTCTCTAGTATAACTGCTTCTGTATCTTGAGCGTATGTAGTTTGAGCTTTTGTCAAATTTGAACGAATGAGTATGATGTAAGTCCTGTGGGTGATACTATAAAATATTACTTTAGTGTACTTTCATGGTGATTGTGATGTATTTGTTTATTGTCTCTTATTTTTTGGTTTTTATATTTGTGTTGATGGAGATTCTAATGTCAATTATGTATGTTGAGTATAATGTATGCCATTACCGTGGTAATAAGTAGTACTAGAACCGAGTATAATTTCACCTCTGTGTTTCCCAGTGTTGTTTCTGGTTGATATTTATAATTTGCTTTTTCTCTTAAATTAGTTTGTATTTGACCGCAGGTTCTTGCTGCTATGTTGTGCACTGACCACATAATTTGCAGCAGCGGAGAATTTATATCCACTCATTATATTATCTATAATTTCAGGACACCGTTGGTCGTTCTGTACAATGGTCTTTGGTAGTATATTTGAAGTAGTTTTTTCTAGGTATGATTTAGTATTGTATTAATATATTGAATCTTTCTATTTCTGGCTGTAAGTGCCTTTTTAAGAGCTGCGTGTATCAGTGTCTATTTTCTGATATGGGCTTCGCGTATAGTGTCATATTTTCTGCCGTCAATTGTCTTTTATAACTCTTGATTAAGTTTAACCATTAAATATACGGCGGTCGTACCCTTCTTATTTAGATGTAAGCTAATATTGGGTCTCTTTAGAAATATACGTATTTCTTTTTTTTAAAAAATCTTCCTTCTATCGTTTTATTGTTTATTGATGGGAAAAAGTTTAAGAAAAAGCGCTCTTTTCAAAATCGGCTGCAAGAAATTAATTTAAACTTTCTGTACATCTACTTTCTTACTGTCCCTATATAACGTCGATATTTCTTGAAAAACTTGAGCTTAGCTACTCATGTAAATATCGAAATCCATTGTGTACCATAGAAGACGCAATAGTTGGTACTTAATGATTTTTCAAACAGAATAATAAACAATATAAATGGATTCATATTCAAATTGAATCTTTAGGTAATAATATTTGGTGAGAAAATTTGTGCTTCGCGTCGTAGCATTTACTTCATCTGGTTAGTAAATAGTTGCGGAATTGTCGTGAAAATAATAAAACACAAGGGTAAAGAAATAAAAATACCGTTCACCTACAATTGCTCTTACCATATATCTTTTTTTAAGGTCATCAATGGTTTATTAGCAGTGCGGTCAGGGTTGCGACATTCGGTTTTGCATCACAAATTGTACATAAACTTACGTAGTTAAGGTCCAAAAGTTTCCTGCCTAAGGGTATTAAAGCAATAATAGAATTAATAAGTTTTATTTTTCGATATAATGTCTACATTTTTTATCACCATATTTTCTACACCTCTAAAACAATAATCTCAATGTCTATATATATATATATATATATATATATATATATATATATATATATATATATATATATATATATATATATATATGTTATATATATATATATATATATATATACATATATATATATATATATATATATATATATATATATATATATATATATATATATATATACATATATATATATATATATATATATATATATATATATATATATATATATTTATATATATATATATATATATTTATTTATAAATATATAATATATATATATATATATATATATATATATATATATATACATATATATACATATATATATATATATATATATATATATATATATATATATATATATATATATATATGCGCCAGCGACTTCGTTCGCGTTGGAGTGTTATTTTTTCAAAGTATTTTCAATTTAGGTACCTATTAATTGGTTAGAGCTTCTCTGTATACTATATTTGATGTTTTATTATTGTCTGCTAGCAAAATATATTGGTTTTCTGGAGTTCAGACTCTTGATAACCCGACATATAATTGGCCATGAGAAAAATATTTCTGTTTCAAATTGATCCCCACGAGTTTCAAAGTTTGTCCCTGGGACTTGTATTCTCATATTTGAGCTGGCAAGTCACTGCGAGCGTTCGGTGCTGGATTTCCCAGCTCGAACCTAGGAGGCTCTGGTATTTTTGGCTGATAAGCCGCTCCGAGCTTCCGATGCTAGATTCTCTAGGGCGAGCCTGTGATGTTCTTATATTTTGGCTGGCAAACCGCTGTGAGGGTTCAGCGCTAGACTCTCCATTTCGACGTATTCTAGCCGCCCTCGTCTCAGACGTATTTCTAGATAGTTGCGATTTTCTTTTAGGCATAATATTGTCTTTAGATACTACTTAATCTTTAACAGGAACCACCCATGCACAGCTTTTTTCGAAGTAAAAACTATTTAGTAAAAATGAAACAAATGCATCATACACCTCAAACTGAATTTAACTATGTAATAATTGTGAAAGGAAATGTAATCATTGCACACAATTTTTCGTAGATATTTCAGAATACACTTACTAAAGAGCAGAGGACCCAAAACTAAATGAAGTAGGTACCTAAGTGACAGTGAAACCGTAGGTATAGTTAATAAAATTGCCTAAATGAATCTCACAGTATGAGGTACTTATTGAACAAAAATGCGCTACATATATATATATATATATATATATATATATATATATATATATATATATATATATATATATATATATATACTTATATATATATATATATATATATATATATATATATATATATATATATATATAAGTTCATTTAAAAATGGTTTAGTATCTTGAAACTGGTATACCTCTGTAGTCTTATTAGACTACAAGATCGTATTCCTAACTTTCTAACATCGAGATACAAAGAAGTTCAAAAGTGACAGATGTAATACAATGAATATGTACATTAAGGCAGAATTAGGCGGGGTATATCGCAAGGATGAATGATAACAGATGGACACTCCGCACATTAAGGTATTTAAACATACAGTCCTTCATAATCTTGTTATTTCTCGTTTTCTATGTTCCTTCATATTCAACGACATTTCACGTTTTTGGGGTCGCTAATTACGAATCCGATGTCACATTTTAAAAATTCAAAATGGCAGGTGGTGTGGTATCCAGGGATTTTTTGAGTTACTAATTATGTATTCAATATTAGGTTTTAAAAATTCAAAATGGCAGATCCAATATGGCTGCCGAAAATTTTTAAATTTAGTTAAATCCTATTTTGGAATGTACGGGTTTTTTGGGTTGCTAGGAATGTAAAAATTAGTTACTTCGGCCAAATGTCTTCTAATTTTGTGAAATTAGTTAATCTTGGAAATATTTAGGTTTTTTCTGTAGATTTTCAAATTGGTTCAAAGACCGATCAATTATGAAAGGAAAAAAAACCTAACCTAATAAAACCAGCGTACACAAGGGAAAGGAAATAAACCAAACCTAACAAAATACAACCTACACAATGGAAAGGAAATAAAACTAACCAAACTAAAGGCATCTAACATAACAAAAAGTTAATTAACCTAATCTAAAGTAAATAACAGAAAGGAAATAAACTTAACTTAAATAAAGGCAACGTACACCACAGAAAGAAAATAAAGCTAGGACAGGGCAGCCTACCATAGTTAGGTTAGGATATTTACCTTCCTGTTTTGAAGGCGGCCTAGTTAGGTCTAGTTTATTATATTTCTGCGTAAAATTATTTTATTCTTTACATTTGGCAATAATGTAAGCGATAAAAATGGGATTTTCGGAAGTTTATAATTGTTGTTCTTGACTATTTGTGAGTTCTTCAAAAATTTCAAATTGATGGCAAGTTATCATGACTATTATATTATCCATTGCTAAAAAGAAGAAGTTTCGCCTAATATATCCTCGAACTAATGTAAGTCGATAGCATGACAAAATTGGCCAATTTTTTAAAAGAAAATAACAATTTTGTCTACACTAACTATTATTTGCGGAACTAGCAACCCAAAAAAACCCTGAATACCAATTTTCAGAATATTTAATTGAAAAGTAAGCAATTTAACTATTTTTAAAATTTTTGGACTCCATATTGGATCTGTCATTTTGAATTTTTAAAAACTAACTTTAAATATAAAATTGGTAACTCAAGAAACCTCTGGATACCAAATTTCAGAATATTTGGTTGAATAGGAAAAAAATAAACTATTTTCAATTTTTAAAATGTGACATCGGATTCGTAACTAGCGACCCCAAAAACGTTAAACATCGTTGGAAAAGTCGTTGAATATAAAGTAACATAAAAACCTGATATATCTTATTATATATATATATATATATATATATATATATATATATATATATATATATATATATATATGTATATATATATATATATATATATATATATATATATATATATATATATATAAATAAATATGTATAAATAAAGAAATAAAGCAAAAATTGCCGTATCTAACAAAATTCTTAATATGAAATTAGTTGGGGAACTTGGCAAAGGGCGCAGCAGGTCTTCACACAATGTTCATTTAGCCAATATTTCGGTCCTAGGTTGGGACCTTCATCAGGGCACAAGCTTACGCTGGAAGCGCTGGTTCTTGCCATTATCACTTGGTCTATCTGACATTAAGTTATTCATGCATCCAAAGTTTTGCACAATGACTCTAGGGACAAGTCCCATTGAACGGCATTTCAATAAGAAATTTCTTCTACTGGTCGTTTTTGCCAATTTTTGGTTATATTTTGTCCAATTTCGGAAAAGGTTTGTTGTTTCCGCTCCATATCTAATGTATCTTGAAAAAAACCCATTTCTATAACAAATAAAGAAAGAAAGCAAAAGTATCTAACAAAATTCTTAAATATGAAATTAATTGTGGAATGCGGCGTAACAGGTGTTCACACAATATTCATTTAGCCAATGGGGTTTTTTCAAGATTTGTACATTAGATATGCATTATATATATATATATATATATATATATATATATATATATATATATATATATATACGTTACATGTTATCCTAGTGTGCGCCATATAGTTGAAAGAAGGCCTAGAGAACACAAAAGATGCAGAAATAGACCACAGATAAGATTGACGGACGACATAAAAAGATTAGCGGGACACGATTGAATGCAAAAAGCAAACAACAGAGCTCATTGGAGACAACTTGGGGAGGCTGATATCCGACTGTGAATGAAATAAGCTAATGATTATGATGATACTTCTACAAAAACAATTGAAGAAAAATATTGATAAATAACGCCTTAATAATAATACAAAAAACTAACTTAGACAGGTCTCAAACCTATAATTGCTGCCCCACTCTCTATATGACGGTAAATTGAGGACTACTTACCGATACCTATTTTACCATCACAATCAGTTGCATATTTTATTATTTGCGTGCTTCCAAATAAGTAAAAAATATGTTGCATCTTAACAATTACAAATATCCTAGTGAAACATGCATTAAAAGTAATACATATTTAAAATTTAGATATTACCATTTTTGTTTAATTAAACAAGTTGTTACAAAAACTTATTGTCACTAATCTTCAACAACACTAATGAAGCACTTAAAGTACTTTCGTATTACTAATTTGCAGAATTTCATGAAAAAACTTTTACTTTTACAGCATGTTTCATGTTGATGATATATCAAACACGCAAGACGTCTTTGGTATAACATCACTGGTTATTTGTTTCCTTTATTCAAGACGGTTTTTAAATTCTCTAAAATCCCTTTTATTCAGATATTCTAATGTCCATTTCAGCTGTGCCACAGTCGGCGCATTACTATTTGAATGTTTAAATTTAATGGAAATAAGTGTTAGGTGTGTCTTCAATTGACTTGAGGAGTCTCCCATTTTAATATTTTAAATATTTGTTATAATATTCTGCATATACGTCACATCATTTGTAGCGAACGAATTTAAAGAACATATTAGCAGAAGGCTTAGTATAAGATTGTTATAAGATAATAGAGGTACTACAGATACAACTTATATACAGGGTGTGCCAGAATAAAATATATTACTTTTGTTGAGTGGATTAGAAAAAAATTATTATAAATAGAACAGTTTAACTTATAAGCGTGCTATAAAATTGTACATGTACTAATGCCAGCCTCCGAAAAAAAGAGAAAAAAGTTGTGCCATTTTACAAATTTCTAGTAAATAACTGCTGACAACCACATAAATTTAAAAAAAAAACGGAGCATGTAAGGTTGAATATATACCAACTACCGTACAAAATAGTATACAAGTTATATTGTTTATTATTGCGGGCAAAGGCAAAAGTATAGGGTACTTTTTAATACAAATTTAATATTTAATTTAAAAACACTGTCTTTTTGGAAAGTGAAATTTTTAAATATAATTTGGCTAGTGTAATTCTATATGTCTCATCGGTCATTGTTTCAAAGTTTGTAGGTGAAGAATGCGGGGAGCCCGTCATAAACTTCTCCAATAACATTTATTCAATATTCGGCTTTATTACGTTATTTATTTGACAGCATTAGCCACATACTTAATCCCATTGGATAATAAATCAAAACTTGCCAGATTTGAGGCCAGCTAATTTCCATGTTACATTGACTAAAACCGCAGAGTATTAAATAATATTTTAGAGGTTTCCAGATGTTAGGGAATGCTGCAACTTAACTGTGCGTTCAATGGTAATTTGGCTGATTTTGAATTCAGGTTAGTTGTGGAATCCTGAGGCGTTCTTGAAGCTTAGTTCAGAGAATAATTTATTTACATTAGTCGGATGCAATTAGTATATAGTAGGTCAGATATCAATACTACTGTAATAACGTACTGAAAATATGTAATGAAGGGCATAGCTGTTCTACATAAGAATTAAAATGTACATATTAGGTAAATATTGAAACACGTTGTTTGCTCCTTTATAAAGACAGGACCGAGAAATCTAATCCCAGCCCGTAAAGGTACTTCGTTCATTTTTCCTTTAGATGTACTTTTGTAATGTTTATTGCCAATCTACCCATTAAAACCTTTTGGGCAGGAAATATTTACCGTAGTCTCGTAGTTTGGAGTTCATGCCAAGCTATAGGTCCCTTCTACTTTTTTGATGGAGCATTACTGTATTTGTCAGTAAAACTTAATCTAATTTTTTGCTTCTCCTGCTCAAGAAAACATAGGATTCATGATAAAATCCCCATCAGAGATTTTGGAATTCTTCCAGTTTCAGAGTTCCTAGATCACGAAATACAGATTCATATATCTGTCGATTTGTTTGTGTATTAGCCTATAGGCCTAAAAACTTTGGAAGTAAGGTATGAATCTCGAAGATTTAAGTAGAAAATAAGCTTATAGTTTTTGAGCGATATTATTTTGGAGAAAAGGTATGGAACAGGTAGAATTTTTTCAGAATTTTTTTTCTAGTGTTAAGCCTAATTACTTGTAGTCAATTATTTTAAAAATCGTCGATTTATATATATCTTAGACTGTTATATTATATCTGGAGCTGCTACAAGCTAGAAACCTTCTATTATGTGTAAATAGAGATCTCTGAAATTTTGGTCCAGAAATATTAAGGTTTAGGGGGTGCTAATTTTTTACTAACATCAGTGTTTTGTATATTTTAAGGATAAAAACATAATTGTATGTTAAAAACATAACTTTTTTGAAGTTTCAGTTGCATAGCTATGCAGAACTGACAATTACGTACAAATTTAGACTGGATGCGACAACTGGCGATCAAGTACTCCCAAGTTATAAGCAATTAAAAGACGTTTAAAATGGACAAATAAGCCAACTTTTAAACTTAATGGTTACTTTACGTTGCCCCCTTTTTTTTTGAAATAAATAAATAAATAAACTGTATTTATTTATCCAGGAGACCATAAACAATAGCATCGCAAGTCAGGCAATATTTTAAAAGAAAGAGAAATGTATTTATATAAATGTAATAAAGCAAACAAAGTTAGCAACTTAACATTGGTAGCCTCTATCTGTTAAAAAATCGTTTATAATATAGTAACATTTTTCCAAAAAAAAAAATCAATTAATGTTCTTTTATACAATTTTATATTATCAATATTTTGAAAACTGGGGCGCAACTTATTGTATAGGTGAATGCCAATATAACGGGGATTGTTTTCCGTTGTGGACAAACTGTGGACTGGAATAGCATAGTTATCACTATAACTATATATAATTATATAATAAATCAGGACTGATAATTTCAAATAGTCTTAGGCTACGCGCAACTATGGACGACCAAGTCAACTCAAGTTACGAGCAATTAAAGGACGTTTAAACTGACAAATAGGCCAAATTTCGTATTTAATGATTACTTTTTGTTGCGTACCTTATATTCTGTGTCCTGTCCGTCTGTCTGTCTATCTGTCATACCTAATTTTCTCCGAAATTATTTATTATATATAGAAAGTTGAAATTTGGCACTAATATAGGAATTGATAGCGTCATCAGAACCGTATAGTTTCGCAAGTTAAATTTTCACCAAAGGATTAATTTTGGAGGATGAAATCGAAAGCCAATTTTTTTTACCAGGTCATCGAGTAGGGTGTCAAATGAAAGCTTGTGAAAATACGAGTTCAAAAATATATATAATGTAATACTTGCGCACTTCTTCTTATTATTTTTAAAAAATTGCCAAAAATCGCTGCCCCCCAATTATCTCGGCAAGTACTAATAAAAAAAAATTGAAAAAATTCTGAAATATTCTCCACAGAGTGTAGATTGAATGAAAATTATCACCTTTAATAATTTATCTGGTATAAAAAAAAATTCAAAGTCATCAGTTTTCAACAAAGTTCGGAAACAAACTTTATTGAAAACTTATTTGGAGTGTGTTTTGTAAAGTCAATAATCGTTTCATACCTCCGTAAAAAAAGTTTTATCTTAAAAGCAATCAACGTACGGAACATTAATTGCGCAAATCCGACTTGCGCTTGGCCAGTTATTTGAGGTATAAATTGCATATCATACTTGGAATAAAGCACGTCTTATCATTCTTCCGAATTTAACATGTTCTTTTAGAAAAAAAATCCGCATTTCATACTTGTACATCTGGTAGATATCTAAAACTGACAATTATGAACAAGTTTAGACCACATGCAGCCATGAGCGACCAAGTAATATCAAGTTATGAACAATTACAAGCCGTATGAAATTCAAATTCAAGCTGGTAGCACCGCTAAATATAAAAACTTTTTTTTTTGTGGTCAGTCTAATATATATATGCAGACAACAATGCTGGGAGTTTCCCTCGGAGATAAGATCAGAAATGAAGAGATCAGACATAGGACGGGTACAAGAATATTATCAAACGAATTACAAAACTCAAATGGAGTTGGGCAGGACATAATGCAAGGGATAAAGGTAATAAATGGATCACAAAAAAAAAGGTTTTTATATTTAAGGGTTCTACCAGCTAAAAACCTTCTATTAGGTGTAAATATAGATCCAAAAACATTAAGGTTTGGAGGGTACTAAAGTCGATTTTATTGGTAACATTAGTGAATTTTATGTTTTACGGGATAAAAACATAATTGTACGTTGGAAACATTACTTTTTGAGGTTTCAAGTGCATAGATATGTAGAAATGACAATTACGTACAAACTTAGACCACGGGAGACCGTCAAATTTCATATTTATTGGTTACTTTATGTTGCGCATCGTATTTTTTTCATGAATAAATTGCATATTTTCCTGTCTGCTATGTTAGTTACCTAAATAAATATAATTTAAATAAATAAATATAAATAGTAGCCTATTTTTGAATTTTATACGGCTTGTAATTGTTCATAACTTGATATTACTTGGTCGTTCATGGCTGTATGTTGGCTAAACTTGTTCATAATTGTCAGTTTTAGATATCTACCAGGTGTACAAGTATGAAATGCGAATTCTCTTTTCTAAAAAAACATGTTAAATTCGGAAGAATGATAGAAAGTGCTTTATTCAAAGTATGGTATGCAATTTATACCTCAAATAACTGGCCAAGTGCAAGTCGGATTTGCGCAATGTTCCGTACGTTGATTGCTTTTAAGATCAATTTTTTTTTACGGCGGTATGAAACGATTATTGACTTCACAAAACACAGTCCAAATAAGTTTTCAATAAAATTTGTTTCCGAACTTTGTTGAAAACTGATGACCTTGAAATTTTTGTTCTTTTTTATACCAGATAAATTATTAAAGGTGATAATTTTCGTTCAATCTACACTCAATTTTTTTTATCAGTACATGCCGAGATAATTGGGGGGACAGCGATTTTTGGCAATTTTTTAAAAATAATAAGAAGTGCGCAACTATTACATTATATATATTTTTGAACTCATATTTTCACAAGCTTTCATTTGACTCGATGACCTGTTAAAAAAAATTGGATTTCGATTTCACCCTCCAAAATTAACCCTTTGGTGAAAATTTAACTTTCAAAACTATACGGTTCTGATGAGGCTATCAATTCCTATATTAGTGCCAAAATTCAACTTCCTATGGCAAATAGTTTCGGAGAAAATTAGGTATGACAGATAGACAGACACACGGACAGGACACAGAATATAAGAGGTCAGACATAGGACGGGTACAAAAATATTATCAAAAGAATTACAAAATTCAAATGGAGTTGGGCAGGACATAATGCAAGGGATAAAGGTAATAAATGAACATCAACAATAACATTTTGGCAAATGTAAAGTTTCAGTTTTAGACGTCTTTAAAGCCTTTCCTTTGCTTGTCTTCCTATCTCTCTCTATAAAGTACCTATTATCTAAAATACCGAGTTGTTGTTGTTTAAGTTAAATTATTCTTTACACCTTGCCGATTGTAATCAAAGTTGCCCTCTTCCATTCCATGTTAGTCTGTTTGGAATCCTTATTTGTTTGAGTAACTATAATTACACTTAAAATTTCTTCCTTAGTAACCAAAATCAAGAGAAAAGTCAAAAAATGGTACTAGATAGTTTGTTAAGGTTGAGTTGCTACTTAAATTCCAGTTGCCGACATGTTATTGTGACTCAGATTGGAGACAATGAAAGGTAACATGGTTTTTTAAATTTCTCGACTTAAAGAAATGTCAAACATGACAGATAAGATTATATATTCAAGATCTATTTAAAGTTGCTTCCTTATACCTCTTATAAGTGGATATTTAGTTATCTACCTATCCATGAAAATGAGATGATACAAAAAAATCGCCAATTACTGTAGCTGTTGTAACTATTTTGACGAAATTTTATACAAGTTCTGCGTTCTGCAGTTTCTACATTTTTTATTTCAAACATTGAGTAAAAGTAATTTAGAGCATTGCGCAATAATCAAACATTATTCATCAAAGAAGGGATAAAAAAAAGTTGTTTTTAGATTCCAAAATTCTTAAAAACCACTTTAAAGAAGGATAAGCAATTGTAACAGGCGACGCGACTTGATTGTTCTATAAGGCACCTCTCCGGAAGCTGGGACTGCGAACCAATTTTATTTATTAAATATACGGAAAAATGGTTCACAGTTATTGATGAGATTTAATGCAAGATGATCCAAAGCCAGATCATTATAGAAAAACATCCAAATTCAAGAAGAATCAAAACTTTGTTGACCGACTTATAATATTCACTATACGGCCTTGATTCGCTGGAACATCGAAGAACGGTTGGCGACTTGAGTCTATTCTACAAGTATTTTCATGGAAAGTGTTCGAAGGATGTAGCCCGCTTAATTTCTCCCAAAGCGGTGCATGTTAGAAATACACGTCGCGCTGGTGCTTCGCATCTGTATGAGGTTCAGCTTGTTACTCTCGCGTACGACGCTTTTCAAGCAATCTTTTATATGGAGAACGTCATCCCTTTGGAATAATTTGCCCAGCGCTGTGTTTCCCACCGAGTACAATTTACAGCGATTCAAGAACAACGTGAATCGCTTTTTCCGCACTCGTGCCGCTCCTGGAGCGCTTTAGGGACTTCCCTGCAGCACGTGTGCTAGACTAATAAAAAAAAAAAAAAAAAAAAAAAAATAGCCCTGAATTAGCGCTCTATGACTTCTTTTCGTTGAAACTCTTAAAAAAGAAATTAATAGGCGAAATTTCCTCACAGATTATGGGTTGAATGACGCTATAACGTCACTTTTTGAGGCAGGAGGGGAGGAATTTGTTACTAAGGAAACTGCGCAAAACACACCGACCAAAACCTCTTTCCTCTAAAACGATATCGCCAAAAAATAAAGCTTCCTTTTCCATTTCAAGTATTATATGTACACTAAATTTGACATCGACTAATTTCTTTTTATAATTTATTAATTCCCAACAAACGATAAAGTTTATTATAGGAAATGTTATTAAAGTATTAGATTCAGGAAGGTCAAATCAACTTGTAAATTTATTTAACAAAAATATGGGCATTGAAATCCATATTTTTAGTGTTCCGTATAAGATCACTTCAGTGTCCGTCCGTCTGTCTGTCTGTTTTTTTTTTTTTTTTCCGAAAACTATTTGACATAGAAACTTGAAATTTGACACTTATATACAAATTGACGCTGTTATCAGAGCCGTGTAGTTCTGAAAGTTAATTTTTTTTTTGAGGGGTTAGTTTTTTTGGGAGTGAAATTAGAAGTGAAATTTTTTTTAAACAGGTCATCAAGTGGGATGTCAAATGAAAGCTTGTAAAAACACTAGTTCAAAAATATATATATTGTAATACGTGCGCACACTTTTCTTTATATTATTTTTAAAAAAACTGCGAAAAATCGATGTCCTCTTCATTATCTCGAAAAGTACTGAGCAAAAAGTTTTGAACAAATTCCGGAATATTCTCCACAGGGTGTAGATTGAACGAAAATTATCACGAGTGCATTAACTTTAATAATTTATATGGTATATATAAAAAAAAAAATTCAAGGTCATTAATTTTCAGTTAAAATCGGAAAAAAACTTTGTTGAAAATTCATTTGGAATGTACTTTGTGAAGTCATTGATCATTTTATACCTCCATAACATAAATTTTTATTTTAAAAAGCAATCAACGTACGGAACACTAAATGCGCAAGTTCCACTTGCACTTGACCGGTTATTTTTAATTTAAAGTCTCTAAAACTTGAAGGAATGTAAAAATTTTTAGGAAAATAAAAATATACGCGCCATCTGTAATATGCTATATCATTTAAAATACTGTCCCAGACATATTTTAAGAATTTTTAGACATTACTGTAAATTCGTTAGCAATTGCTAAATTTACATGGGGATAGACTTATCTTTTTTTCTCTAACCTTTTTAATGCTTTTGTCAAGTTTGAAATAACAAGCCTTTTATCTGCTAACATAAAAATGGAAAAATATACTGCTGACTGATTAACGTATTCATAACTGAGTGATAAAGCACCGGTTCAAATGCTGGAGAAGCCAGTTACTTTTTTAAATTCGTTTGTTAACTTCTATACTCATCATACAAGATGGATTGATTAGTCTGCTAACTTTCTACGAAATGGCAGGAAAATTTATTAAGCAGCGTGACAGTTGGTGTGACTCTTGTAACTTTTTTGTTCAAAATTTCAAATAGATGCAATCCATAGTTATTTGTTGTCAGCTATGTTAAATGATCGGGGCCACACGTTTGGAAATAAATAAAGCCAAGTACCGTGCAATGATAAAACATTTGTATTTAAAAAAGTGGACTGAGGCCCAGATAGAAACTGAACGAAAGGGGACTCTGCACCGGACTTTTTATTACTGGATAAATGAATTTATATATGGACGTATGAGTATTGTATGTTCACGACGCCTGTTTCAGGTTTCTTCTAAAGAAATGGCCGATAAAATTTATTCGTCGTAGAAGATCATCGCATTAAGCTTCGTGAGATTGTGAAACTGCGACTTATTTGGGACTCATATAGTACTATTTAGAAAAGGAAAAAGTTAACTATTTAGAAAACGGTAAAACAATAACTGGCTTTTATTACGCAACGTCATTAGACCGTTTGTATAGTGAGTTGAAGTAGAAGCAACGAAGATTATCGCACAAAAAAGAGCTTCTTCATTAAAACAATGCAAGGGGAGTTGAAGGTATTCCCGGGCATAGAACCAAAAATAGTTAGGGCATCTCTCATAAATCTCCAATGAATATGGAAACAGGTGAATAATTGAAGGTAAAATTTTCTTTTGATGAATGTATTTTTGGGGCATCTTCGGGGTACTCATATAGGACCGGAGGTAGAGTGGGTGGGGGCGACCCTCCCTTCAATTATTAATTATTATTATTATTAAGGCAATGCACCTGCTCACACCTCAGCTATTATAATAGCCGAAGTACACGAGCTGGGCTTGGAAATAGTTCCTCACCCACCATATTCCACAGATTTTGCCCCTAGTGACTGTTTTTCATAACATAAAAAAATTGGCTTGGAGAGAAGAAGTTTTGGTGAAACGAAGTAGTAATTTGTGCTGTAAACGAGTATTAGGCACAGTTCAAAACGATTTGTTTTTCTCAGGAAATAAAAAAATTGGATTCTAGCTGAACCAAATGTTTTGAAAGCTCATTAGCGAATATGTTGAGAGATAAATTTTTGCTTGTGCAAAAAAATATTATTTATCTTGTTTTTTTGCAAGACTTTTCAACCCTCCCTCGTATGTTCTGGTAAAAAAAAACTGATAATAACAAAATACACATGGTAGATGAGTCTATTTATTCATGTCATTATTATGATCTATAGAATAAAATACATTATTGTTAACTGTATTCTTTAACAACACGATTTTGTTGCTAAATTTGTACATAATATCTATAACCTCAACTATTTTTTCATGATCATTATTAACACGATTTGTCCTTAATAAGCAACATCTTAACAATGATTTACACGTACGAATTGAGTGAAAGTAAAAGTGAATTCAGAATACGATAAACGACAGACGTGTTTTGTTTTGTATCATGTTATTTGCCGTTTTTATTGGAATTTTAATTACACTTTAGGGGAATCTTGACTAAACTCTCTTACTTTTTACATCAGCATAAAAATAACAGCTATGATAATTTTTATTGACACAAACTAACTATTGCAGGAGGTAGCTCTAGTATTGTGAAAATTCATGAGGAATGACTTTCAAGTAGACCGCTGGCTGTGGTGAGATATTATTCTTGGCCATATTTTTTCTGAAACTGCTAACACCACATGTAAGGCTTTTTTCTTGACAAATTAATGCCGTAAGTTTGAGAGTGTGCATAGTACTTATTAGAGAACTTGGAAGATGCCTAACAACTAACTAATGAATAAACAGAAAAGAAATGACATTTCACTGTACAAAACTGAATTGTTGAAAAATTGTTTAAAAAAAGGGACGCTTTGGTAGATTCTGTTCCAATTAAATCTAATTATTTTTCTAAATCTCAGAACAACATAATTATTACTATAATTTCCTTTAAATTATAAATGTAAGTAAGCCTACGATTTCAGCATCTTTCTCTTAACTGAATAACAATCACAAAAAATATCACTGCCAACATTTTGTGGCACAACTGGTAATCACAACAACCAATAGAGGCGTTAATATCTATAAAAAACCAAGGCAGAAACGGAGTAATAAAAAGTGTTTCTGTTATTGCACCATTATAGAAAGTATTTTTTATGTGTGCTTCACTACCAAAATAAACTATAAAATTACAAAAAGAAAATAATTACTATTGTACTGATAAGTGGAAAGGTGTGAATTTTTTGTGTTAGCCGCATTACGGATTACCTAAGTATTGTATTTAGTTCAGGTTCAGGTAAACAAATTGATAAGAAGAGAATACTAGCTTTCTAGGTTGAAATTCGGCTGCCAGAGTCACATATTAATGTGAATGGGCAACACGACTTCAAAATATAAATAGAAAAAATCAGGAAAACAAATTAACTGTTATGTATTAATTTGAAGTTCTTTCGAAAGGAAGTTCACAAATTCCACTTGACAAAGTTGTACTTTCTAATTTAACTTTTTAATGGAGCCATCTTTTTAATCAATTTTATTAGCAGCCTGTGAAAATATAAAATTTAGAAAAAATGCGCCCTAAATACAGAAACACAGTGTGCGAGAATTTTTCTTTTAATGTTTCATGTAAAATAAGGCTCATAATTTACAATTTAAATTATGTTATTGAAAAACAATTTTGTTTGCGTGTTTTTTATTGAACAAAAAATATCAAAAATATAAACCAGATCTGATGTCTTTGGACTCTAAAACTTCTAGTTAATTAGTTATCTTGCATCTTGTATAGAATTCTTAGCACATAAACGTTTATTGCTATTCTTAAAAATTAAAAAGCTATATTAGAATATGCATGGTAATATTGACTTATTTTCCGGCTTAATTAAAAATAGAACACTTAAGTTCCTGCTTACTACGGTGAAATTTTAGAATCTAAATATTACTACATAATAGTGCTAATCACTACACCAAACAGCTTATTTTTGCACTGGACACACCATTGGTAACTATGTTAGTATCATTTGATTGACTAAACCTAAGATTAGGAAGCAGACTATTTATACTAAGATTGGTATTACTAAAGCGTAACCAGTACATAGCACTATAAGGAATAGGGCATCTCACCTTATTTAGCCTATGGTTATATTTTATATCAATTCTTTTGTATGTGACTAACAATCTTCTATCAGAGACATTTTTTATTAATCCTAAAATATCTATAAATATGGTATCATGTTCAAGGGCATGTTCAACAATGTTTGATTTTTCTGATTTACTGTACCTCAAATGGGCTGAATGTTCTTTAAATCTTGTTAGATTTAATATTCTAGTTTGCTCAATATAATCCTTGTTACAAATATTACAAGTTACTACATATATTCTACTATTTTCACCTACATTGATTTTGTCCTTTTGGTTCCCTAAAATAATGTCAAGTTACTTGATAAATTATAGACTAAGACGAAGCCTACCGTATTAAATACCTTACTGAATTATATTTGGTCTTATTGTGCAGACTGAAAGGTGAAATTATGAATAGTAAAACTAAACTTATGTCTGTTTAGTAACTTGCAATCTCCTTAAAACCATTGCGTTAAGGTACGAGGCTGGATTGAAAAGTCCGTGCAAAGTCCGAGAGATGGCACCACCGGCGCGTATCGAGGTCATGTTTAGTTAGTAACATCTCTTGAATGAACGCACACCAAGTTTCCTCCATATTGGTCTATTTACTTTATTAAAGGTAAAACGCCTCAGGAGACTAAAGAGAAGCTTGATAAACATTATGGTGACTCTGCACCTTCGATTAGAACAGTTTATAAGTGGTTTCAAAATTTTCGGACTGGCCATATGGGCACAAGTGACGCTGAACGTTCTGGACGGCCTGTGGAGGTTACGACTCCAGAAATCATTGATCAAATCCATGATACGGTGATGGATGACAGAAGAGTTAAGGTGCGTGAGATTGCTAGTGCTGTGGGCATCTCGACTGAACGGGTAGATAATATTTTGCATAAACATTTGGACATGAGAAAGCTATCCACAAGATGGGTGCCGCGATTGCTCACGCTTGACCAAAAACGGAATCGTGTGAAGTATTGCAAGGATGGTTTGCAGCTGTTCCAGAAGAATCCGGATGACTTTAAGCGTCGTTTCGTCAGTGTGGATGAAACATGGATACATTACTATACTCCTGAGACCAAACAACAATCTAAACAATGGGTTACCAAGGGGGAATCTGCACCAAAAAAGGCGAAGACCGTTCCTTCGGCCGGAAAGGTTATGGCGACTTTTGGGATTCGCAAGGGATAATCCTCATCGACTATCTGGAAAAGGGTAAAACTATTACAGGTGAATATTATTAATCGTTATTGGACCGTTTGAAAACCGAGCTACAAGAAAAACGCCCGCGATTGGCCCACAAGAAAGTCTTTTTCCATCACGACAACGCACCAGCACACACCTCAGCAGTTGTGGTCGCAAAATTAATGGAAATAGGATTCCAACTCGTTTCACATCCCCCCTATTCTCCAGACTTGGCTCCCTCGGACTACTATTTGGTCCCCAATTTGAAGAAATGGCTGGCGGGACAAAGATTTTATTCAAACGAGGAGGTGATTGCAGACACTAATGGATATTTTGCAGACTTGGACAAATCCTATTATTCGGAAGAGATCAACAAACTAGAACATCGTTGGACGAAGTGTATAAGCCTAAAAGGAGACTATGTCGAAAAATAAAAAAGGTTTACCCCAAACACATAAGTAGTTTTTATTTTTGCACGGACTTTTCAAACCAGTCTCGTACATGAGTAATACAGTCTGTTTTATTCTTGAATCTTTCAAACTCAAAGTGACCAAACGATGAACAAAAAAGTCTAATACGACAAGTTTGTTTTACAATAAAGTATATCTATCTGTTGTAATACGTTCTTTATAGACGTCAAATTCTAATATAGTATAATTTTTAATAACTTAAATATCCTGGAATGGTAACCAATTTTTTTCTCAATTTCAAAAATTAATGTAAGGGAGTAATTTTTTTTTACAGATCTGGCACACGTGCTGTAGGGAAATCCCTAAAGCGCTACAGGAGCGACATGTGTGCGAAAAAAGCGTTTCACGTCGTTCTTGAATCGCTGTAAATTGGCCTCGATGGGAAACACAGTCCTGCTTGAGAAGCGTTGTACGAGGAGTAACAAACTGCACCTCATACGGATGTGAAGCATTAGCACGACGTGTATTTCTAACATGCACCGCTCTGGGAGGAATTAAGTGGGCTACATCCTTCGAATTCTTTCCATGAAAATACTTGTAGAATAGACCCAAGTGGCCAACCGTTCTTCGATGCTCCAACGAATCAAGGCCGCCAGTCAGTTCCGGGTCTCCAATCAGACGAATAGCTCTTCTCTGAATAGAATCCAACAAATGCAGTGTATGTTTGGGAGCGGAGCCCCAAACGTGGAAGTAGTATTCCATAGTTGGTCGAATTTGAGCTTTGTAAAGAATTAACAGTTGTTGTGGAGTGTAAAGCTTTCTGGTTCGAAATAATATTCCCAACTTTTCAGAAGCTCTCCTTGCTATGCCTGCAACATGTTCATGCCAGGACATATTTGCTTCCAAATTAACGTCCAACAAATTGAGTGACGATGCTAGAGGAATGGAGTGCCCCGACATAACTATGTCGGGTTCAGCAACGTTAACTTTTTTAGAAAAAACTGCCTCCTGGGTTTTTGACGCGTTAAATTCCACTTGGTTCGGTCAAGTATTTCAGAAACAATTTAATTACGCCAACAATTTTTTTTTTTCATTATTAGTGGGAACTTAGAGGTTTGATTTACAAACTGGTACAATACATACAACCATCCACTAAGTCCGTCAGTTGGCTAGCGTACGTTTTTTAATGAGGATTCACCTGTAACTACTGCAAAAATGTAATTTCATTTAATCCGTTATATCACCTATTGGCAAATACCATTTTCTTAAGAATGTTGATGATGACATACAAATATACTAAAACAGTAAAGACAAATCTTAAAAAAAAATAATTTTAAAGAAATTTCAGTTTTATTCATTACAAGTATTGTTCTTTTGTCGACCGTTATACAAAAAGAGACTGTAACATTACAAGACAAAATTTAACCAAAGTTCACGTTTTCGTGACAAAAACAGTCGGTAATGTGATTTATTTTCCTAGCAGATATATTTTTCTCAAGTGTATACTCAATTTGACTTTGTCATACTAAAGATAACTTAATCAATATTTTCAATAGTAGACTCTATATGATACGGTACTGTTTACTAGAAAAAGTTTAACGGAGCATTCCCTGAACTCAACGATATTTGCTGTTGAAACCTGACATTTTTTTCTACACCACTACCATTTCTGCTAGACAAGGAAATAATGAAAAATAACATAATTTTCATATTTCTTTACTCCGACTACCCCTAGAAATACGTGTTACGCGAGATATTTGAAGCAACCTCTATAACTGCCTTTCCAACCCTTTTACCCCTTAACACACACACTCATATACGAGGTTGGATTGAAAAGTTCGCGACCTAGTCATGAAAACAAAATAAAATACTTACAAAAATATTTTTAT
The DNA here is from genome assembly GCA_019049505.1 of Pachyrhynchus sulphureomaculatus. NCBI lineage: Eukaryota > Metazoa > Arthropoda > Insecta > Coleoptera > Curculionidae > Pachyrhynchus > Pachyrhynchus sulphureomaculatus. The sequence continues at coordinate 71,144,912 of CM032454.1, forward strand.
TTTCGACGTAATCTCCACCTAGCTCTATGCACCTCTTCCACCTGCTTTCTAAATCTTCCACACCTGTATGAAAAAAAGATTCCTCAAGATCTTCAAAATATTGGTTAAGTGCAGCTTCGACTTCTTCATTTGATGAAAATTTCTGGCCACCAGGGTGTTTTTTTAGGTTTGGAAACAAATGAAAGTCCGAAGGTGCCAAATCAGGAGAATAAGCTGGGTGGGGCAGCAATTCGAAACCACAATCACGAATTTGAGCCATAGACTCAACAAAAGTGTGAACGCGAACGCTGATGTAGCAAAACTTTCTTGCTCAGTAATCCTGGGTGTTTCTCTTTAATTTCTTGACGTAAACAAAAGGGTGCAATAGCAAGTCGAGTTCGCCTTTCGGAAGGTAGTCCACCATAATAATACCTTTAGCATCCCAAAAAATTGACGCCATCACAAATAATAAAATTTGCTAAATTGAGGAAGGTAGACATCATAATAACACAAGAGCTTTTTTCCAAGGATTTATGTACTTTAAAAAAGACTTTCAACCCTCAGAAACTACAGAAAATTTAAACATGTGGCGTGACTACTTTCATGAATTTAGGGAGCAATTAAAACATTATCTCCTCTACAGCTAGAAGCAAAGAGACAGCGGAAGATTTAGATGTAAGCCCATCGCACCGAGAAGTATATTTAGCAATAACAAAAGAACAATATAGCACCAGGAAGCGATGACATCCCAGTCGAGTGCTTGGAATAAGGAGGAGAATTGTTACACTGCCGTTACCCCTCAGGAAAAAGCTGATCTTTTAGTAGAAATGTAGGACCGGTTTCGTCCAAATTTCGCGGCAATCTTGTCCAAGATCAGATCTCAGATTCATCCTAATGAACAGTTTGAGTTTCGTCCCTCCTACGGCACCATACATCACACCACAGCTCTCTCCCATTACATCGTCAACAGCTTCAGTCGTAAACACCAAGTTGGCGCTCTCTTACTCGATATTTCCAAGGCTTTCGATCGAGCCTGATACTGTTGAAGTTCAATTGTCACGGCTATCTCCCCCTTCCTCTCGGATCATAGTCCGGATCGACCAGACGATCTCCTAGGTCAAACCCATTCGCTCTCCTAGGTCAAACCCATTCGAACCGTCCTTCAAGGCTCCGTTCTCTCCCCCTATCTATTCAACATCTTCACCGCCACCATTCTTAAGTTGGACCACTCTTCCCTTCTCACGTACACCGATGATACTGCCAGCACCGCCGCCTTTAATGCCACCTCAACATGCTAGTCCCCTGGCTCGAACATTGGAGAATCCAGATCAACCCTGTGAGAACCCAAGCCATCATGTTCACCAAGACTAGTAGCATCATGACAACAAGCCTCAGCCTCCAAGGCACCAGACTCTGATAATCAAACAGCATCAAGTACCTGAGCCTCCAACAAGCGGCTAGTATGGACGGGTCGTTACCTCCGCCAAAATAGCCAACCATCTCCTTGGCAAATTGTACCCACTCCTCAACAAGAGCAGGAAAATATCAACACGCGACAAGTTGACAATTTAAAAAATGATCATCAGGGCGGGCGTACTTCAGCCCAGCATAGTGCCAAATGTCACGTTCACACAGATCCACCCTCCAGACTGTCCAAAACAAGGCCCTCCATATCATCGCCAAAACCCCATGGTTCGTACAGAACACACAGCTTCACAGAGACCTACAAATGTCTACAAATCGGGAATTTATGAGCAACACTCAGGTCAAATTCCTGGACAAAACCTCACACACCACCCCAACCGCACAGTTAGGAACGCCTACCACCCCCTTCTTCCAAGTTATGCACGTCGCCGAGTTCCAAGATCCAGCGATCCCCTACTCTTAGATTACCTTAAGTTGGTCTTAAATAATTTTTAGTCTAAATTTAAGTTTTATGTTCATAACATATCTTAAGTTCAAATATCTTAAGGCTAAGTTAGTTAGGTCCCTGTCATAAATATATCTTAAGATATAATATGGATTCTCAGTTTTTGGTCAATTATTGTATAATAGTAATAGCTAATAGCTACCTGGTAAGCCAATAAACGATTCCAGACTTGTCGTAGTTTATGGTTGTGAAGCATAGGTCCTGACCGTAATAAATGAAGAGCGTCTTAACGTATTCGAGAGGAAGATCCTACTAAAAATCTATGGTTCTATCATAGATGCTATTCCGGGTGCGTCTCGAATCCGCACTAACAAGTGACTCGTAGATCTCTACAAAACACCAAACATCATTAATGACGCCAAAACAAGATGCCTTTAGTGAAGCGGGCATGTGTGACAATAGCTAGATGAAAGAATTCTAAAGCTGGCACGGGAAGAAGCGCCAGTGGATAAAAGACCCTTGGTACGCCAGCAACTTGGTTGGAAAGATAATATTAAGAAAGACCTAAGAATACCAGAGACCGGGAATGAAATCGAAACCATGCTCGACAGAAGACAAAGTATTATTCAATCGGCTAAGACACATTTAGGATTGTAAGCCAGGAAGTAAGTAAGTGAGTGAGTGAGTGAATGAGTGAGTTAGTGAGTTAATGAGTGAATGAGTGAGTGAGTGAGGGAATTGGTGAGTGAGTGAGTCAGTGAGTCACTTAGTCAGACATGTGCCGAGTGCATAAACACTCAGTGGTAATAACTCTTGTGTATTGTCGTTGTGCTAAAGATTACTAAATTCCTACTAACCAAATTATTTTCGGCGTCTACCTGGAATTTATTTTAAAATTCTTGTGAATTTGTTAAAACAAGATTTTTTCTGTATAGAAATAATAAGATGAAAAAAATAAACTTAGTAATAAGCAAGATTGGTTGTTTTTGATTATAAATGCCTACACTTGCACTGAAGGGTAATGGAAATTTAAGCCTTGAAATTTAGCTATTGCTTATAGAAAATTGGTTGTAACCCAGAGGTGAAATTTAATGCAAGGAAAATTCAACTTTAAATTACCACTTAAACCCAAGATTCACTTTTCATATATACCGCTATAAGCGTGTACAACTCGAGCTCAAGGAAAGCAAACAATAAGACTCACATCCACCTAAACTAAATGAAGTCAATGGAGTGAAAATAGCTAAGTTAAATTATTTTCTTCCTCCAGTTTACAAACATTTAAAGATATGATTTAACAACAAAATTGCTGTCTTGAAGTCATCATTTCAACAATCCAACGAATAATTTGATAGCGTCCTATAACATTGTTAAACACAGCTAAAATTTTTTAAAAAAGTTCTATTACTATATTTTATTCCATTTTAAATACCAACAATTCAGCTTTTGTCGAATGATGTAGCCTTATCAAATTCTTTCAAGATAAAAAGTGTCAAATGAAGACCAAACACATTCCAAAAAGTTCGTGTAATCGTGATAAATTATCGTAATCCATCATTGAAACTGATGGAAAAAGTGTTAAACGTCAACAAGGAATTAATTCAAGATCTAATCAAACAAAGATTTGCGCAAAATTTGTTCCACACACTTTAAATGAAGAGCGGAACTTATTAAGAGTGAAACATTCTGGAAATAATTCAAACTTTCTGAAATCAACTGTTACTAACACATGATGCTTTCAATATGAATCACACTCAAAAGGTCAAAGCACAAATCATCACTGCAAATCAAAAGAATAAGAGAGGTTCCATTAAAAATTAAGTCTTGATTATTACCTACCTACGGTGCAAAGACATTCATCTCGAATTTATTCCAACTGGTCAAAATAATATTGACGAGTATTATTCAGAAGTATTGATTGAAACGTTGGATGAATAGAATTCGTCGTTTTTGTTCTGAGTATCGAGACTTAGACAGCTCGCGCTAGTACACGTAAATACACCAAGTCACGCTTCATGCATTGTTCTAAGTCAAGTCTCTGTGCTAAGTCATTCACTATGCTCCTAATTTACCGTCTTGTGATCTTTAGTACTCGCAAAAATTGAAATGAAGTTAAAGAAGTATTTCTAGAGGACATTATATCCTGACAAAAAATACATTAAATGAGGAGAAAAATACATGAAATAAGAGAAAAAAAATTTTCAGAACTTAAATAATTATTATAAGTCGAGTTTGGAAAGTAACAATTTGCTCTGACAGTTTACAAAATACTTTAAAAGAGTACCACGTATTACATGTATAAAATTTTCTTGTAGTTCATGTGAATAGAAAAATTATTCACCAAATAAATATTTACTTATCTTCCACGCTTATCAGGAATACAGTATTTTCCGAACATGAAAAAGTTTTGGAAGTAATAATTATCCAGACGAATGCACAAAGTTTTCAGATAAAATAAATATTCCATAGTCTTTTGGTTCTTCTTTAGTAATGAAAGTGTAATATTTGTCTGCACTTTTCATGCCATCTTAATTAAGTCTTAGAAATAAAGCATACTTTAAATAAATTCATACGTGACCTAACTTATAGATACAGAGTCTATTCTTTGTCTATTTATTTTACGAGAACATCCCTATACCTTTTATACGTATAACTTATAACTTTATGTTATACTCTGACTTGTCCTAACTATGTTATCTTTACCCAAACACACAAAGTAGAGTCGTGAGTTATTGGACATACCCCAAAACGTGCGTAAGACGAAATTGTATGACAAAGATAGTATCAGTATCTTTAGGCCTATAAATTTATTATGGGTAATGGATTCTGTCACGTACAAAACCTTTATAATGTTCCTAGGTCTAAGGTTTAGGAGATGACTTTGAACTTATCGTTTAATGTGCTCTTTAAACAAACGATTTTTTCTTAAATAAATAGAGATCAGCGAGAGGAATAGGCGATCAACCTTCCCCAAGATGCTATTGTCTGCTTGACTGATGGTTCGTAAATGGCTAGAGTTGAGTCGGCGAGGGTGTTTATTTGGAAACTGTGGAGGTCCGAAGGAGTTTCCTTTCCTTTGGGACGATACACCGCAGTTTTCCGGGAAGAGGTTTTGTCATTTTGATGTCTTGCACCGCGGAGACCTCGTATGGCTGGGCGTGAAAAATGGCCCGGAATGCCCCGGTTGTCAGGAGGACGAGAAGACGATGCTACACTTTGTCTGCACAAACAAGCCGCGGGTAAACTTAGGTATCAGTTCTTCGGAATGGCAGTGCTCACAAGGGAGGACGCCGGCACACTGGCGTGTAGTGACATTCTGACTTTTTTGATCATGCCCGGTGGTATCGTGATAACCGTGGTGGTTAGGTTGCTATTGGGGAAAGTTCCTTCCAAGTCGCTAGGCGCTAAGATTCCCCTAAACTACTACTAAAACTGCTACTAATAAATAATTGGACAATGAGGGAGGTTAGTTTCTTCATTTGTTCTGTACGCTTAAACTCCAAATATTCGCAACGAGCAGAAAATTTAAGTTAACGAAGATATGAAGGTAGACAAAAACCTAAGTAGCCAGAAAAAGAAACTTATTAAAGAAAAAAAATCCTCTTTTATCGTTTAACTTTCAAAGTTTAAACTGTTTCCATCACCAATCAAAAAAATGACTGGTAAGACATTTTCTCCAAACAGGGGCTCTTACTATCAAACTTTTCAGCTTCAAACTAATTTTTCAAACCACAGGACAAAAAGCATAACCAAGGAGGGGAAAGATAATAAACAACTGTGTATTATGGTACCAAATAGGCAAACAGGTACAGTCAATTTTTTTTGCAGATTTTATAGTAGCCCCACATTACCTTCAAGGGCAAGTTACACAGCCTTAATGAGTTTATGCTCAATGTTCAAGTCATCTAACATTATTTATTGTCTATCAGCCTAGCTTTTACGCTATTACTATTGATACATGATTAGTTAAAGAAAAACGAGTTTACATATTGGGTCTTAAGATATATACATGTTAGGAACCTAACTAACGTAGCCTAGGTAAGCATATAATATAAATGTATTGAGAACAATTAAAATATTTGAACTTATAATATCTTATGAACATAAAATTTAAGATTACTTAAGATTTTTGAACTAAAGATATTTCACGAGCATAAAACTTAAGATTATACTTAAAATTAACTAAGGCTAATTTAAGCTAATCCAGCGGGAGGGGGTCCGAGAGTCTTGGAAGACGACGTCGAGCATTGCGTGGGGGGGAGGCTATAAGCGTTCCTGACTGTTGGGTTGGGGTGGTGTATGGCTTTATCCACGAAATTCAGCTGGGTGTTCCTCGTGAGTTCCAGGATTGTTGACATCTGGAGGAATCTGTGCAGCTGGGTGTTGCGTATGCACCATGGGGCTTTAGCAATGATGCTGAGAGCCTTGTTTTGGACGGTTTGAAGGATGGAACTATATGTACGTGACATTTGGCACCATGCTGGGCTGGAGTAGGGCAATTCGGTTCGGATGATCATCTTGTAGATTGTTTAACTTGTTGCGAGTTGACAATTTACTGGACTTGTTGACCAGGGGATAAAACTTGCCAAGGAGTTGGCTGGCTTTCTTGGTGGAATGTTCAGGTCGAGTATGAAGTAGTAGACGCAGAATTTTGTTTAACTAAAACTTAAACCGAGGACAAATTGTATTAATTTGACAGATTTTACAATATTACTCAATTTACAATCATTGCATTTCGATTTTGTATGCTTCATTTTATCACCTGTCTTCTGACTGCTTCTAATTTAGCAGCCAAAAAAAGTAGATACTCTACTTTTTTTTGGAATATACATTTTCTAGCGAATAGAGTGGAGAGTTACTAACTAGTAGAGTTAGTAAATTTTTTTAATAAAATAGTGACATTTGTAAATTCCAGAACCAATTTCCTAATGGAATGTGCTATATGTATTAAAACTACCTTCATTAAAAATTTTATATCAGGAATTGACTTGTTTATAATATTTTACTCTACGTATGTTTTCACCAACACATTAAATGTTAACAAACCTAACATATTTCCAATGATTCTATAATAACCACATTAAAAATAAAATTTATATTATTTAAGCCCGATAGTTTTGCTGTTAGAAAAGGGTTTAAGCCTCGCTGCTTTTGGTTTTCTACGCAGGACATTTGGTACCGCCAGCGTCGCACAGTGAGACGAAGCCCCACTGTGCCACTCAAATTACCTTACAAGTCTTAATTTTGAAGTAATCGGTAAGATTTTTTTTTAATTATTCGTTTTGTCATGACCAATCGATCTGTCGAGCAAGATTTTTGGGTTTTTTTTCCACAGTTTTTGGAATTTTCAGAAGAAGTATTAATTTTTAGGAAAAAAACGGTGTTTCTCGCGGGAAAATCACTCTATAGATCGTAATTTTTACTGAATCATGACCCATTTTTTTTTTAAATATTCGTTTTTTTATTACCAATCGATCAGTCGCGCTGGATTTTTGATTGTATTGTATTTTTCACAAATTTGAGAAACATTTGTATTACCATTGAAGTACGGTTTTTCCGCAAATAGCCATTCATAGCTGGATTTCCTTTCATATTCAGGACAGTTTTTTTTATATAAATCACTTCTTTGGATGGACAATCAATCTACCGACCTTGGATTATTATTTTTGCCTAAGGTTTTTCAAAAATTGCAGACATCTTTAGCGTTACCTAGGATACACCACATCGAGGTAGTGTCTGTTGGTTTCGCTTTGTGTGTGTGTGTGCCTGTCTGTATGTGCTGTGTGTATGTGTGTGTGTGTGTATGTGTGTGTGTGTGAAAAATTTTGTATTAACGAATTTTTAGATATATATTTTTTTTTTTCAAGGTTACTGGAAAAGTACAAACAGTGAAGATGAAATTTGATAGAAATGAAGATATTCTAATCTTGCGAAATCAGCAAAGAACTTCAACGAATTTTGTGGTATGGGAAATTTCAAAATTTGGGTAAAGATACGAAATCTAATATCAATATCTTTTTTCATTTCAAACACTTTAATCACTAAATCCGGAAAAAGTATTGAAATTAAGAAATTATGTAAAATATAAATATAAATAAAGTTGTTCCATATTGATTGTACAAAAAAGTTTATGATTTTTTTTTTGAATAGCAAAGAAAGTATATAATAATCTTGAATTAAATTAATGCGAATTTCAGCGAATTCAAACTCAAATCTCCGCAAAATTATTTAATATTCATTGCAATAATTCAAATTTTCACTGGTTAGCAGGATTTGGAACTTTGTTTAAATTAGTAGCGATTAGCAAATATCAACAGATATTCTACTAAATTTACCTAAAATTTGTTTAATCGAAACTACTTTAATTTGCTCAGTTGCGCGAAAAATTTTTCTGATAAATTTAAGTAAATTTATTTAATAAGCTAGAGATTTCTTTAAATTGCAAGTTATTTCTTCGATTCAATAAAAATGAAATTATTTAGATTTAACGAGATTCTTCTTCGTCAGAACTGTCCTGCAATAAACTGGCGGTAATTTTAATACCCAGGATATTTCTAAATCCATTCATGATTATTCCTCGACATCCTGACAATGGATATTCTAGTCAAGTTTGAAAAATTCGCATGCGTTCTTTTAAAGTCTAAAACAAAAACAGCAGTAATCTTTGTAGATACGTGAGGTATCGCAGGCAATACACAGACACACACACACACACACATACGCATAAACACACACAGACATGCATATACACATACACACACACACACACACTCACATACAAAGGCATACCAGCAGACACTACCTCCATGTGGTGTATCCTGGGTAATGCCAAAGACGCTTGCAATTTTTGAAAAATCTGGGGCATAAATGATAATCGGTGGTCAGTAAATTGATTGTTTATCAAAAGAATTGATTTTCCAGAAAAATCTGTCCTGAATATGGAAAGGAAACCATCTATGATTAGTTATTTCCAAAGAAATACAAACTTTTTTTCAAATTTTTGAAAAATGCGGGGGGAAAATCAAAAGTCCAGTCCGATCGATCGATTGGCAATAAAAAAACGAATATTTAAAAAAAAAAATGTCTCATGATTAAGTAAAAATTGCGATCTATAGATTGATTTTCCTGCGAAAAAACGTGTTTTCATAAAAATTAATACTTTTTCTGAAAATTCCGAAAAACTGTAGAAAAAAAACCTAAAATCTAGCTCGACAGATCGACTAGTCATGAAAAAATGAATAACTTAAAGAAAATTTTTCCTATTACTTCAAAATTAAGACCTATAGGTTAATTTGAATGGTACAGTGGGGCGTCATCCCACTGTACGTCGTACGCTTGCGATCTTGCCTACGTAAGACACAGTCTCGTACTGGTTAGTCGAAGCAGTTAAATGCCCTTTGGTATTATTCAGAATGGATTTAGTAAAATTAAAAAAGAAACAAATAACAAAATGGATAAAACAAAACGGGAAAGAAATCTACACCAGTCATTATCTATTAAACTAATACAATCGGAACCTCTGTAACTGGCGAATTTAATTTTCTTAGTTAATCGTTTAATGCTGTCAGATTTTCTGATTTTCTAAAAAAATAATTTATAAAATATTTTAAAAAGTTGAGATATGAAGGACAAAAGTCTAGTTTTCCACATAAAATGTTATTTTATGTATTTGGGATGAATAAGTGGTTTTTAAAGGTTTTCAGTATAGGTCGTAAAAAATTTTGTCCCGGGTAGTAAACTGAACTGTCAGGATCAAAGTAAATGCTTTTCATCTTGGATGTACATAAAAATTTTTACTGCTGATAAAAATTTATAAATATATACAGATATATATTTAAAATTTTATACATTGTCTACAAAAAAATGACAATGTTATCTTACTTTAATAATACTTTTAATTTATATTTATAACAGATGGTATATAATTAAAATTTTGTATCTATATAATACTAGTCTATAAACTAAACTTTTTTTACACAGAAATATGTGCCATATTTTGATAGTGTTAGTTAGAGTTCTTAATAGCAGTAACTTCAAAAATATTATACAGCGAAACATTTTTTGTAAAATGAATTTTGATTTTTTCCATTAAGTAAGAGTATAAAAATTTAAATTTAAGTTGACCAGTAGAACAAAAAATAACAAATATTTAATATTTTGAGATTTTCGTGAGTACTTAGATACAGATAGTCACCTTTAAGTGTCAAGCAATAGCCCGCCACAATTTTGTGTTTCATTTCCCTTAATATCACTTCTCCATGTTGGAAATAGCTTGGTAAAATCTTTTACTGGATCCGTCGATAACAGCACGTAGATGTACGGGTAAGAATTCCAGGTGCTAATGCAAGAACTGTATTTTAACACGTACCATGTTAAAGTTTTATAAGAGATTAAAAGTTCTATAACTAAATATTTATCTATCTACGGTCTAAAAAGTTTTTAACGATATTTTTGGTACAGTTCCAAGCAACTTTGCACAAAGATGGATCACACTAGGTTTTATCGTTTTGCTTAGGGATGACGAACAATTTTTATAGATTTAGAAGACGTTGGTCTAAGAGGCCATAGAGGGATTCAAACACCTTGTCGAGACAATTACATAGATATAGTATAAAATATAATATAGGTTTCAAGTAGATAGTCCTTTAGTCACAATAACTAAGCATCTTAAACTAAAGGACTTAACGTTTCCTGTCAAACTAAATTCGATACTATCACAAATAACCGGTCAAGTGCAAGTTGAACTTGCGCAATTAGTGTTCCGTGCGTTGATTGCTTTTCAAATAAAAAATTTTGTTACAGAGGTATAAAATGATCAGTGACTTCACAAAACACCCCAAATGAATGTTCAACAAAGTTTGTTTCCAATCTTTACTGAAATCTGATGACCTTGAAATTTTTGTTTTTTTATATACCAGATAAATTATTAAAGGTAATGCACTCGTGATAATTTTCGTTCAATCTACACCCCGTGGAGAATATTCCAGAATTTTTTAGAAATTTTTTGGTAAGCACTTTTCGAGATAAGGCGGGTGGACAGCGATTTTTCGCGATATTTTTAAAATAATACAAAGTATTACATTATATATATATTTTTTACACGTGTTTTCACAAGCTTTCATTTGACATCACACTCGATTACCTTTCGCTTCCATTTCACCCCCCAAAACTAACCCCTTAAGTCAAAATTTAACTTTCAAAACTACATGGCTCTGATGAGGCCATCAATTCCTATATTATTACCAAATTTCAACTTTCTATGACAAATAGTTTTCGGAAAAAATCGGGTGTGACAGACGGACAGACGGGCAGACGGACAGACGGACAGACGGACAGACGGACAGACGGCCAGACGGACAGACGGACAGACGGACAGACGGACAGACGGACAGACGGACAGACGGACAGACGGACAGACGGACAGACGGACAGACGGACAGACGGACAGACGGACAGACGGACAGACGGACAGACGGACAGACGGACAGACGGACAGACGGACAGACGGACAGACGGACAGACGGACAGACGGACAGACGGACAGACGGACAGACGGACAGACGGACAGACGGACAGACGGACAGACGGACAGACGGACAGACGGACAGACGGACAGACGGACAGACGGACAGACGGACAGACGGACAGACGGACAGACGGACAGACGGACAGATGGACAGACGGACAGACGGACAGACATCGAAGTGATCTTATAAGTGTTCCGTACGGAACACTAAAAACTGAGTATGGGTAAATACAATTGCAGTGTTGAAATGAGGATACCTAATTGTTTTTTAATACTCGTAGCAATGGTGATTTCGTGTTATAAAAAGATTGTTAGCCATTGTAATCTAAAACGAAGATCTCGCAAAAGTACAATTTAAAACTTTTAAAACTAATTAATTTGGTAATAATAAAGGGACATGAAAAAAGTATCTTCAACCACGATAAGCGATATTGTTAATAAAGTCATGTTTGGAGAGAAAGGCTTAACAAGACGTGTGTGAAACAGAGTGTTTGGAAGAAGGATTGAAGCCCTCATTCGAAAAAAACTCTATCAAATATTCAAAGAAAACAGTGTCCCTATATCGGATTTTTTAACGTCACGTTTAAATACCGACGAAATCAGTATATCAAGCAGCAGAACTTGTTTCACCAATGCTCTGCTTGAGATGGATTTTAATAGAATCTAAAAGGTTAAAAGAATTAATGTTTGAACATTTACAGTCTATCAAAAGATATAGAGCCCTGTACGACGGATAGAGACACATAATTTACCTAGATAAAACTTGGTTCGATACCCACGATGCTAAAAAAAGGGTGGAGTGACAATTATCGGATTAACACTCCTTCAAACACAGGGAAAAATATCAAAATAATACTGATAGTTTCCGAGTTGTTAAAGAATTGAATTTAAATTATCATCCAGATACTACCGACGAGCTTCTTTAAAGATAGTTTAAAGATTGTCTTTCCAAATTACTCCAGAGATTTGACAATGCTAGTTAAAACAATCAACAAATAACGTAAACCAAATTTATCCGACACAAAATCTGAAATATAAGAACCGATGTTAGCAAACGACATATTTTTTGAAGAGAATTATAAAAAATATGATTTGGTACAGATACTCCAAAAATTTAATATCAATAAAGAATAAGTTTGTGCCAATATCGCAAAATAAATCGGGCAGACTGGTTTAAGATTGCTGATATATCACTTCATTTTTAACCATATAGAACATACAGAGCACCAGGTTAAGTCAAGAAGAAGGACTAAAAAGCCTTAAGTCTAAATGTTATACATTTAGTAAAGAATGTTGTAAATGAAATCCCAGTGGAAAGTTGGAAAAATTCTGTAAATCATATCATCAGATTTAAAAATTTCTACATTTTTCTATAGAACGTTATATATCCAGTTATAATAAATTTAGGTTAATACAGTGACATTGACACCGAACAAGATGTAATTAAATGTTAGGCTGTATTTTTCTTTTTTGTCCTGTTTAATATATGAAATATTTCAACTAATATGTTAATTGTAGCTACTTTCTATTTTGACATCTATAAATAAATATTTCTTTAACTACTACATTTTTTTAGTACCCTTGAAATCCCTAACCACATTAAGTTCTACCCGGGGTTACTATTATGCTATATTAGTATATACGATGCAGATAAAATTGTCAAACAATATAAAATAAATAGCTTCCAGGTGTTTACAATCTCATTAAAAATATTTCAATTTATAAGGTAACTTAAACACTTGTTTATTAAATTCTACTTTAATAAACTAAGCAAAACTTAAGAAATTTTCGACGTATTTGGTTTTGATCAGTTCATTAAAGTGGAATTTAATAAACAAGTATTTAGTTTACTATAGACTTACTAACTATAAAGTTTCACCAAGTAAAAGCAGAATCAATTCAAATATTTCAATTTAGTATCCTTGAACTTTCGGTGTTATAGCAGGCAATTAGTCAAACGGTATATGTCTGAACGAACCTTAATTAGTTATGGTGCAGATGGCGGAAGGGAATACATATGTAAGGTTTTAAAATCTTCGGTAGGATTCAAATTTTTCCGCCAAAGCCAGGAAAAAATGGGAAATTCTAAGATTTACGACATTAAAAGGTCTCTGTGAAACGAAGGTATCATACGCTTTCAGTTTACAGTGATTGTATTCATAATGTTATCTTTGTTTTTGCATTAACTTTAATTTTATTTTAAGTAAAAAAAGATTTATTGTTTCTTTATTGTTTGAATTCAAAGCCCAAAGTCTTTCAGTTCTCATTAGTCTCACAAGTCTAGTGCCTTGCATTAGGTTTCAAGGTTCAAGAGAATACTTTCATTTATTATTTTAAATAAGTGACCAGAACTGTTTTATCAAATAATTCTCATTCCTGCATACTTATGCGCCCTTTCTAGTATCACGTCTGTCGTTTTGTGCTCCACGGTAATAATACCTCCAAAAGTTTATAATACAGATAACTAGTAAAAAGTTACAAATTTTAACAAGAATAATGTTTAAAAGCAAAAAATGTAATTTGGATACAAAGATAGTTAAAAATACACTCATAAAACGGTAAGCCTATCGACATTTTGTGATTTTTCCGCTAATTTTGACCCTAATTTTATAAATAATTTAAGAATATTCTATTGGCAACCGTAAAATTACATCCTCCGCCAAATTTTTCGTTATCTTTTTAAGTTATTAAATAAGTAAAAAAGGTATAAATATCACCTATATTATTGATATTTTTTTAATCCAAAAATATGTGGGCATTTTTTAAATTAAAGACTATATTCATTAATATATTAGTACTGGTTTAGTTATTTTCCTACATGCATTTAATTGGTCATGTAAATACATTAGCACACATTTAGGTATTAAAAGGATATTTCATGGTAGGTAATGTAACGTAACATGCTTTAAACCACGTTCTGACATGCAATATTGCAGGAAACGTTTTACAAAGTACTTGTGAACATGAGAAACTCACTAATTGCAAAATGTTGCGGTTCCTTTTAACACTATGTAGTTGTATGGTTACTAAGTTGTGAAATAATTATAGGTCTATTATCGTAGAAATTCATTATACATATATTTAATTGTAAGCCAAGATGTTAATGTTAAGTCTATAAAGTATGAAAAAAAAAGTTTTGGTAAATCTTTAAAACCAATTTTATTTCTCAAAATTAATGTTATGATGCCCTATTACACTACTAACCTGAACTAAAAGCAGCATTTCTATTCTTCGCATAGAGTTATTTTCTTATTACCTGTAAAGGAAAAAATTAGTTAATATAGTTAAATATAAACTTTGATCGTCAAAGCCAAACTTCTTTGTTTTTTACACGAATAGCGAAAAAAAAAATTAGCATGACCACATCTGATACGAAATTTAATTTTAAATCTTTTTTTTGAAAAATCAACGGCAATACGGTAAATCATCTATAAAGAGCAAAATTATTACATACTATATGAGACTCGATTAATAAAGATTAAAGTCATTCATGATTTTGCCAATATCTTTGTCAACTAGTAAAAGTGCCATTTTACACCGGTTTAACAATTACTCAAAAATATCGTTAAGTGCTCCTTGGGGGCTAAATTTCCATTTATAAGGAAGGTCTTTTTTCTGAACCATATATTGTGATACTCTGGTTCTCATGGCCTGGTACACAATTTTAATCCAACGACTATTTATCCTATTTTAGGGTTTTACAGACACAGATCAGATCTGTTTTTTCAATTAATGTTTTCCAATATATTATGTTTATCTAGTGACATTGTAAAAATATTTAATAAAATTTTTTATATTTGATTTCGGCGTGTGGCATTAATAAAAAGCAAACTAAGCAAGACTAGGTGAATATTTTGAGGTTATACTATACTAGGTGACGGTTTTTAAGCTGTACCAATTCTGTTTTTTGGTTATAATAATGGAATATGATTATTGATTACCTGATAGGTTAGTTGGAAAAGCATTTAAGAAGGGAATGTTTTGTATACTTTAAGATTAAAATGACGTTGGTGTATTTTACGGTAGCGGGAAACTAAATTCGTGAATTAAAAATTTTTACTATGTAACACGTAGGCTGAAAAATTTTTGGTCTAGGTAATTGAAACACATTTTTTTGTAAAATTCGACTTTAGTCATCAATATAATCTCCTTCAAGAGTGATACAATCAGTCGCACTCTTTTCTAACATTTCTATACTTTTCTTGTTCATTGGAGCCAAATCTCTTTCCCGCGTGAATTTTTTTTGAGATCCGCGAATAGATAATGGTCGCTAGGGGCCAAATCTGCAGAACACGGTGGATGAGGAAGCAACTCGGACTTCAATTCATGCTATTTTACCATTGACTTGTGACGAGGTGTATATATATACATATATATACATATATATATATATATATATAATATATATATATATATATATATATATACATATATACATATATATATATATATATATATATATATATATATATATATATATATATAT
>CM032454.1:71163272-71178042 GCA_019049505.1 Pachyrhynchus sulphureomaculatus
TGACTTAAGGGTCAAAGTAATATTTTAGCGTCGTTATGGGATACGTTCGGGTCAGAAATCCCGTTGCATTATATTTAGTAGTTTCCCTGTTATAAATTACTTGTCTATTTACTTGATATGCTTCAATAATAGTTTCAGATTGTCCAATGTTTTAGACGTCCCAAAATTTTTTAAAAGAATTATACTGAGGCCAAAATAAATCTCCAGGGGATACAGATATTTGATATACATGTTCAAGAGGATGTTTTTTCAGCATCGGAGAAAATTTGCAATAAGATAACCTGAACTTTTAAATAATAATTAGAGTAACTTGTAATTTTAATTTCATAACATATTATTTCATGGAATATATACTGGTTATAACAAATACTTCCTCCGTAATGTATTATTTAATTTTAATTCAGGATACAGGATATTCCTTTGCATAAGATATACAAAGCTCTTGTAGGATTTAGATCTTATTAAGGAATAAAGTATTACTGTTCACATTACGTACTTACATACAGTTTTTTTTTTTTCAAAATCTATAGTTTAAATGGGTCTACATTTTAAAGTTTAAAAAAGTAATTTTACGGATTTTTCGAAAGTTGTCATTGCCAGTCAATAAAAAAATTTTTTATAAACCCTCCACTCTCTTCTTATAGTTATAAACAGCAAACCATTATTAACAAAAGCATATAACTTTTAGTATTATTATTATATTTTCTCATGTTTTCGCAACAACACACTTCAATTTTATGATTATTCATAAGGTATCTTAAGGTTTCAATAACCGAGAAAGAATTTATACAAGAGAATATTTTTATGTGATTTAAAAAATAAAATATCATTTTGTTACATGATACAGTTCATTATTTGTTTATGTACAAACCTTTACCAATGCAAAATTAACTATTTCTTAATTCACTAACAAAATACTTCATCACCAATAACAACATCAACAGAGTGATTAACCTTCTGACCGACTATGCGCCATCGAATAAATCGGTAAATGATAATAAAATTTCAAGAGTCATATTAAATTTTACCATAAATAGTTTAAATTTAATAATTGGGTTACAATACAGTTTTTTAAAGTTTGTATACATTGTTGTATTATTGTGAAGTGAAAATTGTTAATTTTTCTATAAAATTTTAAACTACAGAAACACTGAGGTAAGTTGTTTAACTCAGTATTATCCTTTGGGATGTCGATTAATTCGAAGAATATTATGGAAATTTACAAGCATTTTTATTCGTTTTTATATATATATATATATATATATATATATATATATATATATGCTAAAGAATTAGTTCCTATTTTGGGTTAGGTCTTTTACAGCTAACTACATGGCTTCTAAACTTAATTTACATCTACTGGGGATGTCCCATAATAAAGTCGCCTGATCGTCCCTAAAAATCAAATTACTTACATATTAATTTTCAATTTAGTCACGTATTATTGCAAATTCACATTACTGATCTCACATTTCAATTGTAGAAAAAGTACAAGGAATATTTTTCCTTAAACTAGCTTATAAGAGCTGTCTGTAGATCATCATTGAAAAATTTTAGGGTTCCGAATGTTTACATTAAAACGCAATCCTACATCTAACCTGTCCTGAACGAATTATTGAAATGTATCGTGTCTGTCACACTTCCAAATTTTACAAAAAAAAATCACTGACTTTGTTAATGTCCAATTCAATAAAGTGCATAATTTTAGTACAAGAAAATAAATAACATTCTATTTAAATGAAACATATGAATATTTTATAAATTTGTATTGTAGTCTGTAATATATACCTAGGCTGTCTGAAAAGTTCTGGGCCTGACGCATAAATGGCGTTAGAAACCATAATTGTACTGGAAAGATCCATTCTTTCTATAAACACATGTCAAATTTTGTTTCGATCTGTCAATTCATTCCAGTAGGAACAGCCGTTTAATATTGACGTTACTGATTTTTCTAAAATGGAAAAAATTGAATATCGTGCAGTGATTAAATTCTTTATTTTGGATGATTTAACACCAACAGAGATTCATTAGAAATTGTTAAAAGTGTATAACGATGGATCATCTTCACTTCCCACTGTGAAATACTGGGATGCTCTTTTTAAATCTAGTCGTAAAAGCCTCAAAGACGATCCATGCGAAGACCGTCCAAAAACTGCTGCAGTGCCACAGATCATTCAACAAGTGAGTAATATGGTGTTAGATGATCGACGAGTGAAAGTACGTAAAATAGCTGAGGCCGTAGGCATCTCAAAAGGACAAACTGGAAATATTTTGCATGAAGAATTACATATGAAAAAGCTTTGTGCAAGATGATTGCCATACTTGCTGACAATTCGCATTCGAATGCGTATTTGAATTGTTTTAAGCAAAGTAAAATGACCTGGATCCACCACTTTACACCGCACACACAGCGAAAAGAACAGTCGAAACAATGGATTGAAGCAGGTAAAAGTGCACCAAACAAGGCAAAGACGCTTCCATCAGCATGGAAGGTTATGACAATAGTTTTTTGGGATTACAGAAGTGTTTTGTTGATCGATTATCTTCAGAAAGGTGAAACAATTAATTGTCAATATTATTGTAACCTTTTGGATTAACTGGGTGCAAAAATTCGTGAGAAAAGATCTGCTTTAAAGAAGAAAAGAATTATTTTTCATTAAGACAATGCACATGTTCGCACAAGTGTTTTAAAGATGGTAAATTGACGACTTAAAGTACGAATTGCTTGATCATCCAGCCTATTCACCAGATTTGGCTCCCTCTGACTATTATCTGTTTCCAAACCTGAAAAAATTTCGGGCTGGAAAGTATTTTACATCAAATGAGGAAGCTATTGCAGCCATGGATGGATATTTTGCACAGTTTAATGATGGTAAATAAAACATATTTCCGTCAAAAAAAAATTTCTTGCTCTGTTAGGCCGAGAACTTTTCAGATAACGCATTAACTACATATAACCTGCTATTAAAATGACCACATGTAAGTTTAAAAATCTGTATGTATCTACAGTAGGTTTTACTACCACACCACCCACTAAATGATTATTAAGTTTTTAGCGGTGTTGCGCAAAAGCATAGCAAGGCATAGGATCACTTCGGTGTCCGTCTGTCCATCTGTCTGTCACACCTAAGTTTGACACTGAAAGTTGAAATTTGCCACAATTATAGGAATCGATGGCTGAATGAGAGTTGTGTGGTTTTGAAAGTTAAACTTTAACCTAAGGGGTTGGTTTGGGAGGTGAAATATCAGGTCAGCCAGTTGGGTGTGAAATGAAAGCTTATAAAAATACGAGTTCAAAAATATATACGATGTAATACTTTTCTTTATATAATTTTGACCAAATGGCCAAAAATCGCTGTCCCCCCCTATCTTGAAAAGTACTGATCAAAAAGTTTTGAAAAAGTTCTGTAATATTTCCAATGAAGTGTAGATTGAGCAAAGCAAAAATTATCACGATGGTATTACATTTGAGGATTTATCTGGCATAAAAAAAAACTATGTACCTTAACAATATGGTGTTTTAATATACTTTTCAGTACAAATATTTAGGTCGTATATATTTGTTTTATACTTTTATTATTAGAAATTAAATTGAGCTAGATAGATTTATTGGATATTAGGTAGCTAGGATCCAATAACTATTATACATTATTGACTAAGACAAAAGGGTAAATACATAGTGGACCTTAAGATGTTAGGAACCTAGGTAATGATTTTATTTTATTTTAAAAGCTATCACAGTACGGAACACTAATTAAGCAAGTCCAACTTGCACTTGCCCGTTTTTTTTTTTGCATAAAATGGGATTGCAATTCTAATCAGTATTGTCCTTATTATTCACTCATTGAAGTTTCTATTAAATTAAAAGTTTGACAGGAAACGATTTTATGGGCATTTGTAATTAAAAAGACAACAAATTCAACATTGTAAACAAATGGGAGTGGGGAAATTGTTTATAGCAACCAGAATTTGGCGGGATTAACAGTACAGAAATCGACAGGCATTTTGGTTAGAAACTTAGCTGAAAGTTAGAATATATTTCTATCTCTGTCTCTCTAATCTCACTTTAATGTTGTTCTTATTAACACAGTCAAAAATAAATAAAAAACATTCTATGTTAAAACATATTTTCTGTAAGCGAAAACTAAATTTGATAAAAGTGCATTTTTATATTTAACAAGTAAATACTAGTCATTGTAGAGAATCAGATTTTCAGTGTCATTTCTTTACATCCACCAAAGACATCTTTTTAGTGATTTTGTTTAGGTAAAATATTTATGACTTAATTATTATTAATGGCATGCAAAATCAGTCTTAAGTATCAAATAACCTTATTTTGAAGCAGAAGAAAATTGTAATAGTTCATACCTTTAACAATAACATAGCCCCACAAAACAAAAAGTGGGGTATATTTTTGATGCGATATATCAGATCCGTAGTATTTTTGCCCGCTGATCACGAATCTAGCGTCAGAATATCGCCATCACATCTCAATTTTTTTCTAACCTCAAAAAATAGGTAAAAATTAGTAAAAATTAAGAAAAATATACTCCTAAAAAATTGATTCAAGCTTTTTCATGAATCCAAAGATGTATTAATATGTATTCGGACACGCTAAGCTAATATTCATCGGTTGGATTAAGCCATACAGTTCTGTTTTCTTTCTAACCTCAATAAATCAGACAGATATAATGCTTCTCGAATGCAAAAACGAATTCAAATTAAAATTCAACCGATTCTTACCAAATTTGGTACACGGGGTTTTTTTTGGGTTGCTGATCATGAATCTGAGATCGGATTTGCAAAATTTAAAATGGCGGATCCAAGATGGCGGACAAAATTTTTGAAAACCAACCGATTCCTACCAAATTTGGTATACAGTTGGGGAATCCTCAAACCTGATACTCTTAAACCCTAAACCCTGAAATCTTAGACTCCCACACCCTGTAACCTCAAAAAATAGACCTCAATAACCCTGTAACTTTAAAAATGAGACCCAATAAACTCAAAACCAGGACTTTTAAACCATATACTCTCAAATAGTAGACCCTTAAGCCCTAGAATTGCGAAGGTTAGACCCGCGCCTAACTTTCTTTTTTTGGCTGTATCTTGTTCTTTTTTCCGCGAATGACCTATTCAAAGGCTTTCTGCCCAAACGCTTTTGAGGACTTGTTTCTCTTTTTAGCGACCAGCAATAGTCCGCTAGCATATGGTCATCCCATCGTCCTTGATACCGATTTTCTATGATTTTCAGATCTTGGTGAAAACGTTCCCCTTGCTCCTCACTGTAGTCACCAAGATTATCTGGGAAATCATCGATGTGGGAGTCCAGGAAATGTAATTTTAGATTCATTAAGCAACCTAATGTTTGAAAATTTTTTACCATTTTCTCCACTATTTCTTTGTACTTAGGACTTTTATTATTTCCCAAAAAGTTTGTTGCGACTTCTTTAAAACTAAGCCAATCAGCATATTTTATTTTTATCAAAAGCCGCTTCATTTTTTCATATTGCTCTTCCATAACTGTGGAATGAGCAATCGGAATGGGAGCGTAAACGTTGGTATTATGCAGCAAAACTGCCTTAATGCTACGTTTAGATGAATCAATGAACAGTCTCCATTCTTCAGGATCGTATGAGTTATTTTGAAATTCATCCATTAGACCTTTTACATCGGTACAATATGAAAGTGACAATTCCTCGTCCGTTGTGAAATATTTTCGAAATTCTTCATCTCTGTTTCTATAATAAGAAATAGTAGCTTCTGGCTTAAGTAAATGTCTTTTCTTTAAAAAGGAAGCAAGATGCTCTGAACCATCTTTGGATAAGCCTAAATCTCTGACTAGATCACTAAGTTCTGACTGTGATACGAGTATTGGTTCTGGTTTACGGTTGTATGGTAGAAATTCTTTATCTGTGTCACTAGTATATGATAGGTTGTCACTAGAACATTCATTAGTAACAGTGTTTGAATCTTTTTCGACAGTCTCAATGTTTTCGGCAGGAACTGATAAGGTGAAATCATTTGTTTCCATAACATCAGCATCAAGTGGTTCAGGAGGCGGAATTAGTTTAGTTGGTCTTGTTACTGTCGAAACATCGTTATAAGTAATAGTGTTTTTATTTTTTCGGTTATGCCTAGATACAACATTCATACAAAAGTAGCAATCATTTTCACTGTATGGTCTATTCCATATTGCCGGTCTGGAATATTTAATCGCCTTCTTATTGATGTACAACATTATTTTGCAAGAACTGCAAATGATGTGGGGAACCCAATCTGTATCCTGGTGCTGTATTTCAATGTTAAAACAATCCTTATATAAGGTTTTAATCTTATCCGTTATCGGTGACCCTATTTTACTCAATACGTGTTGACAGCAAATATAACAAAATGAATCACTGTTTTTATCGCACTTATGAAAAGTCCTTGTACCGTGAGACCGTTTTCTTGTAGCATTATACTCTACATGAGCCAAGTCACCCACACATGAAGAGCTACGGTCGCTGGATGACGACGGCTGCGGGCCCGCTTTCCCACCCTGACCAACCGCCGATACTGGGTTTCCGAGTCCCTGCATCGTAATTCTCTTTCTTCTACCTGCCATGACGGCATCTAAGCCGTTATCCAGGGACTCTGCCGGCTAGTGGAGTAACACCGTTGCCCACCGTCACCACGTGGAGGTGCCCTGGATGCAGGTAGAAGAATAAAAATCGACCGATGAATTTTCTCGGCATTCAAAATGGCGCGAAAACATCTGCCATCTTGAATTTTGCAAATCCAACCTCAGATTCGTGATCAGCGACCCAAAAAATCCCCGTGTACCAAATTTGGTAAGGATCGGTTGAATTTTAATTTGAATTCGTTTTTGCATTCGAGAAGCACTATATCTGTCTGATTTATTGAGGTTAGAAAGAAAACAGAACTGTATGGCTCAATCCAACCGATGAATATTAGCTTTAGCGCGTCCGAATACATATTAATACATCTTTGGATTCATGAAAAAGCTTGAATCAATTTTTTAGGAGTATATTTTTCTTAATTTTTACTAATTTTTACCTATTTTTTGAGGTTAGAAAAAAATTGAGACGTGATGGCGATATTCTGACGTCAGATTCGTGATCAGCGGGCAAAAATACTACGGATCTGATATATCGCATCAAAAGTATACCCCACTTTTTTTTTTTGTGGGGCTGTGTAATCAGAGCTTATATTAGTGGAAGCGCAATAGCGGTGAAATTTTTAAGTAACTATTTGAATTCAGGAACTAATTGGGATTTACAATTAGATCTTATCTGTTTCGGACTTAGTAAAGCATATTAAACTCTCTTGAAATTAGAACATACCCTACCTATTTATACACTTTTGAATGTTGGCTCTGGCTTATCATACCTCACTCACAACATCATGCTCTGGGGTCAAGGAACATATGTAAATATAATATTTATAACTCAGCAATATATAATTAATATCTGGTCTGAGACAACTTGGATCATGTGGAGAGATATTTAGAACAATATACTCACTGTCACCTTAAAATATTTAAATGTACCATTTATGTGCATGGGAACAAAGAAAGTTTTAAATCGAATAATCAAAAGTACTTCACTATGATCATTTTTTACTCTTGTAATTCCAAGGTGCTGAACAGCAAACGCAAAAAATCATTAAATACTCAAAACGATTAAATACATTTAAGAATAAACTGAAAAAGTTTACAAAGATAACTATATTTACTAATATAATAGAATTAAAGAATTTTAAGAATTAATATGGTAAGTGTACTTTAAATGTAGTTTGTGTCAGATCTACTTTTAAACTTAAACTTGACTTATTTTATATTGTTTATACGATATTATGAACAAATATGGGAATCTGCAACTGCAAAGAGTCTTGAAATTGGAAAAACTACTAAAAGTGGAATGTATATTGATGTGTATTCTTAATAAGTGAATATTATATGGTTGTATTTTAAATACATATATATGTGTACTATATATTAAAAGACTGTTTGTAGTCAATTTCCACTGGTTTATTTAAATTGCGATGACGCGTTTTGCTGTCGATGCAGCTTCTTCAGATCTACATTTTACACTGAAGAAGCTGCATCGACAGCGAAACGCGTCATCGCAATTTAAATAAACCAGTGGAAATTGACTACAAACAGTCTTTTATTATATATTTATAATGAATTTCCATCAAGTAGAAGCTACAACCATCCAAAATTTGAAACAAGCTGATATAAGCTTTCTAGCTTCAAACTACTTCAAGTTACTTCTAAAATGTGCAACCAGTGTAAAATGTAGATCTGAAGAAGCTGCATCGATAGCGAAACGCGTCATCGCAATTTAAATAAACCAGTGGAAATTGACTACAAACAGTCTTTTATTATATATTTATAATGAATTTCCATCAAGTAGAAGCTACAACCATCCAAAATGTGTACTATTTTCCTGATCTACAAAGCAAGAACATTCTTCCAATACTAAACTTAGTTTTCTCTGAGGAAGCCAAATATGATAACATAAAATTTGTCACTTGTCAAATCTGACAGTTTGCAAGCCAACTAAGATTTTTTAAATGGCACTCTCTATATACAGTGGCGAACAAAAGTATGGAAACATTTAAATTATCATCTCTAGTCTTAACATTTAAACGGTTTACAATTACAATATTTATTTATTAATCGTCTACATGCTAACAAACATTTTGAAGACTAAAACAGTTATTGTTTATAAAAAATGTGCTTAGTTTTTACCATAACAAAATTATGTACAAACAAAAGTATGGAAACATTTTTGTTATAAAATAAAAATTCCACTAAGACGACTAAGATATCGAAAATGTTTAATATTTAGTGGGATATCCCTTTACGTCAATCACTGCTTGACATCTTCTGCCCATAGAGTCAATAAGCCTAGCACAAAAATCGGGTGGTATTTTTTCCCGTTCTTGTTTTAATGCGTGCCAAAGATTCTCTATCGGGTTCAAATCAGGTGATTGTGAAGGCCAGCGCATCACCCGAATCCATTGTTCAGGAAACCAATTCTTGGCCAAGCGAGATGTGTGTTTTGGGTCATTGTCTTGTTGAAAAATCCATGACAGTGGCAAATCTTCTCATTAGGAATTAAATTATTTTCCAATATCTCAAGATACATTTGAGCATCCGTTCTGCCATTTATCTTTGCCAACGGCCCCGTACAAGACCGTCGAAAATAACCCCATACCATGATATTTCCACCGCCATGTTTGACAGTAGGTACAAGTTACTTTGGGTCACATCTTAAACCAACTGGTCTTCTTATATAACCAGTACAATCATTTCCAAAGAGACTGAACCTACTTTCGCCTCTAAAGATTACTAGAGACCACTGATTTTGAGTCCAGTCTTTATGTTCCCTAGCAAATTTCAATCTCTCTTTCCTGTGACGCTTTGTAAGGAGTGTGGCTTTTTAACAGCACGCCTACCATGAAGATTTTCAGATAACAGACGACGCGTAATAGTCATGTCTGACATCAATACACCCTGATATTCCTGCCTTAGTTTTTTATTAACAGCAGTTTTCTTGGCTTATTTTGTTACGTTAAAAACTAAGCACATTTCTAATAAACAATAACTGTTTTAGTCTTCAAAATGTTCGTCAGCATGTACACGATTAATAAATAAATATTGTAATTGTAATTGTTGTTAAGACTAGAGATGGGAATTTAAATGTTTCCATACTTTTGTTCGCCACTGTATATGCAGGCCGTTAAATAGTATTTTTCAATCCATTTAGAAAAATGTAAACCGCGGATACTTATTTTCTTTAGTTACTGATATACAGGGTATTCAAGCTATTAAACTGAATTTAGAGGGCTCGTGCGATGTATTAAATTCCTATGCTTCAAAAAGTGTCCAGTTTTTTGCTATCACATTTGGCTCTCTCACAAAAAACTAAGTTCATTCGTAAAATAATTTTCTGATACCTCAAATAGGAAAATAGTAAACTAAATAATAAAGTTGAACGACTTTAAATTTAAAATTCAGTTCGATAATTTGAATGCCCTGTATATCGGTGACGAATGAAAACAACTATCAAGTGTTATATATTTTTATAAACGGACCAAAAAATACTATTTAATGAAGTATTCGTATATAGAGGGTGGCATTAAAAAAAAAATCTAGTTTGGTTTTGTAAACCGTCAAATTCGACAAGTTACAAATCTTGTATTCATATTTGGCTTTCCTCACAAAAAACTAATTTTATTGGCACAAGAATAAGGAAGAAAAGAATAAATTGAGTCAGCCACTTAAAAGTTAAAATTCGGTTCAGTAAAATTAATGCCCAGTATATCGGAAAAATCTGAAAACAAATATGAAGTGTTATATATTTATGTAAAGGGACCGAAAAATGCTATTTAATAAAGAGGGTGTCATTTAAAAAAAATCTTAGTTGGCTTTGTAATCTGTTAAATTTGACAAGTAACAAATTTTATGTTAACGTATTTAGCTTCCTCATAAAAAGAAACTAGGTTTAGTACTGAAAGAATGTTCTTAGTAGGTAGAATAAGAAAAGAGGTGAATTAGATGAGTCACTTAAAATAACCTGTAAATATTTCATTTGTAAAAATGTTGTTAATGTTGAAATTTAAACAGTTAAGAAATTATTTGCATTTTTGTTGTTTACTTGGGCAAGAATTGGGTTAAACAATTAGAATTCGGCAAAACAACGTAATTGAATTTTAAAAAATTTTGTAAGATACATACTGCCAGCATAACGCATGACTCTTATTTTAAACCTAAACTGTGAATACAAATTGATACGTATATTTTACATAAAATCTGAAAGTTAATATTGTAGTAAGTAAGTATATAAGAAATTTTGGGTTGGTCTAGGTCTTATTTGATTGATTACTCAGCTATTTGACTAAACTATTGTAATATTAAAACTTACTGCTAAATTTTAAATTCAAGTGAGCTATACCGCTATTCATCTTTTTTCTTCAAAAAACTTTTTTTTTCTTAGCTGCACCAAATTATTTTCACCCCTCTCTAGGCTAATTATTAATTAAATATATATATATATATATATATATATATATATATATATATATATATATATATATATATATTAATTTATTTTAAACAATCGTCTTTTTTTTTCTTTATTTGCCATTTATGCACCAGAATTAAGATTTTCATACTTTTGATTAATGTTTATGTAGTCAAAATATTTTACATGATAAAGGCTCAAAGTATTTTATTAAGGATTTTCAGGTGAGATCATTTGAATTTGAGATATTCGAAAAAAATAAAACCGGTCAAGTGCAAGTTGAACTTGCGCAATTAGTGTTCCGTACGTTGATTGCTTTTCAAATAAAAAATGTTGTCACAGAGGTATAAAATGATCAGTGACTTCATAAAACACACCCCAAATGAGTTTTCCACAAAGTTTGTTTCCAATCTTTACTGAAATCTGATGACCTTCAAATTTTTTTTTTTTTATGTTCCTGATAAATTATTAAAGGTAATGCACTCGTGATAATTTTCGTTCAATCTACACCCCGTGGAGAATATTCCAGAATTTTTTCAAAATTTTTTGATAAGTACTTTTCGAGATAAGGCGGGTGGACAGCGATTTTTCGCGATTTTTTAAAAATAATACAAAGAAAAATGCGCGCAAGTATTACATTATATATATATTTTTTACTCGTGTTTTCACAAGCTTTCATTTGACACTACACTCGATTACCTAGTAAAAAAATTTTTTTTTCACTTCCGATTTCACCCCCCAAAACTAACCCCTTAAGTCAAAATTTAACTTTCAAAACTACATGGTTCTGATGAGGCCACTAATTCTTATATTACTACCAAATTTCCACTTTCTATGACAAATAATTTCGGAGAAAATCGGGTGTGTTAGACGGACAGACAGACAGACGGACAGACAGACGGACAGACAGACAGACGGACAGACGGACAGACGGACAGACGGACAGACGGACAGACGGACAGACGGACAGACGGACAGACGGACAGACGGACAGACGGACAGACGGACAGACGGACGGACGGACAGACGAACAGACAGACGGGCAGACAGACGGACAGACAGACGGACAGACAGACGGACAGACAGACGGACAGACAGACGGACAGACACCGAAGTGATCTTATAAGTGTTCCAAACGGAACACTAAAAATGATCCGTGAAAAAAAAATCTTTACATATTTTCTGCCACGCTGCACATGTGTATGCATTTAATATAGATTTTACAAATTTATTGCGCCCATTGATAAAAATCACACAGTTTTTTTTCACGAGGTATGTATATTTTAAATGTGTCAAATGAGGACGGATGTATTGATTTTTATCTAAAAGAACATTGAACCTGGACTAGAAATATACTGATAGGAGTGTACGCGTTACTTGAAAAAAATTACAAGTGTTAAAAAGTCAAATAGTTTAGTTACCTGATAAATAAACTACATAATTTTCACAGTAGCTAAGCTACAGATAACTACGGCTACTTCTTAAATTAATTTTTGCCATAGAATAATTTTGTTTTACAAAAGTATCATAGTAGCCAATAACTATGTTTCAAAGTAACTTCATGAATATTCTGAGAAAAGAGTAAGAGCTATTATTTTTAAAAGTAGCTGGTTGCTGCTAACTACCTAAAACTTAGCTACATAAGTAACCTAAGTATTCAGTAGTTCAGTACAGTCCCACTCTATATACAGTGTCACCAATTAGGTACAATTCTTATTATTAATTTTTCCAAAAAGTAAAAGTTCTTATGTGATGAAGAACTCTGTTTTATAGTAGCCAATGTTAATATTAATAGTCTCCGCAAAACATAAGAAAATATTACATTACGATATTG
Organism: Pachyrhynchus sulphureomaculatus; assembly: GCA_019049505.1. Taxonomy (NCBI): domain Eukaryota; kingdom Metazoa; phylum Arthropoda; class Insecta; order Coleoptera; family Curculionidae; genus Pachyrhynchus; species Pachyrhynchus sulphureomaculatus. The sequence goes on from CM032454.1 coordinate 71,176,143, forward strand.
AAAATTTTAGGATGATGCTATGTTCATCAATAAATAGCATACAAATTTACGTAAACCAGAATAAAGTTTTTTATTCGATTTTAGGTTATATAAATTACACAATTTATTTTATTTAAAAAATTAATTTATTTAGAAATCATAATCAACATGATAATTATTAAGTTTTTTCGAAATGAAATTTTGTATTATCTATATTATAAAACAAAATTTTTACTTTGAAAAGTGTAAGAGGAAAAAATTATTATATTGTAGATCCTAATTATAATATTAATAAAATGTATAAGCAATTTCTAATAAACTCAGTTTTATAATTTCTAACTTTTTATTAATACATTGTAGTATGTAAAAACTTTAACAATGTAAATTTACCACAATTTCTGAGCACGTCTTTTCATATTAAAGTTACAATTTTTTATATCATATGTCACTTTAAGTGCTTGTGTAAAGGACTATCTCTTCTATTCAGCATCACTCCTATAAAAAAAAATAAATTGAGATTTAAATATATCTTGAATTATACAAAGAATTCACATATGTAATGTCTCAAAAAAAAGGTTTGTTTTCGTAGAAATTGCAAAAATTTAAGGCACCTTATACAAAATACGCAAATTTTTAGTGTTTCTGACACATCAATAATTTTGAGCAAAATTATTGTATGTGTGAAAAATTTGGGTACATAATGATATGTAAAAAAAAATATTTAAGAACTACAAGTATTAACATAACAAATAGCCACATTTGAGAATATAAAAAGCAAATAGAATAATTATATAAGATTTCTAGCCTCACCTACAAAAAAACCTTGTTCAGTGATCTTTTACAAATCCGATTACCCTTATTTGAATATAGATATAGTTATGATAACCTGGTTAGTTAAGTTAAAACGCACCCTCTAAAATTTTGTTATATTAATTATCAAAACTTACTTCTTTCCATTAGCTTTCTAAATGAAATGAAACGAATTACTTTGTTATTTGTCATTTATTTTTTTAATTATCTGCTACTGCGATTTCGTAGGTGTTCTACATTGTCAAGCATAATACTACAATGACAATATAGAAAACCTACGAAACTGCAGTAGCAGATAATTAAAAAAAAATGTGACAAATAACAATGTAATTCGTTTCATTTCATTTAGAAATTTAAAAGGTACTGTTACAAAGTAACGGACACCTCAATTATACAATTTCCATTAGTATTTTCTCTAAATATCATATATCTCTTTTGATAAATACATATCAATATAAGAAATTCAAAATTAACACTACAAAAGACCTGTTGTGTTGTTTGTAAATACAAAATCTCTATATGTATATATATATATATATATATATATATATATATATATATATATATATATATATATATATATATATATAATATATATATATATATATATATATATATATATATATATATATATATATGTATATACGAGGCTGGTTTGAAAAGTCCGTGCAAAGTCCGAGAGATGGCACCACCGGCGCGTATCGAGGTCATGTTTAGTTAGTAGCATCTCTTGAATGAACGCACACCAAGTTTCAGCCATATTGGTCCATTTCTTTGTGTTTGGCATTCGTGTGAATCAAGGAAGTCGAGTGATTTTCAAGAAATGGACGAAAAAGAATTTCGTGTGTGGTGATTAAACATTACTTTATGAAAGGCAAAACGCCTCAGGAGACTAAAGAGAAGCTTGATAAACATTATGGTGACTCTGCACCTTCGATTAGAACAGTTTATAAGTGGTTTCAAAATTTTCGGACTGGCCATATGGGCACAAGTGACGCTGAACGTTCTGGACGGCCTGTGGAGGTTACGACTCCAGAAATCATTGATCAAATCCATGATATGGTGATGGATGACAGAAGAGTTAAGGTGCGTGAGATTGCTAGTGCTGTGG
>CM032454.1:71178142-71285300 GCA_019049505.1 Pachyrhynchus sulphureomaculatus
ACAATTACTTAAAGTTGTTGAACGATGTTTTAAGAAACGACTTATACATCCATGCATAGATGCGCCACTAACATTAGGATATACGCCTATAAGATGTTTTTGAATCATCTAGTATGATATAATATAATGGGCAGTTAAATTGATTTTAACACTGAAGAAATAGATCATTACAATAAAAACGTAAAAAATAAAGCAATAAAATAATTTTTTCATTATCTACAGCTACTGAAAATGGAAAAGTACACCATCTGACACCAACTAAGAAAAAATTAACCAGCCAAGCGATATTATTTTTAAGATATTTAAAACACTTATTTTAGCTGCGTTATAAAATCCATAAAATTTTTACATCAAAAATGACAAAAATGAATGATTATACAAGTAAGAGAGAAACAAAAAAAATATCAACTGCAAAACAAACACAAATAAAGAAAATAAGATATAAAGTAACAATTGATTGAAATAAGAATAAAAAAGATTTAGAAATTATCCAAAATTTGAGAAATTGTTTCTTGTATATCAACAGACTAAAAATAACAAAAATATATATTTCAGCTGTGAGCACGGGTTTTCTCACTTGTAGATCCGTTTCGGACGTTTTTCTTCGCCGCATCACGGTTCATCAGTCTGAGCCTAGGATCTATCAAATGAATAACATAACTCAAAACACTATTATAGTACTCTGGCGTGACATCGCGGTACAACAAATTGTGTCTCTGACTTGGAAATGGCCTAAAAATTCTATGAATGCCTACCCTCGGTCGGAGTCTATTAAGACCACCCCCTGGCAGCGAAATTGTTACTAATATAATTACCACTGAGAACAGTTCGATTATTAGTGTTCTAAACCCTGTTATAAAAAAATGTACTACACACAATATCGCTAAAGTGCAAGTTGGACTAGCGCAATTGGTGTTCCATATATGTGCCTTTAAAATAAACATTTTTGTACGGAGGTTTAAAATGATCAAGTGACTTTCTAAAACACATCCCAAATGAGTTTTCAATAAAAGCAATTGAGAGCCCAGATTACAAACATGTCTAATCTGCAGATATTGACCCAGCAGGCTAATGAGAAACCAACCAAAATAAGACAAAAAGTTCCTAACAGTACGTATCTTAAGAACCAATATGTGGTTTTAACGTTTTTTCTTAGTCAATAATGTGATAAGAGTTATAGCATCTTGGCTACCTAATAGCCAATAAATCAATCTAATTCAATTTAGAATCTAGTTTTAAAGTTTTAAAAACAAATATTTACTACCTAAATATTTGTTTAATTATAAATAAATAAAATAAAAATTATTTTCTACTCGGTACCGTGATGCTTAAAGCAGTTATCACTCCAATACTCGCGGTTCAATTCACACCTTTCGACGAAATAAACCTTCACTATTTTGCGGGCCACTAGTTTTTTTTATACCAAATAAATTTTTAAACGTAAGGCACTCGGGATAATTTTCGCTCCAGCTACACTTTATGGAGACTATTATTTATTATATAATTTTTTTTCGAAATTTTTTGAACAATACTTTTGAAGAAGGTCGGTGGACACTGGTCTTTTCTTTTAAAAATAATACCAAGAAAAGCGAGCACAAGTATTACATCATATACAGTCTTGGCCAAAAGTATTAGCACCCTACAATTTGCTTCGTTTCTTTTCTTGTGTTTCAGGGTAAAAAAATTAAACTCGTATGGTTTTTGTAAAAATCGTATATTGAGGTAAAAAATTATGAAATAAATTAATATTTGGTGTATCCGCCCCTATTTTTAATTACAGCAGCAATTCTTTGGGGCAAGCTGCGTACAAGGCTAGTACTTTCAGTTGTATTTATGGCATTCCACTCATCGATCAAAGCGCTTTTTAGCGCTACTTTTGATGTTATGCTATGCTCCCGTATCTTGCGCCTCAGAATACCCCAAAGATGTCGACAGGTTTAGATCTGGAGACTGCGCTGGCCAATCCAACAAGAGAATGTCATTGTCTCTAAATCAGCGCATCGTAGCCGCTGATTTGTGACAAGGTGCATTATCTTGATGGAATTTGATGTCGTCTAAATTAGTGTCGCCAAAAATGCGCGTTAGCGAAGGCATCAGTACAGTTTCTAGTACATTTATGTACTTTTTTGGCTGTTCAAGCAGCCTTCACAAACAAACATTTCGTCAACACCTTTAGCAGCCATGCAGCCTTAGATTATAATGCTGCTTCCTCCGTGTTTTACAGTAGGTACCACGCAATCTGAATGGTATTCTTCGCCGACACGCCGCCTCACGACGAATGTCACACCTGACGTTTCGAATAGCTGTAAGAATAGAAAAAATACTCAATTAAAAAATTAGTTATTATTTTGTCTAAAACGGATTAAATCAAGAGTAATTGTAAGTAGTTATTTGTTAAAATAAATCATATAAAAACTTACCTCAAAGTTGGATTCGTCGGACCATACAACATTAGACCAATACACTTTCGCTAAAATGTTGGTGCTTCAGAGCCCACTCTAAGAGTTTCTTTCTACTTGTCTCTGAAAACCAAGGCTTCTTTCTTCGCTTTTGCACCCTCTTAATCCAGCCTCTTCCGACAGAGTTGCAGCGAGCTCAGATGTTTTTTTTTCGATTTTTAATAGACTCGTCGGGATGAGTTTTCTCCCGTGTCCTGTCGCTCATTAGTCTTACGTTTTCTGCCCGTTCTCATTTTGTTGGCATGGGAGCCAGTCTGCACAAACCTTTTAATTAGCACATTGCACTGCGCACCGAGAATATTCACTAGCTTGGCTATTTCTACTTGGGACTTGCTTTGTTCATGTAGGATTTGAATTTTAATTCGTTTTTCGAAACCAAGCTCACTTTTCTTAGGCATTTCTCAAATACAAAAATGTCCAGTTCACAAATAAAACCACGCACGGAAGCTTCTTGATACTACAAATAGTAAAAAGAAAAGAACTGATAAAACATTAAAAATATTTTTCAAAAAACCTGATTATCGCATTTTTGTGGGCCAAGTGTTTTATGGACCTGTAAAAGAGATTGTCTATTGTTTAAGTTAGCTTTTGACAGCGCCGCCTATAGTATCGTTAAAACCATTTGTCTTTTTTTTAAATATTTTATGAGTTTCACATGTTTATTAGGGGTGCCTAATACTTTTGGCCAAGGCTGTATATTTAAACTCGTATTTTTACAAGATTTCATTTGGCACCTCACTCGATGATCTGGTAAAAAAAAATTTCAACTTTCTATGTGAAATAGTTTCGGAGAAAATTAGGTGTGACAGACGGACACCGAAGAGATCCCATAAGTGTTCCAGACAAAACTTTAAAAATTAACAAAGTCCATATTTCAGAGAAAGATATTTTAAGAGAACAGCAGCTACTACTGAAATATGAACTATGTTTCAAGTTAAAGATTTTTTATTACCTAGTGAAAACCATAATGATAATTGTTAGTAAAAATTGCTTTGTCAGCCTGTGGCCTTAAATAGTTTCCGACGAAGGGCAGATATGGTATTAAATTTTCAAGCGTTTACAAGCTAGAAATAAAATTTATTGTATCTTACTGCGAAATTATTTCTTACTTAATATCATCATTTCAGTAATAAAATTAATCATTTTATAGTTTAGAAACGCTTATAATAATGACAGATTTGTACAAAGTATTATGTTCACTGCCATTTTCAGCAATAAAAAAGGTTAGTAGCCGTTGACCCAGTACTTCCCTGTGAAGTGAAATAAACACTGAATTTAATCCATATATATTTCATTCAAAACTAACAAATATCAGTCAAAATTCGCTAAATAAAAACACGCAAATAGCTAAAATATAACTAATAAAATAAAAACTAATTATAATTTCCTAGGATCATTATAAACAAGGAAAAACTAAAAATGCTATTGCTTTCTTTTTGAGGTCACTCCATTAATCACATCCTGGACATACTGTTTCAGTTAAGAATTAAAATAATGAAAAAATAATATAATTTTCAGATTTTTCAATTCCAAGAACCTCAAAAAGGACACGTATTACAGGTGTCCGCAATTTAATGCACCAAAAACCAGATAATCTTGTAGACAGTTCAATCAATAGATATACAGATGAAAACTGAAAATTAATATAGGGATCCGGAAATGCGAAGAAATGCGAAAAGATCACTGGACAGGGTGTATTTCGTTGTATGTTTTGCGGTCAGCTATAGAGGATTCTAACAAAATATATTTCCTGTTCGTAAGGTGGATTAAAATTTATATTTTTCTTAACAGTAATATTTTATATTTTGAACATTACACCATAATTAGAAGTTGAAATATATCCTGCAATTTTTATTCCACTGGTTGAGGCAAGTATTACATTCGTGAAAAATCAAGTTCAAAATTTTTTATTTAGGTTTCAGGATCAGATCATGAATAACATAGTTTTACAATTTCTATCAGTTCGTCTGTCTATCGATCTGTTAGTCCATTAGCTTGTTGATATGTCTGTAGGTCTATGGGCACGATAACAATGAAATGAAACAATATATGAATTTCAAATATGGTTCATATATAGTATCTAAAGGTTGAAATTCACCTTAGAGGGATATAAATTCGGAAAAAGGGGTGAAAAAGGTGGAGTCGATTAATAGATTTCGTATAATTGCAAAAATTTATATAAAAAATCTTCTTGTTTGTTGGTTGTTAATGGACAAATTTTAAGCTTAATGATTTATAATCAAATAACTAAATGTTTAAAAGAACAAGGGAAAAGATTACTGAGGTTTCTTGGAATATATTATCATGTCAGTGAGAGGCTTTATTCAGTGTAGGAATCTGAAATAAACTTATTTTTTCACTATTTCCAATTTTAACAAAAATGGTATGTAGAGGCAAATGTGTGGTTTTAGTTCAGGTTAAATATTTCTGCAGAACTTTTTTTGGTAACTATCATTTAAAATTATAAGTATTTTTTTGTAATAAGTTATTGTTTAGTGTGAGAAAATTAAATTCGATATTTATTACGGAATTTTCTGGGCACTTGGTAAATCATCTAATCAACTTACTTGCACGTTCATATTTTTGGCATTTAGACGATAATATATATCTAATATTCTTTGACTGTAGTGTGTATTAACAATTAATGGGGTAATAAAATCTACTTACTTCAAAGCAATTTCTGCTGTACATTGATGTAGAACCGACGAAATTTCTTTCGCTGTTTGTCCCTTAGCACCAGTTAGTATAAAGGCGAGGACAACTTCTATGGACCAAGGGCTGAAGACAAAATTCTCATTAGGTAGAGTTTTACAAATTGCCTGTAAATAAAAAATTAAAAGAAATTTACAACACAATATCACAATACTTTTATTTTTGTTGACTTAGATCAGGCTGTGTTTTTTTTATAGATTTTGGATCTTACATCAACGCATGTTTTATTTCATCACGTTAAGGCTTATTCCAAAATGATAAAGTATTAACAGCTGTATGCCAATATTTCCTCATGTTTTCGAGAAATATTTAGCAAGACACGATTAGTTGCTGTAGCTATTTGCTACTCTTAGTTGAGTGCTTCTAAGTATCAGTACGCAAGAATTCTGACCTCTCCATTCTCAAACAACCAATGTGTTCAGGAGTTGTTAAAGATTTATGTCCACAGAATTAAAACCAATTGATACTTCTCAGCTCAACCCCGTTAATCAAATATTTGAAAGCTTTTCAACATTTAACAAAATTTTATTCTCGAATAAGGATAATGTTTTATCTTGACAGCGAAGAAACAGAATGGTCATTATTTGAGTCCGACAAATCCAAAACTAAAACACTTATATCCTTTCCTGTTCCCTGAAGTGATGACTTGAGCCGAAATGTCAGAACCGTTAATAAATAAGTAAATGAATAAATACGAGGGTTGCTTGGAAAGTAACCTCCATTTCAATATAAAAACAAGACAGACATAGCTACCGAAACTTTATTTTCTGTTTAAAGCTACAGCTCTACACTATTTCTAAACATAAACATCATTTAAATTTAGACTTTTATCATATCGTTTGGTCAGTTTTGAAATCCCTTCTTTATAAAATTCTGCAGCCTGACAGTCTGTCATAACATCCTGCAGTTGTTCATCGTCATCAAAGCGCTTGGTTCCAAGCCATTTCTTCATGTTCAAAACCATGTGGAAATCGCTGGCAGCTAAATCTGGGCTATAAGGCGGATCTTGTCTTTGCCTTGCCGAGAACAAGTATTCTCCTGCAAAAACATGACATTAGAATTTAGCAGCACACGGCGTTTTTTTTTTTGATAGCTCTTCGTAGGATGTTTAAAGTTTCTTAATAGACTCGAGAATTGATAGTCATTCCGTGGTCCATTAACCATAAAGTCCATAAAGCCTAAGACCAAACCCATTCGTTGTATTTTGTAGTTCTTGGAAAGAACTACCCACCGAACGCAGAACTTTTAGTAGCCTAATTTTCTGTGAAAACATCGTACAAAACAGTCGGAGAAATTTACGAAAATTGCTCAAAAAGTTCTGAGTAGTGAACCGTCGGTTTTTGTGGACTTCCGCATCAACTTTCTGATGAGTTTATCACTCACTACAGATGATCTGCTACTCCGTCCATTCTTCTACTTTTAAACAAACTAACTTACTAACAATCAGTACCTTAACTCATATCGTTTTGGCTATATATAGTACATAGTCCACGATGAGTCTCTGCTGCTAACAAAGTTTTGCCGATTGAAATCCTATAACAGCACGCACTTTATATTTGGCGGGTTTTTTTCTATTTCAGCGCTCATTTTCAGTGACTATAATATTCAAACAAACAGGAATACGACCTTCCCTCTGTACTACTGTGTGGCTACGGAATTACTATACCTGTCGGCACAGTGATGGCTGTCCAATGTTGCTAGATGAAATTTAAATCTCTCTTAAGTTATGTTATCGAATTTACGCATTTCATAGCTGTATCTGACGCAGACTATGCCGAGTTTTTATAGTCAGAGCTATATAAAACACGGTGCCACTTAAGAGAAAGCATGTCAGCCAACCTAAGCTTAACCTCAACACTGAGTATATCTTTATATCTATATAAAAGTTTGAACTTGATGATTTTTGTAGTAAAAAATGATGTATGATGATCTAATCTCAGATTAGGGTCAAGACAAATGCCCAAAATTTTACTAATCTCAGAAGAAGGCAACCGTACCCCATTAAGTCTAATATTAAAATAATTATAAGCAAGAAGGTTATCCCTGTTAAAGCCAAATGTAATCAGTTGAGTTTTGGTGTTTTAGCAATTGATATATACTTTCAAGATCGCGTTAAAGCCCTGAGATGCAAGTGAAACATTATTTTCAGTAAACGAATGATAGATCCGTAAATCGTCAGCATATTGATGATAATGGCTATATTGGAGATGATGAAGAAAATCTGCCGTATATAAAGAAAACAGAAGGAATCTCAGCACATTAGCTCGAGGCACTCCTTTATTCAACTATAAAATTTTAGATGGATTCTTTGATGGAATAATTATCATTTATACCCTATCCGTTAGATACCTTTGGATGAATGTAATTGCATTTGTATTCAGACGGTAATATATTAATTTCGTCAGTAAAATTGAATGACTAAGAGGGTCAAATGCTTTTCTATAGTTAATTAATATGAAACAGGAATCGTCTGTAACATGAAGCAATGCGGTGATTGTACTATGGGCGGTACGACGTCCAGATTGTATTGATGGTTAAATATTATTTTCTTAAACGTGTAAATTAAGCTGCTCAAAAATATCTTTTCGAAGACATTGGGCAAAGTATGCTTATTGGTCGAAAATTAGGCTCATCAGAAATATTACTTATCTTGCGAACCAGATTGATATGAGGTGTTTTTCAAAATGTAGGGAATTTATTTTTAGTTAAACAATGATATAAAATCTAAGTTATGGAATCTAAAACACATAGTGTTACTAAATATATAGTCTTAGATATAATTTGTGCTATAATTTCTTCAACCTTCCGCTCACTAACCGGGACGAAATTAATAGGTTAGTGATTAAAGGATTATTAGAAATATTAGAAGTACCGATACTATTAACGACAGACTTGTAGTTCTTCGTGAATGTCAGCCTATGAATTCGGAACGATATGGGATGTTAAGAATTGTTTTCAAATTATTGATGGTTACAACTACACAATCTGGTACCAGTTAGATGAGGAAATAACTTTCAGTTTAAACTCATATTGACCAGTCGTTAAAGATCAGAGGAGTGGCATAAATTGGCGTTCACTTAGGCTCAATTTGACTCCGATGAGTATTTCTTTTTGGGAATATACAGTAAAGGTTTATTGCTTCTAGCAGTTTATGGGTTTACTACAAATATTCTAAGATTAAACTTTTTAAGGGACACCTTGTATTTAACTGTTTTGGATGTAATAAAAAATTAACTTATTTTCTTCGAATTTATTTTTCTTCTTAACTACATAGGGTGAATTATAAGTAAGGGTAACTTTACGGTTTTGAGGGAAATACACAGTGACACTATTACTTTTTCACTGATGCTGTATATGATAAACTAGTAACGTAATTCACAAGTTGTCTATGTCATTATGAAGTTGTATTTTTCCCGATCTTCGTTTTACATCTTAATGCTAAATATTAATATAAAGATCTAGATATGACATATATATATATATATATATATATATATATATATATATATATATATATATATATATGTATATATATATATATATATATATATATATATATATATATATATATATATATATATACATATATATATATACATATATATATATAAAAATATATATATATATATATATATATATATATATATATATATATATATATATATATATATATAAAAACTATATATATAAAACTATACTGTAGAACAAGTAATTAAATTTTAGGCACAAACTGAAGCGAAGAAAATGGCTTGAAGACGACGAATACACGGGAAGATCAATGTAAATTCCAAAACCAAAAAGGATTCAAACAGTTATTCAATTTATGATAGATGACTATACTGGATCATTAAAAATAATTGCAGAAGAGGACAGCTTGAAGATGACAAATGCACGGGAAGACCAATACCAATTCGAAAACTAAGAAGGAGTTAAATAATTTCCCAATTGATAATAGATGACCAAAATATATCATTGAAAATTATTAAAGAAAGGTTCGATATTAATGATGAAATATTCACTTGATTTCGAAGGAAAATCTATTTATAACAAAGGATCGCGCAAAATTTATTTCGAGGACTTTAAAAGTTACTGAGAGTGAAACATTCAAAGAAAATTGAAACAAGTACATCGTGAAATCAATTGCTACTGGTGATACGACATATTGCCTTTAATAGTATCGACAAACACAAGCATCAAAGTGCAATATCGTCACCGTAAGCAAAATAAGAGAAGAACTTCCATTAACAACTAGAGCAATATTAATTGTTTTATACAATAGCAAAGACATTACGAGTGTTATTTGGAAATAATGATACCTCTGATGACTCTAAAATTCGTCATTTCGCACTGAATATCGTGAACAAGACAGCTCAGGCTTGATACATGATAATGCACCAATTCACACGTCATTCATTTTTTTAGACATTAAAATTAAGTTGCAAGGATCCGTTTCGATGGCATAGAGATTAATTAAAAGGTGAGATATGCCAGGATCCCCCCAGTTAAGTTAGTAATATCACAAAATCAACTTAAAAAATTGGTTTCATGTAATTTTCACACCATCAGGTTGAAAAATTAATCGTGATATTTTATGTGCATGTTGTTTTTTTTTACGAAAATATAAAATATTTTTAATATGAAAAAAATATTAGCCTACTTACCTCGTGCAACTCGCTCGTAAAAATGACGTTACAGTATGAAAATTCACATACTGGTTTGTGGCTTAGATTTAATGTAGTAAGTAAAAGTAAAAAAAATTATGATTACTAACTTCATTTCTGTGTGTTTTAAAAAAGACGATATACATAAAAAAAAAATATTTAATATGTACATCTTGTGAAACTGTAATTATAATTATTTCACGTCTGCCGTGCAATAAATATTATTTTTACTTATTACTACATATCTTTATGGTATAATTACACACGTAAAAGTTGTAATACAAATAAACATTTCCTGATAATACTTTTTGTTGTAACGTAAATTGTCAAATTTGGCCGGTAATAATGCTAATAATTCTTCAATGTGTGAAACACTAGTATTTTGGTATACTTTATTCTTGATACATTTGACAAGAATTCTAAAATATAGTATTTTTTTTGTATAGGTAACGATACGCACGCTAATAAATCTCTAGATCGTTACAAGATAAAACAACAATAAAATTAAAATAAAGCTCAACATCCAAAGAAAAATAAAACTTGAATAACCTACACAAACAATTAATGTTGAATTAGTTTGGGATACTACTAAAAACAGTTACATCATTAACGGTAATATAATCTATAGAGATAACAAAAACTACGGTTCAACAAAAAAAATAAAAGAACAATGATGAAAAAAAACGGATTGCTTCCTAAAATATCTGATAAAATCCAGAATTATACAAGGAATGTAAGAGTTAGTCAGACCAATTAAAAACGAGGAAAATTTTGTCAAAAAAAGGGAACATGACTTAAAGGGGCTTTATAAACAGTCATTCAATAAGGTAATAAACTAATAACCACTAATTAGCAAGCAACGTGTATGAAATAGTTGACTTTTCAAGAAATAAGTGAAACAGATTTTTTTTATGGATGTAGCACACTTGCTCCGGGAAAACGTGTGTGGCAAAAGCGCTTTACGTTGGTCTTGAATTGCTGTAAGTTGTACACGGTGACTGCTTGGAAAGTGTTGTACGAGAAGTAACATTGTACGGATGTGATGTATTAACGCGACGGGTATTAATAGCATTTACCCCGCTCTGTGAGGAATTTAGCGGGCCACATCTATCGAATACTTTTTACAAAAATACTTGCAGAATAAATTCAAGTTGCCAACCGTGTCCAAGGTTTCAAAGTTTCTGGTTAGTTCTGGATCTCCAATTGGGCGAACAGTTCTCTTCAGAATTGAATTCAACAAACGCAGTGTATGTTTGGGAGTAGAGCCTCGAACATGGGAGCAGTATTCCATCCTTGGTCGAATTTCAGCTTTGTACAGAATTAACAAAAGTTGTGCAGTCTAAAGTTTTCTAACTCAAAATAATATTTCCAGCTTTGGAGAAGCCTTCTTTGCTATTCATCCGACATGTTCATGCTCCCAAGTTATCGCCAGTAACTTGAGTAACGATGCTAGAGGAATGGAGTATCTCGACCTAACTATGTCGAGGTCCGCAACTTTGTTAGAAAAGACTGTCGCCTGGATTTTTGTCGCTTTAAATTCTACTTGGTTACTATCATCTCAAGGTAGAATTTCTTCCAGGTCTGCGAATATTTACATGAGTAGCCGATGTTCAATTGTTCAAAGTGAATAAAGAAATAAGCGTATTGTCACTTGCAAAGCTGTTGATTTCAGATCTACAATGAAATATATGGAAATACGTCCAAAAATATCGTGGAAAAGTGATTTTGCCTAATGCAAACATCAGTTGGTCACTCAAATCATACGATAATCACTTTTTCAGAAAAATGTTCGTTGTTTAATTGATTTAAAATTGCGGATTTAATAGAAAATCCTACAATATGCTAGCGTTTTTATGTTTCATTTACTAAGAAACAGCGTTCGATTATATAGCTGCAAGAGGATTTTTTTCCAGACGTTCCGTTCCCAGATTGTCGTTTGAAGCCTCCCTCTATAACTAGCTCCGCCGTTCTCTCCTTTTCCTTTAAAAAATGTACTTTGCTTCAATATGCCCCCTGACTCTTGAACATGACTATGCCACATTCGTCAGGCATTAATGCAATTTAAAACTACTACGAGATTACCAGTAAAATTCTACAGTTAGTAATTTGAGTGAATTCATTTTTAACTATTGTTACTAAAATAGCACTTCAATAAAATGTTTAGGTTTTATAGTAAAACTTTCATCAATGGAGTCTATTTTTCATTATCTTTTATTACGGAATATATTAGAACTAATATTTAGTATTGATAAAAAAAAAAATTATGGAAAATCAGGCAACAATTCCTAATAAGTTTTATTTAACAGTTTTATATGGCACTTACACACCTAAATTAAAACTACAAATATATACAAAAATAAATACTAGAATGAATACATACATTTTAAATTTATACAGTATGTCCTATTATAAGAAACTTAAGTAACAAGTAAATGATCAATTACAGATAAATATATTTATTCAATCTACAACTGCAAAGGGTAAGGGCACCACTCCACCAATAGATTCAAAAAATTGTAACAAACTCACAGCTACTAACAGGATGTTCGGGGCCAACCTTTTGATATATATATATATATATATATATATATATATATATATATATATATATATATATATATATATATATATATATATATATATATATATATATATATATATATATATATATATATATGTACATACATATATATATATATATATATTATATATATATATATATATATATATATATATATATATATATATATACATATATATATATATATATATATATATATATATATATATATATATATATATATATATATATATATATATATATGTACATACATACATATATATATATATATATATATATATATATATATATATAGAGATATATATTCATATGTATATATATATATATATATATATATATATATATATATATATATATATATATATATATATATATATATATAAATATATTCTGATAGACCATTCTGTCTAGATCGCAGTATAAAAACAAGATGTGCTTGTTTATGCCGAAACTATATTCCACCGTAATTGTTAATAATACCTTATTAATAAATTTTCCGTGCCCAGATTGTTACTAGATCCTGTATAAAATGTTTTTAAATCTCTTGGTAATATGTGATATCTTAGATTAAGTAAGAAAGAATACACTTAGTAATATGTGTACTGACTGATGAATATTTTTTTACATAAGAAAAATGAATACATTTGTACAATGACGGTAAAGAAAGAAATTCGCCAAAAATAAAACTCTATTTTTAGTTTTTCTTCTACAGTTAAGAGAGTTATAGAGTAATCCTGGGATAATTAATAGTTAGGGATATATAATAAAATGGTAAATTACTCTACCTTTTTTAGTTATTTACCTTTGTTAGGTCCAAAAATCTAATATATTCAGGCTTTGACTGAATAACTCAATATTGACTGAATGAGCAACAGGTAATGAAGTATAGCAAGTATAATATATATATATATATATATATATATATATATATATATATATATATATATATATATATATATATATATATAGAAAAAGCAATCAGTCGATACTGAAAGAATTAAATATAACCGTAAGATTATCATTGCTGTGCCTAAAAAGAATTCTTCAGTATTTTGAACATGTCGCCAGAATGTCAGCTGATATAGACCGGCTTATAATGATGGGAGAGGTCCAGGGTAATACTATAATTAAAATATATGATTCAAAGCGTAAAAAATGTTTTAAGAATAGCGATATATGAACATGCATTGGTATATTGTCCATATCGGGCGGATATTCTAAGCATTTTTAGTATTCCGTACGGAACACTTATAAGATGACTTCGGGGTCTGTTTGTCTGTCTGTCTCTCACACCTGATTTTCTCCGAAACTATTGTCATAGAAAGTTGAAATTTGGTAATAATATAGGAACTGATGGCCTCATCAGAGCCGTGTAGTTTTGAAAGATAAATTTTGACTTAAGGGGTTAGTTTTGGGGGGTGAAATTGGAAGTAAAAAACACATTTTTGTACTAGGTCATCGAGTGTGATGTCAAATGATAGCTCGTGAACACACGAGTAAAAAATATATATAATGTAATACTTGAGCACACTTTTCTTTGTATTATTTTTAAAAAATCGCGAAAAATCCTCCCTTATCTCGAAAAGTACTGATCGAAAAATTTTGAAAAAATTCTGGACTATTCTCCACGGGGTCTAGATTGATTGATGATGAGTGATGATTATCATGAGTGCATTACCTTTAATAATTTATCTGGTATATAACAAAAACACAAATTTGAAGGTCATAAGTTTTCAGTAAAGATTGGAAACGAACTTTATTGAAAACTCATTCGGGATGTGTTTGGTGAAATCACTGATCATTTGATACCTCCGTAACAAAATCTTTTACTTTAAAAGCAATTAAAGTACGGAACATTATTTGCGCAAGTTCAACTTGCACTTGACCGGTTATATTTATTTAAATCTCCCCGCTGCTACACCTAGTGTGTGCGAAAACTACTAAACTGTTTATTAACATAACTTAGGGCAATAATCCATTTAAATCATCATGTGATAACAGACCTTGTACATTTTTATGAACTGTCACCTCACAATCTTCCAAGAATATAAGGATAATCGAGGTTTTTCCAGTGTGGAACACTCTAGAATTTCCTACGCAGGTTTTCCTAAGTTGAACCCAAAAGTTTTAGGGATATTAAGATATGTTTTATATTGCCAAAAGATCTCACATTCGGAGCTTACCTAAATTTTAGACATGTACTAGTATGGGATATATCCTTTAAACTATGTTAAAATTAAAAATTTTGATTTATAACACTATGTCAGCCAACGACGTCAAACAGATCAGTAATAGTATTTAACTGATGCTAAATAATAGTTAATAGTTACATATTATTACATTTTTATAATTTTTTTCTTTGTCTTATTTAAAGAACAAACAAAAACAAATAAAAATGAAAACTATCCAACATTTTTTTTCTTAACTTGCAGACTAATTGCATGGTAAAAACTTAATTATATCCTTATATCCAATATACTGGAAGAATATCGAGAGAAATGCAGGGAAACGGTGGACAGAACAGTAAAGCCATTCCAAAGGGATCACGATCCTCAAAATTGAGGAAATCAATGGAGAGAGAGAGGGTATAAAAAGTTATATAACTGTGAAAAATAGTGCAATTTACTATTTCAGTCTATCCAATAGTCCATCTCTTGAATTTATATTAGAGAATATTTGTGAATGAATTATTGAACTATTAAAAAAGTCTACCATTTACTCTCGTTAATTATATTTACTTGTTAAGAAAACTCATTTACAAAGAGCCAGTTCATCAGTTAAAAGAAATATTTTTGAAATTCTCTGTTAAACTCTATCTCATTTGTAGAAATAATCCAGAATTAACTAGATAGTTACGTCATTTTTACTCTCTGTATATCATCAAAACTATTTAACGTCTACTGACCTAGGGTATCGCTTTTGTTTTACGGTTCGATATGGTTACAAATTGGTTAACAGTAGCAAATAATAGACTATAGATATTTATAGATAATAAATGGAAAACTCTATTTTCATGCTTTAAGTATTTTGACTGCAAATTTGTAAATAGTAAAATAAAAAATATAATACATTTGCTTACGGGTCTGCCTTTGACAGACAATTTCTTTTGTTAATATTGGTCGAAATTTTTTTGGGGGTACAGTGTGATACACAGATAAAGTGTTTTGTTTGGTGCTTTTCTTTCTTTAACCTTTTAGTAATCTTTAATTATTAGGACAAAATTTTATCTATTTAGATTCATGGTGTACTCTGTATAAACTGTTGATTAGCTTAACAATTTCTTGCCTTGGAATTTTCTCTGATGGTCTGTCATAAACTACTGTTTCTTTGTTAAAATTTAAAGATTCTTGGGCTAGCGCACTTGCAACATACGGATTGTCGTAGAAATTACTGGATTTTTTAAGTTCACTTGGGATGTTAGATTCCTGAATGGAGTTTTTTACTACTGTCGGATGAGCAAGAACCTCCCTAAAACAGAAAATTAAGTTAGTTCAAGTGATAATCGACGAAAAGTGAAAAATTAATTTCGTTAAATTAACCAAAATGATTCTACATTTTGGTTAATTTAACGAAATTAATGGTTTTCTTAATTACTAGTTTCGGGCTTCCCTGTAAAAATTACACAGGCCAACGATAAAAAAACGTTTTTAATAATTTTACCTGATTCCTATATTTTTTGATGTGCTGAGTCTGAAAATAATAATAAATGAGTCGTATCACCCACCAATTTTTCACATTTTAATATTCAAAATGTGAAAAGTTTATTTTTTATCATTTGAATGTTATTAGGTTGGCAATAAAATCAGATTTTTGTAAGGTTGGCAGTAAAATCAAAATGTTATTAGGTTAGCAATTCCGATAAATGCCACAGCTGTTTGTTTTCTTCCAGTTAATATAACCTCGCATTGCAGTGTTTAACCCATAGACATAGAGGATGGACTGAGCATTACCCTCACAAAATTGACCACTCTCTAGAAAGAGACAAAGCGTCTGTGCAGCTAATACCTGTTTCTTTTCTGTAGGCCTATAATAAACAAGGCGCAGTACCCCGAGATGGAATTCAAGGCGATATTAGTTCAAATAGAATACTTAGAAATATTATTGTCAAGGGTGCCATAGCTTAGCGGCATTCTAGAAAGAGACAGCTACCGACCGCTCATTCGCTTTGTCTCTCTCATACTTTTTGCCTCCATATTTACTTCACAGTGGGATACGGAATATTCAGACCATCCTCTATGTCTATGGTTTAACCCACGTGCTTTAATTCACACTCAAAGTATGGCTAATCGTGGTTATAAAAACTCTCCCAACACTTTTTGGTATATTTGTGGTGAGTTTGTAGTTAAAAAACATTACTGACTTTGTAAAAAAGTATACTCTGCATATTTTGGTGTAGAAATCAGTAATCAAGAAAAATGTTGAGCTCCTCACAAAGTATGTTATGTTTGTGTCGAGGATCTTAGGAAATGGTATAAGAAAGAAAAGAAAGCTTTTAAATTTGCAGTACTCGTGGTATGGAAAAACAAGAAAATCATTCGAATGATTGTTATTTTTGCAGCGTTGATGTGCCCGGATATAACTCTAAAAATAAGAAAGTAATTGTCTATCCTAACTTTACTTCAGCTAATCGGCCGGTAGGTCATGGACCGGAACTTCCTGTTCCTGAGCCACCTCAGTCTATTAATGACGTTTTACAGTTCAGTCCCGAATTTAATGAAAGTCGACCGGATGATGATGAGTTTCAATGTTCTCTAGAAAATTTAAAACCACAGTTGTTTACACAAGCTGAGTTAAGTGATTTAGTGAGAGATTTGGGTTTGACTAAGGAAAAAGCAGAATTGCTTGGTTCTAGGCTGAAAGAAAAACATTTATTGGAACCTGGAACATCTATTTCCCATTTTAGAACAACAGATCAACAGTTTGCTCAGTTTTTCAAGCAGAAAGAAGATTTGGTTTACTGCCATGATATTGGTAGTTTAATGAACGAATTTGGCATTGAGTACAAGAAGGAGGATTGGAGGCTTTTTATAGACTCATCAAAAACTAGTTTAAAAGGTGTTCTGTTACACAACGGAAATACTTATGCTTCATTACCTGTTGTTCATTCAGTCCATACGAAGTAAACTTACGAAAATCTTAACATGATTTTACAGAAAATTAACTATCCAGCTCGCGATTGGATGCTATGTGGAGATTTAAAAGTTGTCTCCATGATCCTTGGTCAACAAAAGGGATTTACAAAGTTTCCATATTTTATATGTGAGTGGGACAGCAGAGCAAGGGATCAACATTGGTCTAAAAACAATGGCCCGTAGGAAAAACTTTAAACCTGGGGAGAAGAACATTTTGCATAAAACTTTATTAGACCCAAAAAAGATTCTTCTACCACCACAACACATCAAGTTAGGCTTAATGAAACAATTTGTGAAAGCCTTGCCTAAAGATGGTGAATGTTTTAAATATTTGTGTAAAACATTTCCTTATTTATCAGAAGCCAAACTGAAAGAAGGGGTTTTCGTTGGGTCTGATATTCATAAAATGATGTTCGATTCCAACTTTGCAGCAACATTACAAAGGAAAAGGAGGCTTGGATATCATTTAAAGAAGTTGTGACCAAGTTTTTGGGCAATGTGAAAGACCCTAACTATGAACTTATCGTAGTTAATATGATAAACAAGTTCAAAAATCTGGGTTGTCTGATAAGCCTTAAAGTTTCCTAAAAACTTAAGCTATGTGAGTGAAGAGCAGAGGGAACGGTTCCATCAGGACATAAAGGAGATGAAGAAGTGGTACCAGGGAGGGTGGAATATCAACATGATGGGTGATTAATGTTGATCACTTCATAGAAAACAACAAAATGCATCACATCGGAGAAAAAGCTATACAAAAAACTTCACAGAGAAGAGGAAAATGAAATACAAAAAAATAAACACCTAAAATATTCGCATTAAAGTGAAAGATGTCATCGTGAGTAAAAATTGTAGCCTAATCAAATAAAAGTACAGTTTAAGTTTTTATTTTTTATGTACCAAATTTTCCCTATTTTGAAATTTAATCGATGTCATATTGTGAGAGAACTGTTGGTGATACAAAAAAAAAACTGATACCAGATACGGTTTCAGCACCCAAAAATACATAGCACTTAATGTATTGGTTTAAAAAGTTTTTACAAATATTTTTTTTTTATTGGCCTGTGTTATTTTTCTCCGAAAGCATCTATACTGATGTAGATGTAAACAAGTTATTAGTGGCATATACCAGTTTTAGTACTGGAGACTTATACTCCACTTATTGCCGTATGCGACATCAAATTACGTTAGCTGTTTACAAAACAAATTGTTCTTAAATATCAAAAATATGATTTTTAAAACGGAAGTAAGCTGTATAACTTAAAAATCAAATTTTTTGTCATTTTTTACTTTCTCGCGCTCTCAAAGCCATTCTTTGAAATTTTACCTGGTTTTTCGAAGAAGCTGTTTATTTAGAACACAGCATAAATATTTTAAATATTTCCTAAAATTGAAGGTACATACTGTGGTTATTTCTTCAATCGTGTTGCATTTAAATTTTGTGCCTAACCTATATAAAAATCTAACAGGAGAAAGGTTTAGTAAAAGACAATTAAAATGTTCTTGAACAACACTAACAAATGTAGCAATGGTAATGATGCCAAAATGAATGTCAAATTCACTATTTTCTCAGTGTGTTAGATTTATAAGTTCGCCAAAGGTGTCTTCACAGTTGTTTATAAAAAAACCCAAAAATGTATGAGTGTTCATTACTATGTACTTCCAATGAGCTACCATCTTTTGGAATCGCTAAGCGGATACAAAGTAATGCAATATTAGATTTTGAGAAAAATTGAAGTTTAAAAATTAAAAAAAAAAAATGTATACATTAAGACTAGTTTTGACGGAGAAAGGTTGCGTCCAATGGTAACAAGATTTAAAAAAGTTTTTTGTGCTAGATATATTCTTTACTGTTTCACATTAAAAATCACAATAAACTAGATTCTCTAACCAAAACAAAAACTATGATGAATCTCTAACTCCACTACAAATAACTTATGTGACACTGCAGCCTAAAGCGATACAAATTACATATAAACGGTTTATGAATTGTAAGTTAATACTCTGGGCCTGAGTCATTAACAATGTTGGTATAACAATAATTATCTCTGTTATATTGAAATATCTTTACCTTTGCGTGATGTAATTTGATTTAATTTTTCCACTACTACAGTAAAACGTTTTCAAAATAGTCGTGGAACCACATTCTATATTCAAATCAAACAGAAATCTGTTCATGTTTAGGATTTACAATAATACAATATAATATTGGTAAACTTTGAGGGTCAAGCGTACGATTTCTGCTAATTAGAGGATGAAAAGTTACAAAAATAATGTTTGCAAAAACCCTAGCTAGACAAACAGATAGCCTCAATTATTCATAGAAAAATGTTTCTTGATAAAACTAATTATTTATTATAATTTTTTAATTAAAAAAAAAAAAAAAACAGAAAGAATAACATAAAATAGTTGATACGAATCCAAATTCTTGCTGCGCCATCTATAAACTGAGTAACTTCTAATGATGACTATGAATAATAACTTTGTAAAGAAAGTGTAAGGAATTGATGTTGCCGTTAACAGTAAAGAAGAAATCTAGAACTCTGCTGCGTAAAGTGCAACAAAATGTATTTTATTTTATATATAATTACTAGCTGTGCCCGCGGCTCCACTCGCTTTAACCAGAGAATTATTGTTTAGGTTTTTTTTGCAAGAGAGCGCACTGACGGCTTGATTCACTATTATCGTCATTGCTTATTCCTTATGTTATCTAACGTAACAAAATATATACTAAAACCTGGCCAGAGAACATATGTATGAACCAAAAAAAAAACACGTATATATGATCAGTGGTTCTTACATTAACTAACAGACAGACAACAAGACTCAATTCTGCCAGTAAAGGTCAGTCAATAAGTTTTGAAAGCGACAACTATTGAACATAACTTGAACCAAATAGTGAACAACATTTTGAAGTTTCATCTGTCACATGAACACATCCGTGTTTGAGTATTGTTTAAAAATGGAAAAAATCGAATATCGTACAGTGACAAAAGTCTTCGTTTTGAAAGGTATATATATATATATATATATATATATATATATATATATATATATATATATATATATATATATATATATATATATATATATATATATGTATATATATGTATATATATATATATATATATATATATATATATATATATATATATATATATATATATATATATGTTACAATGGAGGGTTTCACGGATGGTAGAATGTAATAAATTAAAACTCCGGGTTTCAATCCATTCGTCTAACGTTTCGCCAAAATCTTATTTGGCATTTTCAAGTGTTCTTACTGCTGCTGCTACTCGATACTGTGATATTACTGCTGCTGCCGCTCGAAACTAACTAATCGAGTAGCAGCAGCAGCAGCCAGAGCACTTGAACATTCCAAATGGGATTTTGGCAAACGTCGTGCAACTTCATCGTTAGACGACCGGATTAAAACTCGGATTTTGAATGAGATATATATATATATATATATATATATATATATATATATATATATATATATATATATATATATATATATAAATATATATATATATATATATATATATATATATATATATATACATATATATATATATATATATATATATATATATATATATATATATATATATATATATATATATATAAATATATATATATATATAAATATATATATATATATATATATATATATATATATATATAATATATATATATATATATATATATATATATATATATATATATATATATATATATATATATATATATATATATATATATATATATATATATATATAAATATATATATATATATATATATATATATATATATATATATTATAATATATATTATAACCCATGCAAAGTTAGCGAAAATATTAAAAGAATCTACTCCTTCATTTCCAACTCTTCCTAAATGAACTCTAGAGCTTAAACGTGGTCGTACAAGTGTCAATGATGATTCACGTTGAGGACGTTCGAAAACTGCAACCATTGCAGGATCCGTTGTGCAAGTACAAGCTATGGTAATGGAAGACCGTCGATTAACCGCGATTTAGCTGAGGCTATAGGCATCTCACATGGATCAGTACATGAGATTATAACTAACGTTGTGGGTATGAGAAAGCTGTTCACAAGATGGGTGCCGTATTTGGTAACATTGGAACAGAAACGCACTCAAGAGAAAATTTCTAAACAATCTTTGGCTCGTTTCACAAGAATAAAACTGATTGTGTGCGTCGATTTGGAGCTATGGATGAGACTTGGGTATACCAGTATGATCCTGAACTACGACAATAAACCGGTTGTTCAGTTCCAAAGCAGCCAAAGTGATCAAAGTCGTCCAAAAAAATTATGGCATCAATTTTCTGGGATGCAAAAGGAATTTTGTTACTTGATTACTTAGGATTATTGTAACTTTTTGGACTATCCGGATGAGAAAATTTGTGAGAAAAGGTCCGGTTAGCGGAAGAAAAAAAATCATCTGTCATCATGACAATGCACCTGCTCCCAGAGGTGCTTTGGTAATGGCAAAACTCCTCGGATTAAAGTAAGAATTGTTGCCAGATTTGGCTCTGTCTGACTTTCATCTGTTTCCAAAACCTCAAAAGATTTCTACGTGGGAAGCATTTTTCAACAAATGATGAGGTGATAGCATTCGTAGATGGATATTTTGAAGGTCTTTTGGAAAACCACTTCAGAGATGGGGTAAATAAATTGGACAATCGCTGAAAAAATGTATTGAGCTTGAGGGAGATTATACTTATAATAAATGTATTTCGTCACATTAATTCATCTTGTTTCATTTCCATTTTCAGAACTTATTGACTGACCTATACATGATTAATAGTGTTTTTACTATAAATAACTTTGTCTGAATAGTTTATTGTGTTTGCATGTAACACGTGTGAAAAGTGTTATTCGTACTGATTGTGTTATTTATAGCCCTCTAGGATATTTGAGGTTGTATATCTTACCCTTCGGGTGCCTGACTTGAAAAGTATTGTGGATGAACCAAACCATAAGACTGTACGGTACTGGCATAAGTTTGAGGAACAACCACTTGAGGACTAACTAAGTGATTATAGGTTGAGATCAACTGGCCAGCCTTTACTAGAGATACCCATAGAGCAAGAGTTAATACAGGTAGATAAGATTTCATTGTAATCTGAAAAAAAATAGATGTCTTAAGCAATTTATTCAATTGGTTCAAAGAATATTATCATTTCTTAAAATAAAACAGTAATAGTAATCTTACTATTCAAAGGAGGGTTATTGCGGGAATACAACGAGCTAGAGGAGAAAGGTGGGAGCGCAGAAAGTAACCACTATCCTTGAAAATTTAGTTGCGATGGAGCGTTTCACATAGGTGGAACGTGTCTTTCGTGTGCACTAATTTAACATAAATTTCTTTAATTATCTCGAGACGTCAATTTCATGTTCAATATATGATTTGACATTAAGTGTAGGTCGTACGGAGCGACCAAGAATATCAGAGAATTTCGGCCTCTCAATACTTAAAGTATCAATTCCAATAAAAGCCTTTATAATTCAATAAAGTGAAGAGCCATGTCGACTGATGGAATAGTAGGTCTATATTTTTCTGACAATATAAATTATGCCGAGATGCTATAGGGAGATGATTAAGAACATCTTTGCACGTGCTTTGATTGATGCTTATGATCAGGGAAGGTCCCGCTCTTTGACAGTGATTAGAAAAGTTCTCAAGAAATAAATTGATTCCAAACTGAAATTTTTTTTATGGAACACCTCATAATACAAGCAGCGATGCGTCGCAATGAACAAAACATCAGAACAGATATGGTATATATGCTATTTGGTTATTGAAATTTGGAAACTATGTAGAGAGTGCTTTTTTATTTAGAGAATACAATTCAATAGAGAGTAATTCCATCAGATTTACTACAATTTCAAATAAGTACAGCGACATTTTTTTAAGTGTCTCACCTAACTCACTATTTTCCTATTCTACATATCAAAAAATACTTTCAGGGCTAAACTTAGTTATTTATGAGGAAGCCAAATATGGTAACAAAAAATTTGTCACTTGTCAAATTTGACAGATTACCAAGCTAACTAGGATTTTCTTAATGGCACTCTTTTTTTATAGTTCTAGCACACGTGCTACAGGGAAGTCCCTAAAGCACTCCAGGAGCGACACGTGTGCGGAAAAAAAAACGATTCACGTTGTTCTTGAATCGCTGTAAATTGTACTCGGTGGGGAACACAGCCCTGGGCAAATTATTCCAAAGGGATGATGTTCTCCATATAAAAGACTGCTTGAAAAGCATTGTACGCGGAGTAACAAGCTGAACCTCATACGGATGTGAAGTATTAGCGCGACGTATATTTCTTACATGCACCGCTTTAGGAGGAATTAAGCGGGCTACATCCTTTGAACGTTTTCCATGATAATTCTTGTAGAATAGACTCAAGTTGCCAACCGCTCTTCGATGTTCCAGCGAATCAAGGCCGTCGGTCAGTTCCGGGTCTTCAATCAAACGAACAGCTCTTTCTGAACAGAATCCAACAAATGCAGTGTGTGTTTGTGAGCCGAGCCCCAAACATGGGAACAGTATTCCATAGTTGTTCGAATTTGAGCTTTGTAAAGAATTAACAGTTGTTGTGGAGTGTAAAGCTTTCTGGTCCGAAATAAAATTCCTAACTTTTGAGAAGCTCTCGTTGCTATGCCTGCAACATATTCATGCCAGGACATATTTGCTCCCAAATTAACGTCCAACAAATTGAGTGACGATGCTAGGGGAATGGAGTGCCCCAACATGACTATGTCGAGTTCAGCAACATTAACTTTTTTAGAAAAAAAACTGCTGCCTGGGTTTTTGTAGCGTCAAATTCCACTTGGTTACTTTCACCCTATGATAAGATTTCTTCCAGGTCCCTGTTAAGTTGAACGATCTCCTACTGTCTGCGGATATTCGCCTGAGTAGCCGATGTCCGAGCGTTCAAAGGGAATGAAGTGATAAGCGTACTGTCGTCTGCAAAGCTGTAGATTGGATTCCCAGTCTTTTCCAGCAGATCGGTAATGTAAATGAGAAAGAGAGTAGGAGAAAGTATGTAGCCTTGGGGCACCTCGGCATTGATAGTGAAGGTGAGCACATATTAAGTAGTATTTTTCAGTCTCGTTACAAAAATGTAGTTCTTTTCAGTCGTTACATATATACAGGGCATTCACGTATTTAACCGAAATTTTAACTTTTATGTAGCTCACTCAATTTATTCTCTTCCTATCTTCTTCTATCTTATACTAATAAACTTGGTTTTTTTATGTAGAAGCCAAGTTAAACAAAATTTGTCACTTGTCAAATTTAACAGTTTATAAAAGCAGCTAGATTTTTTTAAATAGCACCATCTACACATAAGCACACCATTAAATAGCATTTTTTAGTCGGTTTACAAAAATATTTAGTCAGTTATTTTCAGTCGTTACCGATATACAAGGCATTCAAGTTATTAAACGGAATTTTAACCATTAAAAGGCTTATTGGATTTATTATCTTCCTATTTGGCACGATAAAAATTCGTTTACTAGTGAAAAAACTAAATCTGATAGCAAAAAAATTGTCTCTTTGTGGTGGATATCATTTAAAAAAGTGTAGTTGACTTTGTAATGTGTCAAGTTTGACAAGTAATAAGTTTTTTGTTACCATATTTCGCTTGCTTATATGCAGGATTCGCGATTTTAAAAAAAAAATTAGTTGGCATTGTAAACTGTCATATTTGGCTTTCTTATAAAAACTAAATTTACCAATAAAATTTTTTTTTTGATATCCCAAATAGGAAAAAAGTAAATCGACTGAACTACTTTGAAGTTAAAATTCAGTTCTTCTTCTTCTTCCGACTTATAGCTAGGCACTATTTTCTGTTTTCTTCGTTCCCTGATCTATACATCGTCGTTCCCTGATTTATACATCTCTTTCTTGGACGTTCCATTGATCTTTTTCCATTCGGCGTCTTGTCTCTTGTTGTCCGTACTATCCTGTTGTTTGCCATCCTTCCCATATGTTGATCCCATTCCTTTTTCTTCCTCTTATCCACTGGTTGATATTTTCTATAGTACATGTGCGTCTTATGTCTTCACTTCTTTCTCTATCCCTCAGTGTCTTGTTTGTACATCTCCTAAGTATTCTGATTTGTAAATCATTACTGGTCGTATCACGCTGTATATTTTTGTTTTAGTCTCAACGGAGAAGAATTTATTTCTAAATATGGTCTCATTGAGGCATCCCCCCTATCCTATTAGCCTTGTTGGCTTGATATTTTACCTCTTTCTCAATTTTTTTTCCGATACTAGATATTTTGATGCCCAGGTAATCGACCTCTATCACCTGTTCTATTGGTTTATTTTCCACCACCAACTGGCACATGATCGGCTCTTTTGCTATTAATTCAGTTCAATAACTTTAATGTTCTCTATATTGGTAACGACTGAAAATAGCTATCAAAGGTTATATATTTTTGTAACCGGAATGGAAAATGCTTGTGAAAAATTTTTAGTTATCATATTTGGCTTCCTCATGAAAAAGTGTAGTGCTGAAAGAATTTTCTGGGAATATAAAATAGGAACATAGTGAATTACGTGAGGCACTTAAAAAAATCTCCCTGAGCATATAACTAGCACTTATCGTTATAATCGCCCCCGGATATCTTAAAAAAAACCTGATGTAGGTGTGCGGTAGTAATAAAAAAGCTCAGAGAGATAAATCTATAAACCAGTTTATACCACAATATTTAATAGCAATATTTTATTAAAGAGCAAGGCCAAGTTATTTATTAACACAATATCGACTTCCTTATTTTCGTTAAAAATAAGTTTAGGTTTTTTTGTTTTGAGAATATTAATAAACCATGGGCCCGAAGCAAACCTCTTAAATGTAGCCACTAACTATTTATTGATTTTTTTCTGTTCTGCCATGCAGCCAGTTACTAACCGAATCATTTTATAGTATATTTTTAATCGATCAATAACACATTTGACACGATTGAGCCGTCGCGATCTAATACAAAATCAAGAAAAAGTAAATGACTTTCCCTAGGAGAAATACAGACAGGTTTTATAAGCTTCTCGCATTGGCTGATCAGATTATTTTAAAACAGACAGGTGAGCCTGACGATAATACATTTTGTGATACCACAAAAATTTGTACTACTAGCAGGGAAACAGAGAAAGAGTAAAGCTCAAAGCTCGTGCATGACTACTTTTTGGAATTAAAAATTGTAACTGAACATATAAATGTTCAATAGTCCTGAAATACGTCAATTCTTTATTAATGTTGGATATAAATTATAACTATATTTGCGTTACTCTACAAAACCTACGCGACCAAATTCCCAAATAATCCTTTATAGCTCGAGTAAGCTTTATTAAGCAACATCAATTTTGTCAAGATGAGGGAAGTACTAGGTATGGCCAAATAAAAACCTTAAAATAGTTGTGACAAATCTTTTGGATATGTTCAAATGGGTATGCTAAAATTGTCTTCGAAACTATTCATATCTTTACGCAAAGTTCGTGTTACGTTTTTTTTTTCTGTAATTATTTAATCTATTTGGTCATTTTACTCGTATTATGGTTTGCTCAAATTATAAAAAAAAAATCTTTCTCTCTCCCACTCTAACCGCTTTTTTTTTTTCGCATTAACTCCTGGATATAAGTCTCTCCTTTGTTTTTCCAGAGTTCTCGATCTCGAGCTAGTTGGTGCCAGTTGTGCCCTACCCTCATTTTGATGTCGACCAACAAGCGTTTTGGTGGTATTCCGGTACTTCTTTTGTTGACTCTTTCGGCCTCCACTGCACTACGCTCTTTGTCCATGTAGTATTCTCTTGCATGGCTTCATTATCAACCCCATTTTCATTTGAGCTCCGGGACTTTGCCCGCAACATCCGTCACCCCTGTTCTTCTGCTTATTTTTCTCAGTCCGGACGTGATCTCTTAAAGAAATCCCCAACATGGATTGTTCTATAGGTCGTTGTGTTGTTCTCAACCCGATTGGCTGATTGGATTATCAGTCATTGTTTCCATACCAGAAGTCAATGCTGGAAGGATACAGCTATTAAAAACTCTTCTTTTGAGGTTGACCGGTATTGTGAATTTTTTTAGAACCATGCTGAGTTTTCCTACGGTGGCCCAGGTCATACGGATCCTTTTCATAATTTCCGCCGTTTGGTTTTGCTTGCCCAATGTGATTGTGTATCCCAGGTATGTATAATCGTTTACGTTTTAGATCTTATTGCCATCTACTTCAATATTTAAATTTAGGTCCGTTATTACTTTGGTTTTGGCTAGTTTCATTTGTAAGCCGACTTTCTTTGATTCATCCTCTACTTCTGTTAGCATTTCCTGTAGTTTTTCTGCGCAATCACTTATTACTATATCGTCGACAAATTTAAGATGGTTCAGGTATCTTCCATCCACCCTCATACCTTTTACTTGCCAATTTAATATTTTAAATATATCCTCTTGTGCAAGAGTAAACAACTTTGGGGATATGGTATCGCCTTGTCTAACTCCTCTCTATAACTTTATTTTTGATGTTTTTATATATGATACATTTATTTTGATGGTAGCATTGCTATAAATTCGTTTTAGGAGTTCTCTATATCTTCGTTGTTCATTGCTTGAATGACTGCCTACAATTCTATGCTGTCGAAAGCTTTATTATAGTCCATAAAGGCCAAGTGTAGGGGTACATTATATTCATTGCCCTTCTCTATCAAAGTGCCTTTTGTTTGAAGATGATCTATGAGGTTATAGCCTTTGCGAGACCCTTCCTGTTCTACTGGCTGATAATCGTTGAATTTGTTGGCGAGTCTATTGGTGATTATTTTTGTTAATAGTTTGTAAGGGTGAGGTAAAAGATTTATTAGGCAATAGTAGTCTAGCTTGAGTTTGTCTCCTTTCTTATATAGCAAAATGATCTGTGAACTTTCCATGAATCCTGAACGATGCCATTGTGAAGACATTCATAAGTATTCTAATATATTTCAAAGTAGTTATACCTCCTATTACTATTATCTCCTTGGTAACATTGTCACTTCCAGGAGCTTTTCTGTTTTTCATCTGGTCCAAAGCTTTTTCGACTTCCCCCCTTTGGTGACTTCTGGAAGTTCTTCTGAGCCAACATTTAAAATGTTTCGATCTTTATTAGGATTTACCTCTGGTGTGGTAGAAGAGTACAGCTCTTTATAGTAGTTTTCGACGATTTCTGTTATCTGATCTTATATCTTTAATCATATTTGATATTTCCATCTTTGTCTTTCATTTGATATATTATTTCTCGCCCTTTGTTTCCTAGTATCTTGGTTACCTTCATGTTTTTGTTAGTTTCGATTAGTCTTTTTATCTTTTCGGTAATCTAGCTTCTAATATCCTGCCTTATTTTTTTTCTGATTGATTTGTTGAGTTCTTTGTATTCTGGAGAATTTCTGTTAATACCGTTTCTTTCTTTGATTATGTTTTTTATCTCTTGTACGCCATTTCTTATTGTTTTCTCCAAATTGTTGATGTCCTTTGATTTTTAAGTGCTCTGTTGGTTCAAGTTTTTTCTTTAGTTCTTTTTGATAGCTATCTTTGTTGTTATTTATTTCTTCTGTGGTCGAGAATCTTTTTGGTGTTATTAATTTCTTTCTCTTTAATCTTATGTTTATTTCTACTTTGGCTCTTAACAACCTGTGGTCACATCCCATAAGTTGATAGCTGAAACATCAGTAATAATAGATTTATAATTTGATATAATAAAGTCGATTTCATTTTTGTTCTTCCGTCTGAGCTCATCCACGTCCATCGCCTATTGTTGGGTTTTTGGAAGAAACTATACATAATCTTTCTTCTTGTATGTAATTAATTTATTTGTCGCCTCTTTTATTTGGGTTGCTCAGTCCGAATCTTCCTCTGTTAGGCACGTTATTCATATATATATATATATATATTATATATATATATATATATATATATATATATATATAATAAAAACATTAAAAATGGCATGGTCAATAATTACTTCCTTTTTAAGTTGGTCAAATTAATTGTTCTGTATGAGCTTCAACCCTTTAATGCAGAGACAGAATTTTTTACTTGTTTAATAGCATTAATCGCGTGAAATTTTCTGTACTTGTGAGATTGCTTTAAGCTTTGACTTCTACGAACGGTATAAATAATAAATAGAGTAAAGCCCAGGCGAGGTAAAGTAAATTTTGGCTCATTTATATCAAATATAGAAAAAATAGATTCAACCCCACCAATTATTATATATCCCAAAAATGACTAAATATAGACGAATCAGTTTAATATATAAAAGTTGACTAGTAGTAAGTCAACTTTCACTGTACTAATGTATAAATTTTAGGTACCTATAAACTCTATTACGTGAAATGGAACTTAATCGCTCATCTGACATATATAAATTTTACTCGAAATTCTCGATAACTGCATAAAATTTTCTACAAGGAATTTTTTTATTAATAATTTTTTATACTCCAGTATTTAGTAAGTTAAAAAAAATCATTTTTGTCCTTTAAAAAATATTCATGTTGTTCAAAACATAAAAGTAATTTAATCTTACAAGACAAGAAACCTGAAATTAACATTGTCGAGACAGCAAGAAATCAAAAATTTTCAATTATTAGGTTCAAACATATGTGCTCTTGTACAATTAGTGTTCTGTACGTTGATTGCTTTTAAAATAAAAATGTTTGGTACGGTGGTATAAAATGATCAGTGACTTCACAAAATACACCCCAAATGAATTTTCAACAAAGTTTGTTTCCAATCTTTACTGAAAAACTGATGACCTTGAAATTTTTGCTTTTTTTAATATACCAGATAAATTATTAAACATAATGTACTCGTGATAATTTTGGTTCAATCTACACCCCGTGGAGAATATTCCAGAGTTTTTTCAAAATTTTTTGATCAGTACTTTTCGAGATAAGGTGGGGGACAGCGATTTTTTGCTATTTTTTAAGAATAATACAAAGAAAAGTGTGCGCAAGTATTATATATATATATATACATATATATATATATATATATATATATATATATATATATATATATATATATATATATATATACATATATTACTCGTGTTTTCACCAGCTTTTATTTGACACCACACTCGATGATCTAGTAAAAAAAAATGTTTTTTTCACTTCCGATTTCACCCCCCAAAACTAACCCCTTAAGTCAAAATTTAACTTTCAAAACTAAACGGCTCTGATGAGGCCATCAATATTATTACCAAATTTCAACTTTCTGTGACAAATAGTTTCTGAGAAAATCGGGTGTGACAGACAGACAGACGGACAGACAGACAGACAGACACCGAAGTCATCTTATAAGTGTTCCGTACGGAACACCAAAAATTGTATTAAATTTTTGTATTCTTGGGCTCTTTTTATACTTTTTCCGAATTCTTTTAAAAAATGATTTTCTTAAAGCACTAAATCTAATGAACACTAAAATTGTGAAAAACTTGGATTTTGACTGCTAAAACGTGTGTTAATTTCCGATATTTAGCTAGATCAGCTACTAACATTCTTAAATAGAGTACGGTGACTATAAGTGTATATAAAGCAGTACTGGTACTGACATTTCACAATTATTACTCACAAGTCTACTTCTGTATATAATCTAATCACTGTAAACGGTGTTTGAAAATCCAATGTTAAAAAATAGAAAGTGATGTGTGGGGGTGTTAAAGTTCAGATTAAATAGATTTAAGATATGTAATTATATAATTAACAAACTGATTTGGACATTCGTTGCAAATACACATTAATGTACATACTTACAGATTTAAAAAGAGTGAAAGAGATGTAAATATGCATAAAAGGAACGAGCGAGTGAGAGCGAATGAAAGAGAAAGAAAGAGTGATATTTTAAATACAAAAATCTATGGATCTGAGCCATTTATTACAGTACTTGTAAAGATTGAGCTGCATTTTTGTGATATTATTTTTCCCAGAATAAAGTATACTATAATTTTGTACATAAATAAATTGTCATAATTATTTTACCACATAAGCCCATTGTAATGACTTCTTCCTTTTGAGGTGCGATACGGACGTAGGCGACTCTGGCTGCCTTTGTCTGTGATTGGTGCCTTTTTAAGTGTTTCCTCGTGATTAAAAGGATATTTATTTCGTTAAACATTTTTTTGTATCGTAAAATTATAATATTTTATCAGTGATCTAGAAAATTTGTGTCGACAGTATTTATTTCAAGTACAAAACATTTTTGTCGTAATTTGTCCAGGCGGAGGTCCAAAGTTATCTCAGCCAGCCAATTTAGATCTGTCAACTCGGCATTCTCTCGATAGCCCGACTATAGCTTTCTTCACTTGTTCGTACGTAACGCACGTTGATTGTTCTCCGTTATACGAGTTAATGTAACAAGTTGACTCAATATTTAATGCAGTGACTATTATATAAAATATTAGTGGGAAAAATCGTAAACCCGGTAAGTACGAGAGAGGCGACCGTCACGTTGTAAATTTTATTTAATTATATTTTATTATTTTTTTTATTATTCTTTCCCGAGCTGAGATACGAACTCGGATCGCTGGCGCAATCTTAACCA
Source organism: Pachyrhynchus sulphureomaculatus (assembly GCA_019049505.1). NCBI lineage: Eukaryota > Metazoa > Arthropoda > Insecta > Coleoptera > Curculionidae > Pachyrhynchus > Pachyrhynchus sulphureomaculatus. Next base: position 71,210,290 of record CM032454.1, read on the forward strand.
CCACGCTATTGTAGTGACTGGGAGTGGTTGTAAACAAAAAATATATACATTTAGCAAAACTACCCATAAAAGCGGAAGTGCAAACCTTGCCAAAAGGTAACAGGCGGGAATGAATAGCAATTCCTGAATCCAAAAGAAAATATATTGTAAATAGTGAATCATAAAGAGATTTTTGACTTGACTGTATATTTAATGCAACATTTCTTCAAATTTGTTGTCCTATAATCGTATTGTAGTGTCGGTTATGACTATTCCTGAAGCTATGTAGAATTGAAGGACAGTCATTTTTAACCCTTCGATCTAACCCATCCCATATTAGTTCGATGGTCGAAAGATCGGGAGATTGACAAGCCATTGCACTATATCTAATCATTTATCTCTCTTTTCTTTGCAGTATACACTTGACATAACTTTGAAGAGTGTATAGGATCGTTATCTTGTTGAAGAATAAAATTGCAACTTATAATATTTAATCCAGGGCGTATGCTTATGTAGGATTTACAAGTATTCTTCTTTATTTAATTTCCTTTTATTTTCGCCGTACTGTTCGGCTTAAATATCCCCAAACCAAAAAGCTACCACCTCCGTAGTTTATCACATATAGTGCAAACTCCTGAAAGCCTTTCGTCAGTTGAGCGGCGCACAAATATTCTTCTATTAGATCTATATCCTGGCAACTACACATCTTTTAAACCTGCAGGCAATAATCGCCTCTAAACAGTTTCATTTGATGTAACACTAATTTATAGAGTTAAGCATCAATTTCGTTAGACGTTACTTAGATGAACTAATCTTGATCTTCTGTTGTGGCTTTAGGCTAACGAAAAATGTTTCTGTCTTCACTTGTTCATGTTACTTGTCTTCTGCGATGGTTATATGTATATGCCCTTGAATCAGATATAGAGTTCTCTTGCCATTTGTCGCTGACTACAGCCTTCCTATTGTAGAGTACAGATGACACTAGCTACTCGATGAACAACTGCTCTCTTGGCATCATTTGAAACACGAAGTGTCAGATTAAACCATCGCATGAGCCTTTAGAAGTACAATAAATTTAGAAATCGTAGTTCTTTCTAAGGAAAACCAATAAAAATTTTTGTTTTGTTGTATGTTATTCTACCTTTTTTTCCTAGGATAAATTATTAAATATTATTGGAAAATAAACTAAACTATTGAAACCAGCATAATTTTTAATAAAATAATGCAACTGTAATTCGGTTTTAGAAGTAAAATAAACATTATTAAATACACGTTCTCCATCAATTTGTTTTAGTCAGCTATGTTTTTGGCAACGGTTAACAAAACTTGATTTGTGCAGATTTTAATTTGTTTAATTTACAGCAAAAATGTTTAAAAATAAATTAAAGAAGAACTGTTAAATAAAAATGTTTTATGGGATTTTTTTTTGGAACATTCTATAAGTATTTAAACAACCAGTGTTTGCTTAGAGAACGTTATTGGAACCTTGAATAACTAGTTAAAAAATTAAAACCCGGTCTGGTTAACTAGTTGACGATACTGTTATATCTCATGTTGATAATAGCAAAGAAATGCACTTATAAGAAAATATATAATATAACTCGAGTAGGAAGATATTGGAAATGGTAGAAAAGTTAAGAATAGTTTTTAGAATTTTAACACAAATCTTCATTATTACTGATTTAATTATATATCAAACTTGTCTTGTACCGCGGAGTTTCATAAGTTTAGTTGATTTACGAGTGCTCTTGTCAATTTAAAACTTTAAGTGCCTAATTAGGCCAGTATTAAAGTTAATTTTTTTAAGTAGATGAGGCAGATAATGCTTGCACCAGGAAAAATTTATCAAATTTAAAGTAAATTATACAAAATACCGATAAAATAGTAAAGAAAATGTAAATAAGAAAAAGTCTCGGATATTAAAATTTTGTGATGAAAACAACTAATTAAGAACAACAAATCAAAAATAAATTTTTATTAAAGATGTATCTTTGCGGAGATAATTGAAACCAAAAATCAAAAAATTTCGCTGAACCGCATATTTTTTTTTTTTTCCAAATTTTGATTTTATTCATTTTGGTAACCTACAATTCAGGAAAAAATTATAAAACTTTCTTAATTTATGGGGTAATTTATTTTATCTATGCCATAAATGTAAACAATTTTCGCATTATATATTAGCTAATTAGGATGTGCCTCATGCAGAACTTTGAGCATTACCATTAATGAAAAACTGTTAAGAAAAATACGTTTGATGTGATTTTTTTGGAGCATTTTAATAAATATTTGTACAATCAGTGAATGACATAACTCGAGAAGTAAGGTATTGGAAAGGGTAGGAAAGTTGGGAATAGTTTTTAGGATTTTAACAAAAGTCTTCATTAATACCGATTTAATTATAAATCAAAAGAATTTTCTAGTCTTGTACCGCGGAGTTTCATAAATTTAGTTGGTTTACGAGTGCTCTTGTCGATTTAAAAGTTTAAGTGCCCAATTAGACCAGTTTTAAAGTTAAACTTTTTAAGTAGATGAGGCAGATAATACCTGCATCAGAAAAAAATTATTAAATTTAAAGTAAATTTTACAGAACACCAATGAAATAGTAAAAAAAATGTAAATAAGAAAAAGTCTCGAATATTAAAATTTTGTGATAAAAACAACTAATTAGCGATAACAAATGAAAAACAATTTTTATTCAAGCGGCCATAATTAAACCAAAAATCAAAAAAATTCACTAAACTGTATATTTTTTGCAAATTTTGGTTTTATTCACGTACAATTTAGGAAAAAAAAAAATATTATAAAACTTTCTTATTTTATGGGTTTTTTTTTTATGCCATAAATGTAAAAATTTTAGAGTTTATATATTAGCTAAATAGGATATGCATCATGCAGAACTTTGAGCATTACAATTCTTTGACAAATTATTAACAAAAAATGTTGCCATATGATGATAGTTTATAACATACTATAAAAAAATTTGAATTTTTTTCGGGAGGTTCCTGGTACAAAAGGGTTGGTTCGGAGAAGAAGTTTATTCTGAACTACATTCCATGTTCTGACCGTAAAGACTCATTACCAAATTTGGCGGACAGAAATGACCTGCTTTTTATCCTATTACTTGACCATAGAGTTGTCCAGGTGAGTGAGATGGTCGACATACTGGTTAAGAAGGGAACCTCACCAGACCTGAAGCATTTTTGGGAATCTTTTATAATATTGGAGGTACAACGATTGCAGATTTTGTTAGTGAGGGAAGGAAGCATCAGGAATGAGACAGTCTAAGACTCTTTTATAGGAGGACCTAATCCTGAGTATACCAGGTCGCTACCGAAATTATAGAAGTTAATTACTGCAGTCAAAGATGATCCATTTTGTAGTTGGCGCATGGGAAAGGAGAAATGGCATTTCATCCGATTAAATCTTAGACAATCATATGAATAAGATAAACTAAATTTAGACTAGGAATATATTCAACATGGAATACTGCTCTCGTACTTATATAGCACAACCCTAATTTGATACAGGTACATAGCGTCCCTAAAAAGGTTTAGGTGCTGAAGGCATTCATGCAACTTGTAAGGCATTAACCTACCTATTCTACGAACACTTTCAGCAATATGATTGCTAATTGACTTTCCTTATAGAAAGAAGGATTTCAATGTGCAATATTTGAATTTATTTATTTTTTATATTGTTGTTTTTTTGCTTTAATAGAGGAAGGGAATTCTCTAGTAATCTTGTTTCCAAGATTCAGTAAAATGAATGAAATTTTGCCCGTTGATTTTGGAGTTACTAACTAAAAATTTTTAATTAAATCATTGAAAAATGGATCATCCAACATAGCACCTTAAAATACTACCATTTCCAATTTTGCTCCAATTTGGTATTAATGGATTTAATATACTGTATTTATATCTAAATCTTTATATAAATTACGATACTAAAAAATATCTGAAAAGAATATTGTAGTGGCCTAGGAATTCAAGTAGTCCACGTCGGACTAGTATTCTGTACGTTGATTGCTTTTAAAATAAATTTTTTATTACGCAGGTATAATGTGATAATTTTTGTTCAATCTATACCCGGTAGAGAATATTCCAGAATTTTTTCAAAATCTTTTGATCAGTACTTTTCGAGATAAGGGAGGGGGGCAGCGATTTCTGGCAATTTTTTTTTAAAAATAATACAAAGGAAAGTGTGCGCAAGTATTACATGTATATTATATATATTTTTAAACTCGTGTTGTGACAAGCTTTTATTTGACAGCCTACTTGATACCTTGGTAATTTTTTTTTTCACTTCCCTAAAACTAACCCCTTAAGTCAAAATTTAACTTTCAAAACTACACGGCTCTGATGGGACCATCATTTCCTATATTAGTGCCAAATTTCAACTTTCAATGGTTTCGAAGAAAAAGCGGGTGTGACAGACGGACAGACAGACACCGAAGTGATCTTAAATGAAAATTTTCACAATACTATCGAAATTATACAAGAATCTCTTAAAATGTTCTATCTCTTTCACCCCCTTTCCCTATTAAAAGTTGAAATAGGAAGCAACCCCTCTTAGGCTTCATTCGCTTATATATATATATATATATATATATATATATATATATATATATATATATATATATACGAGGCATGTTTTTTAAGTAAGTACCGTTTTGCGATTCCGCCGCCGCAGCGATACGGTCGGCGTTCCGCGCATGCGCGCTGGTAACCTACATCTCATGTCTACGCACTGACGCCATTACAGTCTGATTCTTCATTGTATACGTTGTTTACTGAGTGTTTAAGATGCCTCCGACAATCGTGAGTCCCGCCGATTGTGAAGTACGGGCTGTTATACGATTTCTTAGTGCTAAAGGCGTAAAACCGATCGATATTCATCGTGAGATCTGTGAAGTTTACGGACAAAACATTATGAGTGATGGAATGGTAAGGAAATGGGTGAGAGCATTTAAAGATGGCCGCACAAATGTGCATGATGAAGAACGGAGTGTGGCGTCCTTCGGTCGTTAATCCTCCTCGGTCCTCCATACAGCCCTGATCTGGCGCCCAGCGACTACCATTTGTTCCTGCACTTGAAGAAGCATCTGGGTGGTCAGCGTCTTCAAGACGATAACGAAGTCAAAACATTTGTGATACAGTGGTTAACAAGTCAGGCGGCAGAATTTTATGAGGAGGGTATTCAAAAACTGGTGCCACGTTATGACAAGTGCCTCAATATTCACGGAAATTATGTAGAAAAGTAGATTAAGGTACAGGCTTTCATGTAAAAAATAAAAATTATAGCGATATCTTTGCACGTCTTTTTTTAATTCCAAAACGGTACTTACTTAAAAAAACATGCCTCGTATATATATATATATATATATATATATATATATATATATATATATATATATATATATATATATATATATATATATATATATATATATATATATATATATATATATATATATATATATGTATATATATATATATATATATATATATATATATACATATCTATAATATATATATATATATATATATATATATATATATATATATATATATATATATATATATAATGCAACGTTTCTCTGTCGATCTGTCCGTTAGTGCGCTTATCACTGGAGAACCATTTATCCGATTTACGCATTAGTGCGTTTATCATGCGAGAACCACTTATCCGATTTACTTGCTTTTTTTTTTAAAAAAAACATACATATGTTCTCTGGCCAGGTTATATAATAATTATAATAATCTATATCTATAATATATAAAATGCAACGTCTCTCTGTCTGTCTGTCTGTCTGTCTGTTAGTGCGCTTATCCCTCGAGAACTTAAATATACATATGTTCTCTGGCCAGGTTATAGGATATATTTTTATTGTTTTAGATAATATAAAGAATACGCAGTGACGACAATAGGGAATCAAGTCGGAAAAAAAAACGGTTACCGTTAGCGCGTTCTCTTGCAATATACTGCCTAAACCATTAAATATGGAACAATATCATGTTGCAAAGAATATAATGTATATAAAATGCAACGTCTCTTTGTCTGTCTGTCTGTCCTTTAGTGCGCTTATCACTTGAGAACCACTTATCCGATTTACGAATTTTTATAAATTTATACATACAAAATATATAATTCGATATAGGCCTAGATAATGGGAGATAAGTATAAATAATGGGAGATAAGTATAAATAATGGGAGATAAAGAGAAATAATGGGAGATAAGCAGAGATAAGTCTAGATAATAGGGGTTATGGCGAGATAATGGGAGATATGGAGAAATAATGGGAGATAAGGAGAAATATTGCGAGATAAGTGAGATAAGCCTAAATAATGGGAGATAATGGGAGATAAGGTGAGATAATGGGAGATAAAGAGAAATAATGGGAGATAAGGAGAAATAATGGGAAATAAGCAGAGATAAGCCTAGATAATGGAAATTATGTAGAGATAATGAGAGATAAGGAGAAATATTGGGAGATAAGGGGAAATAATGGCAGATATTTTATTACGTTAGGTAACATAAGGAATAAGCAGTGACGATAGTAGTGAATCAAGTCCACGCGAGCGGAGCCGCGGACACGGCTAGTATATATATATATATATATATAAATATATATATATATATATATATATATATATATATATATATATATATATATATATATATATATATATATATATATATGTAAATAATAAGTTTGAAATTGACATTTTTTTTCATTCGCGAGTTATCGTGCAAACAGACCGACAGGCAAACAAATCGACGGCAGTGAGCGATTATCTTTTTTGTGATCTACGAATTCTAAACCGTGAAGATAAGCAAAAATCTAGGAGGGTGATTTTTATATATTCAAATGGAGTGTTTGATTAGAGGATTATCCTTCCCTTTATCATAGATTTTAGGTTAGTTTATTATTTAAATCAGTATTAGCGTGAACTGAACTATTAAAGTATTAATGTCAATTTAGACGAATTCCATTTAAGGGAAATAAAAATTGAAGTGTAATAGACTAAAAAGATTTACCTGCCAGTGTTTCGTGAAAAAAGATTGGAATTAAAAATAAATTTAAGGAATATGAAACTCACTAAACAGCTAACTTTTTTTAATGTAATCAAAAAATTATTTTGACTACACTATACTTTTTCCAATTCCAGAAATATTTACTGCTTAAGCGAGACAAGTTAGTATATGAAAATAATTCAAAGAATATTCAACACAGCAGTTCTGGATATGGTTATATTTGAAGACGATTATTTAGATAATAAAACATTGTTTAGGAGATGACTATATGAAAGTCACTGTTTCGTTGCTACTCATAAATAACAAGAGAATGTGGATATTATTGAAGACAATGATTAATCATGTCCTGTGCATATACTACTGGATTTAGAGCTGGTGATAGAGCTGATCGCGTAAATGCTGGAATATTCTCTGATACGGAAAAATGATTATACCTTTACTCTAAGAGATAAAACAGTGCTGTACCTACGATACAATCTCGATCTAAGACTCCATAGAGAAATACAAAGGTTATGAAGAAATGCTTCACATAAGCTGCAGTCCTCTAAGCTAAAAAGCGTAAATGATAATATGCATGTGAAAGTTTTCTCTCTCCATCTCTCGCACACGGTTTCCTTATTTGCCGACAAACCAAAATGTATATTTCTTAGACCATATATTGAATAGTAAAACTAGGTCCGCAAAATTATCTGAATAAATTTGAAAATATATATGGAGTGTTCATTAAATATTTTATATAATATTTATAGCTCCTTGCTATTACTGAACAACTCATGATCGGATCATGATATATAATATATGGATAATTATTTACCAGTCTAACTTGCAAAATATTTAAAATTGTTGATAACTAAAATGTATCAACAGTATTAATGGACTTGCTTGCACAGGTTTTAAATAGCATTACTCCATATATGGACTTTCATCGCTTAAGTGTCGGTCGTGCTTTCAAGTAGTTAAGACTATGTGCCAAACTATTTTTCGTCATAATAATCGTATATAATACTAAAATTACTACCAAAATTCCAGTTATATAAACGTTTAGTGCAAGTCTGAATTATTTGTTTTTTTGTCTATTCATTACAGAAAGGATAAAATGCATGAATCTATTGATAATTTTAAGTACTAATGACATGAATCGTGTTCACATTGTGAGAGTGTCAACAAGAGGTGGTCACTAGCAATTCCCGGTGGCGTGTGCCTCTCTTAATTTTATTAGGATTGCTCGGGACTTAGAATAGGTAATTCAACAAACAAACTATGATGTGATAGACTTGTGATACTTGCGCAAATCATATTGGCCCCGACACTCGTTCTTGTCATTCTCGTGGTCGCTACTTTGTGGATCCGAGGGCGGATGTTGCTGAGCATGATGAACGCCATCTACTTTCTAGAACTTCTGAAACTTAAATCTCACTAAAAAAATATTATGAGCAAACTAACGGACATGAAATCCCAGTACAAACTTCTACTTGCCAGATATGAAGACCAAATAAATACTAATTTTGAACTTAAAGCGAAAATTCCATACATAAGTCGACATCTGTCAAACAATACAGAAAACAATATATCTAATACAACTATACATGAAGTTTTTAATAAAAATTTTCAAGAGCTGGACCAAAGAGATCGGCGTAAAAAGAACTTGATTTTTGGCTTACGTCAGAAATCTTCCTCAGAGACCGACATCAGACATCAAATGGATACTGCTACTGGTAGTGACATAGTACTAAAAGCTTGTTCGGATATCACACTACCTAAAATAAAAGTCATTCGAGTAGAGTGGAGAATTCAGCGAAAACTAGACCCATAAAGGTGATAATGGAATGCGCGGATGATCTTAAAACTACTGTCCGTAATGTATGAAAATTAAGAAAAAACTAGAAGCCTACAATGAGGTCTCCATTAGCTTTCAAAGGACACCGAAACAAATCGAAAAGTATAAATAACTGAAAGCAACCCTGAGCTTTCGGGTACAAAAAGGCGAATTTAATCTTGAGATAAAATATTTCAATGGGTTGCTTAAAATTGAAACGGGGATAAAAGGTTTAAAATAACTAAGTTGTCTAGCAGAATTTTATCGTCTTCTATTATAGATTTATCTTATCCATACCCAAATCTAAGAAGGTTAAACACAAAAACAACTGATTTCTTCAAATCGGGGTGCAATGTTACGTACAACCTCATCGCAGTACAAGAAAGATTCAAAGCAATGTGATATTAGCCATGCATAATAAATACAATGCATCACAAATTGATCTTCAGGGCGTATGCAACACTGTCACTAAGACAGATATAGTTGGTTGTAAGGTAAGCATTTATTACATAACTTTACGCGTATTGATCATCTACATAACTCCAAATATTTCTCAACAGGAACTAACATTGTTTGAATGCACTGAAGTACTTCGCTTCATGTGCACTAATAATGTAGTAATTTTAAGTGACTTTAATATTTCTAACTTATCTTAAAGTCCAGTTGAAGATACAAAAATTGATGAATTAAACAATTTTATTCTGTTTGATTTAGAACAATTTAACAATATTCCCAACACGCATAATAAATTTCTCGATTTAGTTCTTTCAAATTTTAGTTGTGTCGTTTCCAGGAAATCTGTTCCGCTAGTAGAGGAGAACAACTACTACCACTCTTTAACATTTTCTCATCTTTTTACTCTAGAAAAAAATCTGCATTGCCGGCAAATATATTCCAATCTCAGTATACCAGCATGGTTTACATATGAAATAATTAGGCACATCAAACGAAAGCAGAAGTTTCAAGAAATTTAAAAAATTCAGCTCACCAATAGTGGGACAGCAATACAAGAAACTTCGAACGAAGATTGACCTTGCCTATCAAAATTATATACTTAAAGCTAAAAGTTCGATTGCGAGTGATCGAAAAATCTTTTGGTCTTTTATTATTTTCAAAAAGCAACAAATTTACTACCTGAAATATTTATGGACGATAATTCTCAGTACTCCGACTCTAAAAGTATTATAAACGCATTTGCCATTTTTTTAGTACTATATACGTCATTCCAACAAACCTGACCAGTCATCATTAATTAGTCAATGACAGTTCTCCTGTCATGTTTGAATGCGTACCAGAGGAACTGAGTATGAGGGCGTCAAGAAAGTCAAAAAACAAATTGACCTATATCCCGGATCAAGTGTCTTGCTTCGATGTCAAAGACTGTGACGATGCACTGTGTGTGACCTTGGAATCATTTTTGACACCAAACTTTCTTTATCATTACATATTAATAGAATCTGCGGCAACGCAACGAGAATGTTTGGGTTTATACTAAGGAATTCGGGTGATCTTATAACTATTCAAAAACTAAAAATACTCAGTTTTAGCTTTGTAAGATCTAAGCTGGAATTTGATATTGAGTTGAATGGAATCCCATTTTTTTATAAATGTATTACTCCACTGGAAAATATCCAACGAAAGTTTGGTAAATTTCTTGCATTTAAGAGCGATGGAATATATCATACTAGGGGTCTGGAACAGAGCATATTTTTGCAAAAATTTCAAATACCGTCTTTATTTAATCGTAGAAATTATATATGCGTTCAATTTTTATTTAAGGAATATAAACCCCTTATAGACTACTCTGAGATATTATCACAAATCAACTTTCATGTTCCTTGGCGAACTAGCAGATTTGTTGCTATGTTCATCTTGCCAACACCTTCCACCAATTTTTTCATTAAAACACCACTATATCAGTATATGGATGTTGTTAATAAAACCTGCAATAGCATTGATCTCTGGAGCCTATCTTCGTCTCATTTTACTAGTGCCATAAGAGGCAGGTTATCTTAAAATCTGTAAATCCTCTATATAATAGTGCATTTAATTTTATTTTCTTATGTCTTGATTTTATACATTTTTATTATTATTATTTAATTCTAATACTTATTAACGGTTTCTGTTAGCGTTCATTTTCTGCAGAAGAAACTATAAGATCTCAGACCTGTGTCCATTATTGTAGTATGACTACATGTAAATGTGATTAAATAATTTAGATTGACAAATAAACGACTTCTTTGACATTCAATAGGATATCAGATTTTAGACTATCATAGTCAATGACATTAGATATTCTTTTGCCTTAACCTTAGGACCATACCTATAAAAAAGGAACTAAGAAGGCCGGTAATGTGGAAGTAAAAATTTTCTGATCTGTTGCCAGTAACCTTAAGTTGATAAATGACACATATTATATGATATGATATATAATATCATGTGATAGATCTAACGTTACTCCTATTAATGAAAATGCCAATAAAAGAATTTAATACATTCTTTTAGAACATTTTGCAAAATAACATAATTTAATACCAGTTAGCTTTTGACGTGGATTAAAATCGACTCACTGATGTGTTATAATAATGTTACAGTGACAGAGTGATCAAAGTAGCTCGTCCCGTTTAAATTACGGCTTTAGAGTTATTTGGATCAATTACTTGTTACTGTTGTGGCGGTCGGAGTTGTTATATCTCGAGTTTGCAGATTGTAGGGCATTAAATTTGTATTAATATTGAAAATTAGTATATTAGTTCTTATGGACAATATCTGTATTGCCTGCTAATAGTATGATTTTTACAATATTTCTATTACGTGATACATTTTGATAGGCATTATTAAATGTTTGTAATATTCTTTTTTGCATAAATACTATATATTTAATTTTGTAATATTTACAGTGAAAAACAAATTGAAAAATTAAAAATAATCGTCATTGTATAGGAAACAACGGTGGTTATGTTTCCGACATTGCCTAAGCCAGTGATGAAACTATGACCGATCCATGATCGCTGTCATTTCTTGTCGAATAGTTTCTTTTAATTGTTGTAAGAAAAAGAAAAGGTTGTTATTAAACACTTTGGTTTGGATATATCCTTATAAGACAAAACGTATCATTCAAGTATATCAAATATTTGGACACATTTAGGGAAAATTCAGTGGAAGTGTCGTGGAGATTACAATCATCAAAATTTTATGAAACAAGTACGAGGAAGTTTCCCATAATCTCCATATATCAGTTTAGTCATCCACAAAGAAGTGCCAGCCGATTATTCTGGTACTGGTGCCCAAGCCGTCACTTAAGGGGAATGTAAAAGCTTATGCGGCTTTATTTTTGAAATTGTCAGCCTAAATATCGGCAATATTTTTTATTATAGGGGTCGTTAAAATGAAAATTTACCTCATCCAATAGTGAGAGTAAGATGTATATAAATGTCGAAATTCGTTTCGACATTTGATTAACGAAGTTAAGCCTATCAGTAGTATTAGCTGGCATTAATTTTTGCTATATCTTATCTATAGGAGCGCAGATATAAATATTTACGACGAATGCATTGTAACTCCTGGTCATACCTCCACTTGATCGCTTGAGTATTCAGAGGTCTAAATTTCGGCAATCTGATATTGCTTTTTGATGTAACTGGTCGCCTTGCTCGAGGTTTACTTAAACGCCAAATTAGTTCTTCAAAATTCCATGCTACTCCGCACCCGCAATTAACCGAACCAATATGAAATTTTTCATAGAACAGTTTGTAGTTATTAATCTAATATAAATATATATCGGTAAGGAGATTATGAGATTTGTCGGAGCATTTTCATAATCCTGTACCTGTACAGACTGGCATATGTCTAGTAGTACTTTTTATTATTTTGCGAAAGAGAAAAAGGCCGTTTTTAGTGTTGAGTATGGAACCCCTATAAGATCACTTCAGTGTCTGTCTATCCGTCTGTTACACCCGATTTTCTCCGAAACTATTTGACACAGAAAGTTGAAATTTGGCACTAATATAGGAATTGATAGCCTCATCAGGGCCGTGTAGTTTTGAAAGTTAAATTTTAACTTAAGGGGTTAATTTTGAACGGTGAAATAGGAATTGAAAATAAAAAATTCCAAGCCATCGAGTCAAATGGAAGCTTGTAAAAACACGTGTTCAAAAATATATATAATGTAATACTTGCGCACACTTTTCTTTGTACTATTTTACCTCGAAAATTACTGATCAAAATCTTGAAAAAAATTCTGGAATATTCTCCACAGGGTGTTGATTGAACGAAGATTATCTTTAATAATTTATCTGGTATATAAAAAAAAAACAAGAACTTTCAGGTCATTTGTTTTCAACAAAGATCGAATACAAACTTTGTTGAAAATTCATTTGGGGTGTGTTTTATGAAGTCACTGATCATGTTATACCTCCGTAACAAAAATTTTTATTTTAAAAGCTATCAACTTACGGAACACTAATTGTGTAAGTCCGACTTGCACTTGACCGGTTGTTATATTTACTAAGTCCATTTTCCCAAGAGCAAACACATTTATAAACCACAACTTTTTATATTATTAGCATAAAATTGATTATTTGGTGTGTTATTTAGTTAATAATGTATATCAGAAAATTTGTATATGAAGTAATATCTTTGAAAAATCTTATTTGAATAATTCATAACCTATTATTCTAAAATGTGCAATAATAGACCTCCAAGATCACAGCATTTATCACTACTACAGAAAATACTCGATTTTCGCACTCTAGGTGTATTTTGCTAACCCTCATCAGGAACGACGCTGGATCAGCGTTTCTAATAAACCTATTATAATTAGCAAAACGAGAGTCGAATGGAAAAATAAAGTGTTTGGTGTAGTGGAGATAACTGTTAGGTAATGTTGTTGAGCCAAAGATTTCGAAGTTTCAACGCGCTTCCAAGTTCTTGTTACTAAAAAAAAAGCACGGTTAATGCTACAAATATTAAAAACACAATTGGACCAAAAAGTAGATTAGCGCTACTTTGCTTCTAAGCTACAGAATTTATGTTTTAATTTAGTTTAATTTAAACCAATTTTTTGCCTCACTAAGGAAAGGGAGTGTGTTGATTTGGCAAAAATCAACTTCTGTGTTTTCACTTCACATTTCAGTCGATCTGTCGGTCCACCGGTGTGTGTGTTTGTCAGTCTGTGTATAATGGCATGACAACTTTTGAACCAAATGAGATATCGACTTCTAATTTGATACACGTAAAATAGTGGAAGTCAGAATCGCTTTAAAAGAAAGGGGGGGTGAAAGTGGTAAGGATTTGTAAATTTGGTATAGTTTCAATAGTATTAGTAGAATTTGTAATTATATATATATATATATATATATATATATATATATATATATATATATATATATATATATGTATATATATGTATATATATATATATAAATATATATATATATATATATATATATATATATATATATATATATATATATATATATATATATATATATATATATATATATATATATATATATATATATATATATATATATATATATATATATATATATATATATATATTATACATAAATCTGCAAGAGGTAGAGGCGAAAAGTTTCCTTCGGATACCGTGGAGAGTCAAGTTGGAATGACTCTCGCTGGCTTATAGCAATCATGGTACCTTAAATAAACGAGATACTACTCGTTGGGCAAGATACAGACCCTTGCGCTATCTGTTGAGATTTTTGAACTTTGAAAAACTGCTCAACTATATAAAAACCTAACATTGTTAGGAAGGGTAAAATAACGACGTAGTATCTCGTTTGTTTAAGGTACCATGATTGCTATAAGCCAGCGAGAGTCATTCCAACTTGACTCTCCACGGTACTCGGATCTTCACGATCGATACCGTTGCCTTAAGCCTACCTGAGGAAGAGTATAGGCTCAGAAACTATAATCGTAGGAGGAAAGGCATGGAATGTAGCATTCATGGGATCTTTGTTGGTCATTTTGCTTTTTGAATGTGCAAATTTCTCGAGTTTGTATTATATTATAAGTGATTTTTGGGGTTTGTCGAATACGAAAATGTGAATTTGAACTGAAATAGCTTTCCCTCTGCCCCATATTTTTTCTGGGGTTGATATCCCACCCCTAACTACCTATCACATAAATTGTCAAATTGAGACGGTTAAATTAATTTATTTTTTACTGTAAGAAAGTCAAATAGTATGCATTTTCACCCCTTTTTAAAGTTACTTTTTTCTAATCAAAAATAACTTCGGAAAGACCCGGAATATATTTTATTATAAAAGACTTATACGGAACTTTTTACCAATAAAAAAGTCAGGGTCCAAAATAGCCCTTTAGTTCTCTTTTTAAAATAATCGTATGTTGAAAAAGCACATCTTAGGATTTCTTTTCGGGTTTTCCAAGTAAGATAAGTTCAATAGGCCAATATCCGGCCTGTGAAACTCAATTGTCAGACTTGTCACCAGGAATTTTGTCGAATTGGGTCAATTCTGGAAGTTTTCTTGAGACAAATTTGGAATCAGGGATATTTTGGCTTTATTACAATTTATAACTTAGATAATATAATTTAAAATAATATGACTATTCAGTAACCATGGTATTTTGTTTCTACTAATTTTATCTAACGTACTGAACATGGCAGATCTGATCGGTAAAGGGAACGTTTGATTCCTTGTAAAGACAAAGCTCAGAGGAAAGACTCTGAGGACTTTGACTCAGTTGCAGAAAATCTCATTTTTTCAAGAATACGAGTTCTTGACAGACTGTATATAACACGTACAACAACAACAAAATTTTTGGTCTAGCCAGTTAAAACAATTTTTTTTGCAAAATTCGATTTCATTAATCAATATAGTCTCCTTCAAGAGCGATACAATCAGTCCAACGCTTTTTTAACATTTCTATACCTTTCTTGTAGAAAGATTTGTCTTTACCTTCAAAATAGGCCTCAGTTTCGGCGATAGCTTCTTCATTGGAGCCAAATCTTTTTCCTGGGAGCATTTTTTTGAGGTCTGCGAATGGATAATAGTCGCTTGGGGCCAAATCTGGAGAATACGGTGGACGAAGAAGCAATTCGAACTTCAATTCACGTAATTTCGCCATTGTAACCGTTGACTTGTGACACGGTGCATTGTCTCGATGAAAGAGCACTTTTTTCTTGTTAATTTGGGGCCATTTCTTTACCATTTTTGCCTTCAAGCTCACCAGTAACTTTATATAATATTCACTATTGATGGTTTGTCCCTCCTCAGCGTAGTCCATAAAAATTATTTCATGCGCATCCCCAAATACAGAGGCCAAAACCTTCCCAGCCGACTGTTGTGTCTGGTCGCTTCGGGCGGCTTTCACCGGCTGCTGTCCACTTAGCTGACTGCCGATTGGATTCCGGTATGTAGTAGTGGATCCATGTTTTATTCATTGTCACATATCGCATAAAAAATCCTTTTTATTTCGCTTTAACAGGTCCCAACAGGGCTCAAAATCATCAACACGTTGTTGTTTTTGATCCACTGTGAGCAAACATGGTACCCATTTCGAACAGAGCTTTTTCATGCCCAAATGTTTATGCAAAATATGACCAACACTTTCATTTGATATCTTTAGAGTGTCAAGTATTTCATGCAATTTCATTTTACAGTCATCCAAAACAATTTTGTGGATTTTTTTAATGTTTTCCAGTGTAACCACTTCATTTGGGCGTCCAGAGTGTTCAGCATCATTTGTATCTGTTCGACCGCGTTTAAATTCAGCATTCCATTAAATGATGGGTGATTCTCCAGGGCAGAGTCTCCGTAATACTTATTACGCAATTTGCTTGAACGGTATTTTTTCCCATCAAAAACCAGTGTTTCATTAACACAAGAAATTCAATTTTTTCATGGTTTTGAAAATATCAATAGTATTGTCACTAAAATCACTGTAACTTATAAACTAATCGTATCGTTTTTTGAAAAGGACGACATCCATGTGTTAGAATAAAAACTTGTCAGCCTACGTGTGATACATATATATATGTTATATATATATATATATATATATATATATATATATATATATATATATACATACATACATATATGATTTTTGAGTCCTACTAAACATTCTAGATATTATTTGTCTAACATACTATATGTCTAAATTGAACTGTTTTGGAATTATTGTCATTTGAAATTTAAAATTAAAAAAAAAGACTACTAAATATTTTAGGTTTATCTTTAAGGTAACAGTTGCTCAAAATACCTACCGTTAAACAGCCAGGCAATAACCCAATCTGTCATAAACAGTCTAAACAGAGTTTTGCAGAAAATCCGGGGTGATCTGTGCTACTTCATATTGAATTCTTTGTTGTAAATCTTCTACAGTTTTAGGGCGACTTCGGTAAACTTTGGTTTTCAAATGACCCCATAAAAAAAATCGAGTGGCGTAAGGTCGGGACCATTCTACAGCACCTCTTCTGCCTATCCATTAATTAGGAAAAATTGCATCCAGATATCTACGAACATTGATTTCATAGTCAGGAGGTGCCCCGTCCTGTTGATACCACAGATTCCTGTTAGGAGTATCCAAATTATTTTCATCGGGTAAAAGCCCTGCACAAGTTGGAATAACTTGCTCTTGGAGTAACTGTAAATACCGCGGTCCTGTAAGATTTCCATCGATAAAAAAAGGGACTAATGATATGACGTCCACAAATCCCTGCCTACACGCTTATCTTTTGTGGTCTTTGAGAATGACTGTCGATTATCCAGTGAGAATTCTCAGTAGAACAGTACCGGCAGTTCTGGCTGTTAACTCTTCCGTTAAGCCAAAATTTGGCCTAGCCAGAAAAAAACAATATTTTGAATTAGGTTAGAATTATTATTGATTCGTTACATCATGACCTCGCAAAATTCAACGTGTCTATCGTAGTCGAATTTATATAATTCTTGCAATAGAATAGGATTGTATGACCTATTTTTCTTCATTCAGTATACGACTTAACGTGCCTTTACTTATGTTGTGGTCTAGGTAAAGCTGACGAGTGTCTGTATAGGGATTTCCAATAAAACATCTAACTTTTTACCATCGCTTGTTTTAACTTTTGGAAGTCCAAATTTAGAACGATTCTTAACATGACTTGATTTTCTAATTCTTTTTAATGTTTTGCTAACTATGGATTGGGTAATAGGTTTTCGATTGGGATATTCTGCGTTAAAAAATCATCACACACCTCCTGTTGTGTTCTCCTACGGTCTCCGTAACCAACCATAATTAACAAAGTGATTCTTTCAGTTTCTGTTAAATGTACTATTATAATATTACGCTCAAATTGCAGTTTCACAAAATGCAGCTATAAACATTTGTCAATAAATCATTGTTTGACGCGTTAAGTCGCTACCTGACATTAAATGCCAGTAAAAGCCAGCTTAAGAAATTTTTTTTAATTTGATCTCCTTAATTTCAAATATTAATAATTCGAAACAGTTTAATTTAGGTGGTGGTATATTAGACAAATAATATCTAGACTTTTTAGTAGAATTCAAAAATAAAATAATATATAGGCTTTCCATTTTAAAAAATTTAAGATGGCGTAATTTCTTCAAAAACATTTTATTGTCAACGTCAGCATGTGCACCCTGTATATATATATATATATATATATATATATATATATATATATATATATATATATATATATAAATATGCAGTGTGTCCCAAAAAGTTTTATACAAATGTAGAAAAACTTTATCTTACATATTACAAAAAAAATATTTTTAATAAAAAGTTCTGCACCACATAGAAATTCATAATCAAGCATCAAAAAGTTTAAAATATTTGAAGGTATATAGGGAAAATAAAAAAATAATGATTTATAATGAAGAGTAAAGTGTGTTTAAATTAAATACAAAGCAAAATATTAATTGAAAATGTTAATAGGAACTAAAAAATTAAGCACACGTTTAGATTTGTGGCTTTCCTGGCTAAAAATTCAATAAAAAATCCAGTTTCTTTTTAAATTTATTTTCAACAATTCCATAAGTCATGAATTTATTTATTAGATATCCTACAGTTGTGAAGTGTGCAGTTTTATCATTAAAGATTTCTGCAGTTTCTCTAAAAGTATAATAGTTATCTCCAACTATGAGAACAATTTCAATTTTATTTTCAACACTCAATTTTATTGGCATTTTTAATTATTGCAAATACAAACTAACGTTAGCTTTGAAGTTTATTGACATTTGTTAGGTATTTCCGAAGATATGTTCATGGCCACAAATCTAAACGTGAGCATAATTTTTTAGTTCCTGTTAATACTGTCAACAAATAATTTGCTCTGTATTTAAATTTAAACACACTTCATTATAAAATCATTATTTTTTATTTTCCTTGTATACCATCAAATATTTTCACTTTTGATGCTTAATTATAGATTTTCATGTGATGCAAAACTTTTTATCAAGAATAATTTTTTTTGTAATATGTATACTTTTTCCCATTTGTATAAAACTTTTTGGGACACACTATATATATATATATATATATATAATATATATATATATATATATATATATATATATATATATATATATATATATATATATATATATATATACATATATACATATATATATATATATATATATATATATATATATATATATATATATATATATATATATATATATATATATATATATATATATATATGAAACATTACATTTGTAGATATTTAAACTAAATTAAATAGCTGAAGTAGTTGTTAGGGATACTGATATGGTTGAATGCAGGAGTTTTTTACGTTCTACTAGTCTACTGAATCTAAACGGTGCAATAAAAATAGTTATCTTCGTGACAAATTTGAGACCTGCTACAATAAAATCACATGCTGTACGAGATGTGTGCATTCTTAAAAGTTATAGCAAATTACGAAAAAATCCATAGAGTAGAATAGGCCTATGCTCCAACGCCTTAGAGAAAAATTTTCAGTCGAGTACAACTACCGTGCCGCATATCATTAAAATCATACAAAATATTTAGGTACTCAAAAAATCCTTGCTGAAATAATTGGCGATCTTACAGAGTCAATAACGCTAGACAAGGGAACTCTGTGAGCTCATTACTGATCACAGAAAACAGAAGTGCAATTAGCAATTAACAAAACAGCAGGAAATAATTTCTAACGACAGTATCGGCAGCAAAAACAGAGTGTATGACTGCATCTAAAACCCCATTAGGATGTATATTATTTGTTGACAAAAAAATTAGCCTCACAGGAAAGGAAAACAGCAACATCACTAAAGGGTATAAGATGAAAAAAACAGTTAAAACTTCAACTAAAATTTCGAATTTACATGACCATAATTAGAACACAAACACAGAAAATCGACCTAAAACATTAAAAATAAAACAAGTATTTGAAAGGTCAATACTTAAAATAGCGCGCGAATGGCGGGGAAGACCCTATTGAATAGAGAGAGAAATGACAGTATTTGGTACACATGCAAAATAAGAAATATAAATAACTGAACGTAAACATATAGGTAAAATGAAAAAAAAAAATCGTTTGATTTAGAAAAGATAAGTCACTAGTGAGAAGGAGAAGCATGAATAGGCTCCAAAAACATTGAAACAACATCCTTTCTAATACAAGAAAGGTGAGAACTGTAATAAATAGGCGATAGTATTTATAGAAAGAGGAAAAAAGGAGAAAACATGAATATAACGGAAGTTAAACAAAAGATTATTGATTAGTCAAAATTTTCATTACAAATGTGGAATATACCCCATACAGAGTGTTTCCAAAAACTTTCAGCAAACGGGAAACTCTCTTATTTACAATTTCCCAGAACTCCAGTGTTAATCAAAAGTTGATACATCGAGAGAAAACGTTTACTGACAATCAGAAAATTCACATTCTTGAGATAGTAAACTTTAAGCCGATAAAATATACGTAAATGATTGTAGAACATTTTTCACACGAACTAAGTTGAGCTATTCGAACATATTCGAGTAAATTAACTTTAAATATGGAAAAATCATTTTTTAGCCTTAAATCCTTTCTTCTTAAAAGAAATTTTATATTCATGAAAAAAATAACATTTTGAGATTACTGCATTTCATCGAGTTTTAAAATTCCGTCACGAAAAATATAGTTTCCAATTTCCGTAGGTTTGTTTGTCTGTCGATCGTCCGTCTTCGGATCTCACCTACCTGTCAGTACTATTATGTATCGTCAATTCACGATTTCAGCACTGTACATTTTTTAAAAGCCATCACAGCTTTCCAGTGCAGAGAAATCGCTATAAAATGAAAAAAGAGACACAGACACAGGGGCGGAGGAAGAGAAAAAGATGGAGATATTATTTCCTATGTACCTCGTGTTATATGTCCTTTTTAGGGTTCTCAGAGTTAGAAAATTTAAAAATGTGTTATATCGATTAATTTTAAATTTAATAGACACAATATGTAGAGGAAAATGTCATGTTTCAGCTCTAAATAACCTTTTTTCTCTGTTACTTTTTTTTTGTTTTACTTTAGTGTAAGTTAAATTTATTATATTTATTATTAGTTATTTTAAAAACGCATGTTCCTAATGACAAATCACTGTCCAGATTTTTAAATTTAGATGTGGCTTTTTGTAGCACATAGTCTCTGTTCAGATACATTTTTCCGTAATACTAATTACAATTCAGAGAATCAATTCATTCTTTGTTGAAAGCAAATTGATAGTATTAAATTAGGATCATGATGTGTCAGTTAAAAGAAAATGGTCCTTCCAATCTAATTCAGCTTTTCCTTTTTGTGTTAATTAAAAGATTCGTCAAGCAAAAAGAAATGAAAAGCTCCAATGAGGTGTAATTCACAAAAGGACTAATTAAATATACATATACCTTCTGTCTAAAAATAAATCGCAGTTTTAATAGAACATCAAACGCAGGCCGTTTGTGCTAATCATTTATTCTAATTGGCAAAATAATTGAAATAAAAAAAAAATTATCAATTGTGCTGGCATGCTAACAAATAATAATTACTTTGTTTTGTTTTTGTGTCAAATTTAGTTAATCTTTTGTTATTTTATACGAAATAATATTTTGAAATAACTAATAAATACAACCCCAATGCCCAAGGCTCCATACTGTCTCCTACTCTCTTTCCCATTTACATTAACGATCTGCTGGAAAAGACCGGGAAATCCAATCTACAGCTTTGCAGATGACAGTACGCTTATCTATTCATTCACTTTGAAAGCTCGGACATGAGCTACTCAGGCGAATATCCGCAGACAGCAGGAGGTCGTTCAACTTAACAAAGACCTGGAAGAAATTCTATCTTGGGGTGACAGTAACCAAGTGGAATTTAACGCTCCAAAAACCCAGGCGGCAGTTTTTTCTAAAAAAGTTAACGTTGCTGAACCCGACATAGTTGTGTCGGGGCACTCCATTCCCCTAGCATCGTCACATGAACATGTTGCAGGCATAGCATAGGGAATATTATTTCCAAAAAGTTTTACTGATTAAAACGGTTTTACTCAATAGAACCGTTTTTGTTCGCTAAGCAACGTACTCGTTGCGCGCTATTCATCCCTATAAAAACACATGCAACTGCATTTTCCTATCATTCCTTTATCGGAACTTGAACCGTCAACATCTCTGCTAACCCTGCTCACTAATTACATCATCGGAAAATGGAAACTAGCCCGGAAGAAATGGCACAGGTCATTGTCCTATTGCAAGAAGGGCTTAGCCCACATATAGTCGGTGTGCAACTGCATCTGAGCCAGTCAGCTGTCTCCAGAGTCTACAGACGTTACCAAGAGACTGGCGCCTTTACACGGAGTCCAGCATCGGGAAGTAGAAGGTGTACCTCGTAGCGAGGCTACAGCTTCATTGTCAACACAACTTTAAAAAATCATCACAGGGCCGGCGTTGAGGTCCAGCAGGAGCTCCGACAAGTTCGTGGTCATTGGACAGCCATAAAAAGCTAATCTAACTCCGAAGAGACCAACTAACGGACTCAAATTGGCAGCAGCCCATCGACAAGCGCGCCTCATATTTGCCAGAGTATATGTGGACTGGACCTTAGAGAAATTTCTCTCCGTTTTATTCTCCGACTAGTCCTGAATGTGCCTACATGGCAATAATGGAAGAAACCGAGTCTATAGGAGGCCTGCTGAAATACATTCGTGTTCAGTAATATGGGTATTAGAGGAGATTTTATCCAATATATTATCTTACAGGCAGTTAGAGTTCGTGTAGATGGAAATTTGAAAATTATGTTACTTGTTAGTATATAGTCGTAGTGTAACTAAAGAGTGAGGGAGCAATGAGGCATGTACTCACCATGCCCCTTTGAATTAAGAAGAAAGTGTAACCTCCTTCCATAAGTAGGTCGCTATTTGCTGTTATCGTTTTGATGAAAGGGTATCTTTTACAGTGCAAAAGGATTTTTTTTCTTAGGAATGTCACCTTTCACGATCAAATTTAAACACTCATTGTTTTTTTTACTGTGTTTTATGGCATTGGCGTATACCAATTAACCAGCTTTCTCTCTTTGTTTTTCAGACACACAAATTTACACAGACAAACACAACACCCAGGCAGTCAGGTGGAATCGAACCGCCCGCCGACCCTCTAATCAACAGTAGGATGCATTACCTACTGCGCCAGTGGTCCTCCTCTTCATTTTAAGAGGGGATATTTTTGAGAAGTCTTATATTTCTTCGACATTTATTTTTATTTTAGTGTGTTGAAGGGGATTCAAGTCTTCAAAAGTTTTATCGCAAAAGCGGATTTTTCTTTTAAGACCCCCATACAAGGTCGTGAATAATTTTAAGTGTTGGTGTGAGTCAGGTTCAGGTCTTGAAAGTTCTATGATAAGAGAATATTTGTTTTATTTATTTATTTATTTATTTATTTATTTATTTATTTATTTATTTACCACATTCTACAGTATTCCAATTACAGAATGCGAAAATAACATAATGAAATGTACTAAACCTAATTAAAATTAAATAGCTTATTAACAACATATTTTAAAACTATTTTTTTTTATTTTTGTCATGCTGCAGTTGAAAATATCAAGCTGGTTCTGCATTTGATTATATTTATCGCAAATTTGAAAAGGGGGAGAAAATTTTAGGACATTTGTTCTTGGGATTGGTAAATTAAAAGTTTGCAGACTACGTGCCGCGGGTCTAGGTACATGAAAACGCAGACCCTGCAAGATTTTGTTTGCATCAATTTTGTTTGATATTATCTTATGTAAAAATATAATTTGGGCTTTGTTTCGGCGTGCCTCTACACTTTCCATCGAAAATCTATCTAAGAGACTTTCATAGGTATAACCTATTTCGGGATTTACTCCATCGAGTTTAAAACTGGCGTACTTTAAAAAACGCTTTTGAATTTTTTCATTATTTTGAATGTGCGCCTAATAAAAGGGGCACCAAAGAACAACTGAGTATTCAAGCCGTGATCTCACGAAACTATTAAAAAGCAATTTTAGAGTATCATATTCAACAAAGTCGGCACTATTACGTATGATGAAACCCAATAGTTTAAAACCCTCCGCAGTAATCTTTGCAATATGGCCACGAAAAGACAAGGCAGTATCCAGCAAAATACCCAAATCAGACACCGGCTGACATCGCTCTAAGACCTGACCGTTCATACTGTAATTGAATTGTATGGGAATCAGTTTTTTTGTAAAGGTGATTACATTGCACTTGGATACATTCAAAAGGAGTTTGTTGTTACTACACCAATTGTTTATAAGATTAAATCCATCCTGTAGTCTTATGCAGTCGGTCAGGTCTCTGATTCTGCAATATAGCTTTACGTCATCAGCATAAAGTAGGTATTCAACATCCGCTCTGTGAGTAAGATCATTTATAAATATATTGAAAAGGAGTGGCCCCAAATGTGATCCCTGCGGCACTCCCGATGTGGTAACAAAACTAGAAGAATTCTGACCAAGACACTGTACAAACTGCGAGCGGTTTATCAAGTATGATTTAAAAAAAGATAATAACTTACCCGAAAAGCCAATTGCGAATAACTTGTCGAACAGAATCCCATGATCCAGCCGATCAAAGGCCTTAAAGCAATCAGTGTAAATCACATCGTTCTGCTCACCGCCATCAAGTGATTCCGCAAGGTTTTGCGTGAGACAAAATAAATTTGAAACCGTCGAACGGCCCTTCACAAAACCGCAGTGATATCTGCGTGCTAATTGAATTATATAAATAATCATGTAATATGATTTTGAAGACTTTTGAAAAGTTATTAATAATGCTTATCGGTCTATAGTTTGTTACACAACTCTTGTCACCTTTTTTGAACACAGGCGTAATACGTGATGTTTTCCATGTTTATTTCAAAGTTACGTCTTTTTTTTTTGGTACAAAAATCGTCATTCAGTTCTCTATAGGCGTCCAGCCTTTATTTCAGTATTTATTTTATAACTGTCTAGTTGCAATGAAAATGCTTTGTAATCTCTTTTCAATTATTTCACCTATGTACTTTTTATTTTGGAATCTTATTAATGAGCGTTCACTGAGTGAAATACATTTTCACATTTATACCTTTACATTTAGTCTGCCTGTTGACAAAAAAATTATGACAATAGCGGGCTACCAAACTGTATAAAAACGAATGTTTTATTCTGTTATTATTCAAACAAATGAAAAACCCTAAACTATAATCTCTCTTACCGTACCTTTTGGCTAATTCATTCCTAAAACCCTTCGCCGGTGGCCCGCCAGAAGACTGCTACAGGCTGTCGAGTACAACCAATTTCTGTTAGTCAGAGGTATCATAGACTAGCCCGAATAGCCCAGTTAGGGATCACCTCTCACTGCGCCTAGCCTTCTCGTTGAGTTCCCTCACGAGGCTTAAATCTAGCCAGAACCAAAACTAAGAAAATTTCCAAGTTGAATGTAACAGTACAGTATTCAGCCCTTTCGCCCAGATAGGATCTACAGGGTAATACGTCCAAATACCTATTATAGATCTATATTTCACTAGCTCTAACTCAGGATAGTTCCGCTCTTTTGTTTTCCTAGCCGGTTTGGTCTAGACCTAGTCCAGTTCGGAAATAGGTCACAATCGGACGGACATCACCAAATTTGTTTTATTCAAAGCTGGCCGTACAGGTTGTTAAGTAGGCCGAAGATAAAAACCTTGGAAAAAAAGATTTACTAATTCTTAGTCTAATCCGCTGTAAAGTTGTTTATAGCCTGTCTCAAAATATAAGATCCTGATTTTTGCCGTTTTAAGTGGACAATGTAAAAATTCTGACCTTTTGTTTAAGATAGGTTGCAGAGATGGACTTAAGAATTTTATTCAATAATGCAAATAAATAAAATTATAAGTGTTTTTGGAGATATTTATTTATAGATGCATGTAAAACAAATGGATAAGAAGTATAATTATACAGTTTGAATGAATGGGGTTTACAAGAGGGGACATATTGTATAAATAAAAAATATATTTTAACTTAAGCCTAATTCGGTTTCACTATCACTGTTTATCAGCTGAGGTAATTATCAGTGGTTTTATATTATTTACATAAATATATGAATCTTCAACTTTAACAACGTGCTGAATGGAATTCTTCCAGCTTTCACAAGGTATATATCATTTATAACTTTTTTTACTAATTCAACCACTGGCACGCTTAAAGTAGGAGAAACTTTTTGTGCCCTTATTTTTGATTTAACTTGATGTCAAACATGTTCAATTGGATTAAACACACAATAATACAGAGGAAGCCGCAAAACAGTGTGTCCCATTTTCTCAGCCATACTATCACAAACATATTTCTTTTTTAATTTATAGACTCACACTCTGTTTGGGAACATTTGGCAAAAGGGAATTTTGAAACCAATTTTCAAAAAATTCTGCGGTTGTGTCTTCGTGATAGTCCAAACTAGAATCTTTTATGTTTTTTTGCAGATAATAGTAGACAATTTGAAACCCAACTCTTTTCAGATCCAGCATGGAAAATGGTTATTCGTTGACCTTTATTTGAAGGTGCGTTCATCTCACATTTTATACTGCTGTTAACCCTCCCTTTTTGCACAGTGTCATGGGTATCGAACTATGTTTCGTTAAGGTAAATTATTGGCCGATTCTCTGATCGATACTTTTTAATTTCTTATAAATAAGTATGTCACAAGATTCGTAATCTTTGTGACTTCATCACTACTTGCCTTTTGTTGATTTTCCGGAACGTGAATCCCATTCTTAAGAGAATTCTGTGAAGGGTTGATCAGACATAATGTATATTAGTCCCGTCCTGCACCAGTCTTAATTTTATTTTGTCTAGTGTCGGCACCAACTTCTCTTCATACAAAGAATATATTTTTCTCCCGATGACGTCTTTTTCACAATCGTCTACATGATGCATTTGTAAATCTTTCCATTTTTTCCTGTTCCTGAGTGATGGTTTTCCTACAATACCCTTAATCGTAGAAATTGGGGTTTATGTTAGTTCACTGGTTTCTTGCAAGGCACTTTGTTTATTCAAATTTCTTTTTACTAAACAGTTGTAAACATTTTTCACTATTTGTTTAGCGTCAAGTGATAAATGGTTTCTCTTGCGATAGCCACTATTGCAATTTTCCCACGGACACCACATAATTAAAATAGAACCGTTAGGTTGTAAGGTAAGGCAAGGTAAAGTGTAGGCCTATATTATCAAATACTTAAAGGGCTCCAAACCGGGTTGCCAGGTAGTAAATATATGGGTAAAAATAGATAAATATGATTGCAAGTGAGGGCGGCATACAAATCAGGTAAAATAAAAATACATTTATGGGATTACCTGGCAACTATGCACAAAACCTTAATAGGGTCGTTTATTGCCCCATTGAAAAAGGAAAAAGGAAGGATCTTATATCTTGGGATTTACTTTACTAACCTACCTAACCATTCCGAAAAGAAAAACCCAGATAAGCTATCGAGTTAATAGTTTATTCTAGGTTTGGGTAGTTTTAATTACTTATGCAAGTAGAATGTCATTACAGAGTATTAATGCTCAAGATTTCTGAAAAAAGGTAATTTAATTTACAATTGAAAAATATATTATTTTAAAAATGAACTCGAGGAAAATAAGAAGTCAGAATAGCTTAAAAAGATATTTCAATTTATGCGCTTATTTAAGGCTAAAATATTTTATTATTAACGTCAAATTTTACCCATAATACATAGGCGAAATAAAAATCATTAAAAAGCGTTAGAAATTCAAAAGTTTCTATTTTATTAACACAGGTTTTTGACGATATTATTAAATTAGGTGTTGGTGATGCTTCAGTTGCAGCGAAACTCTTGGTGCCAACGATATGGTTGTCTAAAATTTATAAGCAGTTAGAACCTGGTCTAATAGTTGAAAGTTTTATTGATTCCCTTTGTTGTTATTTCACATGATTAAATTTCTCTGACATTTCAACTAACCATTGTTAGGGAAAAATAAATAATATTTTAAAGTATTAAAAGCCATTATAAATACTATAATTCTATTCTATGATATTTATAAATAATATATAAGATAGTATCGACATTAATACTTTATACTGAAAACAATAAAGCATAGAAGCATAACACGGTAATTCAATTTTACTATTTTAATATATTGTATTACTGCTATATTTTATGAATACATTTATTTTCCACAGATATGTGATAACAAATTTAAAAGCTGGTGACACAAAGCTACATAAATTATTTAAAATGTAATATTGTTTTATTCATGCAAAAATACTTGGTTTAAATTTTACTTTATGGGAATTAATAAAATGTATATATGAAGTTTATTAACAAGTATATAACAATGGAAATATGTGTAATTAAAAGTTTGTTCTTGAGCTTTCCTAATTCCATTCAATTTATTTATTTCTATATTTGTCAATACAAAAATAACCGAACTTAGTTGGTTAAAACTTTGTGAGTAATACAAAGATGATACGTATAAGGGGAATAAAATATTTTTTTCTTCGACTAATATAAAAGGGATATAAAACTTTAAGTAGCTGACGCATTTAGAATTATTTTCTTTAATATTATCGTTACTATTAACAGTTCTGAACACGCGAGCGCCCTAAAGAACTCGCAAACTTACAATTTGGAGAGATTTAGAAATATTGTTAAATTACACAGATATACAAAAAAAATCCCTGTCTTTTAAGTATGACACGTGTTTTCTTAAGTATTTTTTTATGCCGTATCCAAAGAATCATAAAAAAAAACATCCACCGTGAGGTTTTTTTCAGAAAACAGACTGAAAGTTGCCAGAAAACTATTAGACTGAAAAGTATACATTTTAATAAATAATGGAAAACTGTATAATCGTTAAAATTATGAAATAAAACTATTATTTCCGACATCTTTAAATGTTAAGAACGCACATTTATCAATAAAACTTAAAAAATATTACATTTTAGTGTTCATGTTTAATAAAAAAAGATGCATACACTACTTTTAACTAAGCTACGTAGAAAATACTGTTTAAAATAAATATGTGCGACTGCTAAATTAAAAAATGGTTTTTAATTTTTATTAGTATTGAACAAAACTATTATTTACAATGTTTTTTGAAGTTCTTAATCCTGACTTGACATCACATGAGTAAGTGAGCGAGTAAGTTTTGTTTAATAATAATAAAAATTAGTAACAATTTTTTAATTTAGCTGTTGCATATATTTTAAACAGCATTTTGCTACGTAGTTTACTTAAAGGTGGTGTATGCGTGTTTTCTGTTAAACATAAACACTAAAAACACTATTTTTAAATTTTTATGATAAATGTAGATTCAGAATATTCAGAAATAATAGTTTTATTTCATTATTTTAATGATTATACAGTTTTATATTACGTATTTCTTTCAATTTAATAGTTTTCTGGCAACTTTCAGTGTGTTTTCTGAAAAAACTTCGCGGTGGATGTTTTTTTTTTGATTTTTTGGATTTAGAGTAAAAAAATATTTAAGGAAACACGCGTCTCACTTAAATGTATTACCTGTGTTAGCAAAGCCTACGAATGCCATTAATCGAAAATATGATTCGCGAGGTTTATAGATTTTAATAATTTAGGGGGAGAGGAGGGGGAGAGGAGGGGGAGAGCGAGAGCGAGAGCCAGAACGAGAGAGAGAGCTAGAGCGAGAGCGAGAGGGAGTGGAAGAGAGACCATCTTATTTTCAAGTAATGGTCTTCAGATCAGGAATATCAGTTGAGGCAATAACTGAAAAAAACCATCAGGATTGTTTAGGATTTGCTGCTGCCACATCCACGAATGAAGATCACAGTACTTGCTGAAGAAGATTGGGGTCTGAAGCTACAGTTTTCAGAATTAAGCATGATTATTAAGGGATTCCGATAGTCTGTAGCTGATTTTTTAAAAGGTTTAAAAAGGGTTACTGCGGATTTAATTGGGTACGGAAGCTTATTTTATTTTCGAATATGTAATAGGATAGATGGAAGCGCGAACATAATAGGACTGACTCTTTTAACAATTGTGAATAAAAGTTTTATAGACTGGGGTATGCAACATGTAATAATGCATTTTTTCCGTATCAGTTTAAGACCATGGTTCAGAGATTTTATGACTGAAACGTTCACTATGGTCATACATGACAGGAATCCTTTTCTGACACATGTTTGTCAGGTAAAAGTATAAGAGAGACAGAAAAAAATTTCAATTTTACTTTCGTTTCTAGCCTGATTAGAGTTTTGGATCCGTTTTTCTTTTTGTATGAAACATAACATTTTGTGGACAGGGGATATTTGTAGACTGTAGCTTAAATTGAAGCAATTCAGAAGATCAGGAAGATATTATCGTCAATAGGAAACTTAAAAAGAAAATAAGTAAACTAAACCCTGGCCACACGTAAATTAAGTACTTTACGATCAATAATTTTAGTATACAGTTGATATAAAATTACATAAATAACGCTCAAGCAATTTGACAACATTGGCTATGCTCGGAAGACGTGTTTTCGTTTTGACAAAGATGGAAGAACAAGCGGCTTAAACTTGTTTATTATCTTCTAAAATAATTATTACCTTTTGTGAACTCTTCTTTGAGGTTATTGGTTCAAAAAGTAATTTGTGGCTTGTGATAGAAAAGAAGGAACCGTCATAAAAAAAATTAGGTTATCTGGCAAACGGAGGAGTAAAAGAATATTATGTAAACAAGTGTAAGTCCTCATTTACATAATAAATAATTTTAAGTAAAAATTCCTGTAAAATATTTTTATATTAAGGGTACTGACTTTACCGCGTGCAGACTCCGAACGAATGATAAATACCATATGTTCTAGAATATTTAACACATAAGGGCTCAAAATATCTCTTCCACCAATTTGTGGAGTTTATGGTCTACTAATGTTCAAACCACAAATCATATTTTTCCGCTTAAAACTATGAATGAAAAATATGTTCAAAGAAACTTTTAAACATCAACAGAACATACGAAATTACTGCAATTATTTTTGACTAAGCCTGAAAATGTGAGTGTGGCAAATTTGTCACATACGCGATGGTCAGCTAGGGACGATGCCTGTGCCAGCCTTTATAAAGACTGGAACCAAATAATAGAGGCTCTTGAAGTTGTAAAAAGTGACTCTGCCCACCAAAAAGTTTTGGTTAAAAATGAAGCTACAAGACTATTGGCTCAACTAAATTTCCTAGAAACGGCTATATTATCGGAATTTTGGGAATCTATATTAACACAGTTTAATATAGTTTCCAAAATTCTACAAGGTGTCGACACAGATGTAGGGGTAGTTTCCAGGCTCTACGTCTGACTCATCACTTTTGTAGAAAATAAACGGGAATCTGTTGATGCTATTGAAGAGGCTGGTAAATAAAAGTTGTGATTTATAGTTTTAACCTTAGTGGTTAATGTTAACTTAATGTCCACATTAAACTCACAAATCAATGTGAGCCAAATAAGAAAATAAGCTAAAAAATAAAATTTTTATATCCTCAGGGTATATAAAGCGGTAAAATGGACACTAGTGTTTACAGAATTTTTATGGAAGAAAGTAACAATTTTTGGTTTTACCTTTTTTCCAAACAAATTATCGTAGATGCCACCTTCCAATTATAAGGACTAAGGAAAACTGTATATTAAGAGCAGATTAAAAAAATGTATTTAAATACAATCCTTGTTGTACCAAACAAATTTAGTAGATCGTCGTAATACCTACATATAATAAAAGAGGCAAAATTCGGTTACTGAGATTTTTAAATTACCGGCAACTACTTTTAATAATCACTAGGGCTTTTTCAAATTAATGTAGCCAGATTTTGTGAAAATGACGAAGAAACATAAATTCGAAACGTAAGGTAGTAAAGGTACATCAAATTCAGAACAGAACAATATATTATTTAATATTTATTATAATATAATACAAGAACGAATACATGCCTTTTTAATACTCAGCCTTTTGTGATTTCAGTGGTATATAATTACGAAAAAATGCCTAAATAATAATTAATTTATATACGCATTTAATTAAATATAAAGGCATTTAAAAAAAAATAACCGACAATATTTTTGTTATGCAAATATTTAATTTCTTTTTAATTATGTGGTTTGATGGTTGATAGTGTTACACAATTTATTGAAATGATGATGATGATGATGTTACTTGTGTCTGAGCGCATCGACAGCTAAGGTCGTTTAGCGCCCCGTATTAAGAATATAATGAATTAGACTAGGAAGTCAATTTCCTTTAAAAATTTTTTTATGTTGTCTTTATGTGTTTCAAAAGATTCTAAGGCTAATTTCAGATTTGAAGGAATGTTGTATTTATCTCCAATATGTTTGTGGTGATCCGACTCAAATATGGGTAGGACAGATAAAGGAGACGCACAGGTAGGACATAGAGTTGGTGGTTCATTTTTTATAAGATGACCGTGAGAAGAAAACGTGTGTCCCACCGCCAAACTTCTCAATAGTACATTGTCCTCTCTTCCCGTGGTCAGCTTATTATTGGTGTCTTCCAGATCCCACTGAAATTGGAAAAGGGATTTATGGATGGAAATGATTTTCCCCAGTATTCAAAGAGCCTTTTTCAATAGCGAGTTTTGCATAAGTGTCCGCTTTATCATTACCACTACTGCCGATATGGCTGAGTAACCAAAGTAAAGAGATGGAGCGATGTTTGAGTTTTGCTGTGTACATTAGATCTGTGATGTGTCTGATGTAGTTATAATCTACATTTCTTGATTTAATGGCAGTCAGAGCAATCAAGGAGTCAGAATTTATCAAGGAAGGTTTGTTAAAAGTTCCTAGGAGGGAATATCTGATAACCTCTCTAATTGCAAGGAGTTCAGTAAACAAGATGGTAGCATGGTTAGGAAGTTTGTACATTTTAATTGTGTTTTGTGAAATAAAGGCTGCTCCTACCCTTTCATCCATCTTAGAGCCGTCTGTGTAAAAGAGACAGTGGTTTGGATAGTTTCTGGAGATTCTTTCTGGGAACAGTTTATCAAGAAATGCATTGGAGTAGTCCGATTTATTATAAGAATGCAAGTGAAGGTCTATGGAGGGACGTGGGGCGAGCCTTGGGGGAAAAGAAGTTTGAAGAGGATAATCGTGTTTTGAAGGGGAAATATTATGGAGAGAGATCAAGTAGAATAATAATTAATTTATATACATATTTAATTAAATAAAAAAGGCATTTTAAAAAAAATAAACTGACAAGATTTTGTTATGCAAATATTTAATTTCTTTTTAATTATGTGGTTTGATGGTTGATAGTGTTACACAATTTATTGAAATGAAATTTCGCGAGGATGATTTTATGCAAGCAATAGTATGGATCGACATCGGAGTTATGCAAAAGGTGTGATTTCAAATTATTACAAAGACCATAAATTATATATCGCTAATGTTCGGCCATATTCACAGAAAATAGGATATTTTTATATTTATCATTTTATAATAATACACTTTATTATAGTAAATATTATACATTATATAATAATAATGATATCGTCGGGTGTCGATGAGTCAACACCCCATTGTTAACTCAGAAAATAGAATTTCTTCCAGATCTTTAAGTCGAAAGATTTTCTTCGGTCTGCGGATATTTACATGAGTAGCTGTTGTTCAAGCATTCAAAATGAATGAAGAAATAAGCATTCTGTCATCTGCAGAAGTGTAGATTGGATTCCTGGTCCTTTCCAGTAGATCGTTAATGTAAATGAGAAAGAGAGTAAGAGACACACCGGCTCTCATAAAGAACGCTTTTTAAGAAAATACAAGAGCCACAGACAAGACCATTCAGACATACCATAAGAGCTTAGCTTGCAATGCCTTGGATATATCAGGTGCAACGGCTCGAGATTCTCCAAAATAATCAGTCGTATTGTTCCAAACATGTGTTACATAAGTTAGAAGATTTCCTGTTGATCTTTGCTTACGAAAGCCACATTGATAGTCGCTAATAATAATAACGATATTATTCTACGTCCTTGAATGATCGGCCTGGCAAACTCTTGTAAGAACAGCTAACATTAAATTCTAATATTTTTCTGAAGAGAATTTGTAATTATGTTACTGTGAAAGTTAATAAATCACTGACGGAAATAATTTTATGCCTTCGTTAATACGTGTACATCCTTAAATCATTTTTGATTTTCCCGCCCATAAATTAATTGTCGTTTCTCGCGCAATTTAGAAATTTACTTATTTCACTTTCACAATCACTAGTTTATGAAATTTATGGTACTGTTTTACTCTGGTAAGATTGGAATAACTCGATATTTGAACATGTAATATCAAATGTGATTTAGTGGAAGTTGTACGAACACATATTTTATGACAACTTTTCATTTTAAATAAAATTGTTTAGTTGGGTTAGAATAGTGTTAAATAGCCAAAATTCAATTCAATGATTCCCTAGATACTCAGTTATTATCCAGTTACCCCAATATGATTTTTTAACAATTACATAATAATAAAATAAAAAGAAAAAAACATTAGTTCAGGTTTTGCCCTTTTAAATTTTTAAATTTTAGTTATTCATTGCATTTTATTATTATTTGTAAGAATATTATTTAAAAATTTTTAGCTAATTAAGTTTAGAAACAAGTAAGAACTTGTATACATAAAAAATTTATAATAATAAGTTATATGATTTAGTATATAGATTCCATCGGTCACAGCATAGACACAATAATAAGACAAGGGATGCTAACCAGTTTTTAAAATTAAAATTTTAATAATTATAGTTTTTGAAAAATAGAAAGTCAGCATGGTGTCGAAAGACGACAATTATTATTTCCTAAACAAAAACCAGCTACTTACAATTAGTACTAAAAATAATAATCCAAAAAATAAATGCGTTGATATCCAATATACGAAATAAGAACTTTTTACACTTTTGTTGTGCACTTAACACTTCCTTGTTGTCACTCACTACTAAAAACAGTAGTTATTCCACTTTTCATTTTATATGCAAGAAGTAAGAAGCAAACCGAAGAAAAATAGTCTGGGAAAAATATACCAAAAAAGCAATTTAACGATATTATTATACCATAAAAAAAATTATATATTGATGGTCCTTGGCATGACTGTAGCCAGGGGGGAACAGGGGAGGACAGATGCTCCCTCTAAAGCCTTGCGGGCCTAGAAAAATATAATTACAATTTTTCCTCCATTAATGGAATTTTGAGTTTCGTGAAGTTGCCCCCCCTCTAACTCAGAGGCTGGCTACTCCTATGGTCCTTGGATTAATGATAAAACTAAAAATAAAATATTTTTCAGTGGAACGACTTCAAACGGTTTCTTTATATGTGCATTCAATAAAATAATAATAACGTACACGAAAAAAATATAAGCATATCGACAGATATATTTTCACAATAAAATAACTTAATTACTTTGTTAACTGTAACTAAATATATTTGTAAAGATTTTACAATTGCGTTATTGCGATTTCGTAGTACAACTACATTGTCAAACAACAATGTCGTTTGACAATGTATTGTACTACGAAATCGCGATAACGCAATTGTAAAATCTTTACAAATATATTTAGTTACAGTTAACAAAGTAATTAAGTAATTTTATTGTTAAAATGTACTGTCACAAAGTAACGGACCAATCAATCAATCAACTCTGTAGATATATTTTCGAGCTGTTTCCACTATATCTCTCAATAAAAATTAGAAATAGACTTCACATTTAGTACACATATAATAAAGATAAAGCCCATTGCTTTTGTGTGATATCGCTTTAAGGGAAGGAGGCGGAAGAGGTAGAACGATAAATCTTATATATTTTCAATTTCATTATAATGAAATTTTCTTAATTTTTGTTCAGATAATGAACAAATTTTAATCATAATTATTTTTAATCCAACATATAAAGGGTTAAAGGGAAGGGCAGGTACTGACGGAGTTGCTTTATATATATCGGTTTACGCCCTTTTCAGAGAAGATCCTGGAGTCGAGTTATTTGAAAATTGCATTATAATTAGATTATTTTCAATTATTTACAGCCGAACAAATATATGGGGTAAATGGGTTGAGGGAGGAGGTTAAAGGCATAAATATATATATATATATATATATATATATATATATATATATATATAAATATATAAATATATATATATATCTATATATATATATATATATATATATATATATATATATATATATATATATATATATATATATATATATATATATCTATATATATATATATATATATATATATATATATATATATATATATATATATATATATATATATATATATATATATATATATAAATTTATATATATATATATATATATATATATATATATATATATATATAAATATATAAATATATATATCTATATATATATATATATATGTATATATATATATATATATATATATACATATATATATATATATATATATATATATATATATATATATATATAAATTTATATATATATATATATATATATATATATATATATATATATATATATATATATATATATATGTATATATATATATATATATATATATATATATATATATATATATATATAATACATATAAATATATATATATATATATATATATATATATATATATATATATACATATATATATATATATATATATATATATATATATATATATATATATATGTATATATATATATATATATATATATATATATATATATATATATATATATATATATATATATATATATATATATATATTAGCAGTGCCCGCTGCTCCGCTCGCGTGGACTCGATTCACTACTATCGTCATTGCTTATTCCTTATGTTAGCTAACGTAATAAAATATCTTCCATTATTATCTCCCATTTTTTCTCCTTATCTCCCATTATTTCACCTTATCTCCCATTATCTTGGCTTATCTCGCAATATTTCTCCTTATCTCCAATTATTTCTCCTTATCTCCCATTATCTCACCATAACTCCCATTATCTAAACTTATCTCTGCTTATCTCCCATTATTTCTCCTTATCTCCCATTACTTATACTTATCTCCCATTATCTCACCGTATATCCCATTTTCTAGGTTTATATCGAATTAATAGAACATATGTACAAATTTATAAAAACACGTACATCGGATAAGTGGTTCTCAAGTGATAAGCGCACTAACGGACAGACAGAGAGACGTTGCATTTTTTATATACTCGTATTATATTCTTTTCAACATGACATTGTTCTATATTTAATGGTTTAGGCAGTGTATTGCAAGAGAACGCGCTAACAGTAACCTTTTTTCCGACTTGATTTACACAACATATGTATGTTTTAAAAAAAAGCACGTAACGCACTAACGGACAGACAGAGAGAGAGACAGACAGAGAGACGTGGCATTATATATATATATATATATATATATATATATATATATATATATATATATATATATAAATATATATTATAGTTAGATAACCTGACCAGAGAACATAAGTATGTTCTAAAAAAAAGCACGTAAATCGGATAAGTGGTTCTCCAGTGATAAGCGCACTAACGGACAGACAGACAGAGAGGTAGAAAGACAGGCAGACAGACGTTTCATTTTATATATATTATAGATAGAAGATTATAGATAATCTGGCCATAGAACAAATGTATGAATTAAACAAAAAAAACACGTAAATTGGATAAGTGGTTCTCGAGTGATAAGCGCACTAACGGACAGAAAGAGAGACGTCGCATTTTACATATATTATATTCTTTGCTCCATGATGTTGTTCCATATTTAATGCTTTAGGCAGTGTATTTCAAGAGAACGCGCTAGCGGCTAACTTTTCTCCGACTTGATTCACTATTATCGTTACCGCTTATTCCTTATGTCACCTAACGTAATAAAATATATCCTATAACCTGGCCAGAGAACATATGTAAGTTAAAAAAAAGCACGTAAATCGGATAAGTGGTTCTCCAGTGATAAGCGCACTAACGAACAGACAGACAAACAAAGAGACATTGCAGTTTATATATATTATAGATATTCTTTGCTACATCATATTGTTCCATATTTAATGGTTTAGCATGTCTAAAAAAGCACGTAAATCGGATAAGTGGTGCTCCGTTGATAAGCGCACTAACGGACAGACAGGTAGACAGAGAGACGTTGCATTTTATATGTATTTAGATCCTTTGCTACATGATATTGTTCCATATTTAGTGGTATAGGCAGTGTATTGCAAGAGAACGCCCTAGCAGCAAACTTTTTTTTTTTCCGATTTAATTCACTATTATCGCCACTGCTTATTCCTCATGTTACCTAACGTTATAAAATATAGCCCATAACCTAGCCAGAGAACATATGTATGTTTAAAAAAAGCACGTAAATCGGATAAGTGGTTCTCCAGTGATAAGCGCACTAACGGACAGACAGGCAGACAGACAGACGTTGCATTTTATATTATATATATATATATATATATATATATATATATATATATATATATATATATATATATATATATATATATATAATCTTAATTGGGGAACTCGGCAAATTTGGGCGTGATAGGAGATCACACAATTTTCATTAAGCCGCCAATATTTCGGTCCTGGATTGGGACCTTCTTCAGGGCAGAACTGAAAAGAAGAACAGAGCGTATTCATTGATAGTGTCTGGGACAACTTTAAATTAATGATGTTATCATTAGGTTGTTATAATAAATAAAATTAGTGTGGAACAAGAATAAGATATTAGTTATAATAAGTTAAAAAACTCACATGAGAAGTGCAAAGATTTCGTTAGCCTGAATGGCCGTAGGTTATACATAAAAAAGTTGTTACATATAAAAGTTGGTTAATCCATAAAATATACAAAATACACATTAAAACACTGTAGACAAAATTCTAAAAAACAAATTTAATACATGGATGTAATTGGGAACCTTGGATGTTGAAAACATCGTTAATTATTTCACTTGTGACCACCACATATGGCCACCGCCATTTAGGAACAAATGACAAGAACGACAGGACACAGCTACCCGACAGAGATAAGGGGTTTAGTCAAGAAAACTCAATTAACCAGAATGCGGGGTCAACACCT
Source organism: Pachyrhynchus sulphureomaculatus (assembly GCA_019049505.1). Classification (NCBI taxonomy): domain Eukaryota; kingdom Metazoa; phylum Arthropoda; class Insecta; order Coleoptera; family Curculionidae; genus Pachyrhynchus; species Pachyrhynchus sulphureomaculatus. Next base: position 71,249,687 of record CM032454.1, read on the forward strand.
GGAAGGAACCGATAGAAAAGGAAGTACAAATATTGGACCCTAAGTGAGAGCGAGGTAGCCAATCGAGCGACCAAAACCACCCGGTATGTAATAGCGGAAGGATAAAATACACCCTAATTATAAGTAAATGGTGAGCGAGGGAGCGAGAGAGAGAGTGACAATAATGGGAGCAACGAAGAAGAAAAATTATCTAGTGAATTAATTATTAATTTATTAATTTCTTGTTGGAATCTGATTGGAGGAAGAGATTGTTGGCAAAAAACCAATGAAGACTCGAGGCACCAGGAAGTGTTAGAGAGGTGACGCATGGTACTGTCAATGGAAGGAAGACAGTAATCGCTAGATGCAAAAGATGGCCCAGATAATCCATCTGAACCGCGTTGGTCGTCTCTTTTTGTTAGCTCCGTAATTTCCAGGGTTTCTCTCCTCCTTTCTCTCTCTATTTACGGTTCTCTTTGATTCTGAGCTTCACAGATTCCTTCCATTTTATCTGGGCCATCTTTTGCACCTAGCGATTACTGTTTTCCTTCCATTGACAGTACCTTGCGTCACCTCTCTAACACTTCCTGGTGCCTCGAGTCTTCATTGGTTTTTTGCCAACAATCTCTTCCTCCAATGAGATTCCAACAAGAAATTAATAAATTAATAATTAATTCACTAGATAATTTTCTTCTTCGTTGCTCCCATTATTGTCACTCTCTCTCTCGCTCCCTCGCTCACCATTTACTTATAATTAGGGTGTGTTTTTATCCTTCCGCTATTACATACCGGGTGGTTTTGGTCGCTCAATTGGCTACCTCTCTCTCACTTAGGGTCCAATATTTGTACTTCCTTTTCTATCGGTTCCTTCCAGGTGTTGACCCCGCATTCTGGTTAATTGAGTTTTCTTGACTAAACCCCTTATCTCTGTCGGGTAGCTGTCTCCTGTCGTTCTTGTCATTTGTTCCTAAATGGCGGTGGCCATATGTGGTGGTCACAAGTGAAATAATTAACGATGTTTTCAACATCCAAGGTTCCCAGTTACATCCATGTATTAAATTTGTTTTTTAGAATTTTGTCTACAGTGTTTTAATGTGTATTTTGTATATTTTATGGATTAACCAACTTTTATATGTAACAACTTTTTTATGTATAACCTACGGCCATTCAGGCTAACGAAATCTTTGCACTTCTCATATGAGTTTTTTAATTGAGGACAAACTTGTGCTGGAACTTAAGAATTAAAACCATTTGCAGCAACCCGATCTATCGCCTATATTAAATATTTGTGGCTGCTACTAAGTACGACTCAACTATGAAAATATTTACAAGAGGTTTATCATTAAACTGGGGGAGAGCACTTATTGGAAAATTGCTTCAAACAATGTCATAAATCTGTGAAGCTATTACATGGACTTAAGGTTCTCAAATACCGAAAAAATAATCTTTAATTTTTTCAGCCGTGTCTTTGATGGCCGACTTCTACGAGTAGGTTTTATTTCAAATCAAAAAAATATGTGACTGTTTCAGAATATCAATTTTTTTTCTGTGTTTTTAAAGTGTAATTTGCCCAGACTAACAAACCCTTCTCATTCATCCAACTTCGATATCGACCTTGCCTTGGTTGCAGAATCTAAGCCAAGGTCGCGAGCCCCGATCGCGTTCCAAGACACACCGCCAACATCGCGGATGTGTGAACGAGAAACAAGAAGGTAAGTAACCGCCGACATTGGTAAATTGTAACATTGGGATGCCGGAAATTGTAAGTCTGTTATAAAAAATTGTCTAAAATAAGGCAGTAATTAAATGTGCTGATCTATGGGAGGATATTGGAGATAATAATATAAGTTATCAAGATAAATAGCGGCTTTGACCAAAAATAATTTATTAAAAATAATTTTGTTGCCTAAGGATAGGTTTTCATTTAGTACTACCTGACCTGACAGACGTTGTCCTGTCCAAATTTCAACAAATTTGCTTGTGCTCACTTTGTGAATTTGTGAAACACTATTGGAAATGTATATGCAAAGTAAAAATGATAAAAAGACGTATTTCTAAGTGATCATTGTATCTAGTAACGATTGTAGTCATGGATATTCAATTTGAGGAAGTGTACATTCAGAAGTACGCCAATGGAAAATTTTACATGCGAGATGAATTCTATCGGCGGTACACCGCTGAAATGCTGGAAATGTGCGATGTGCCTGAAATGTGATCGACTCGGAACCATACGGTTTTGTTCCAAAATTTAAGTCACAATTGAATTAGGTCATAATTCCATGTCAACCAAATGATTTATTTTCTTTCATTAAATTTGAAATTACATCTCAAGGTGTTTTATTTATATTTCGATTTCAAAACAAAGAAATGCTTTGTTTCGATTGGTTTGCTGTGACATCACCATTTCGTTCATTGCAATGCTTTATAATACATTTTTTGTTTGTTGTCTGGCGCGTAAACAATCAAAGCTGATGGTTTTCCGACACGGCAACACGCGACATGTAATTGACCATGCGAGAAGCATGGATTTTCAAGGTTAATGCCGCAAACACTTAATGACTGCCCTTGTAATTTGTTTATTGTCATTGCGAATGCAATCCGCACCGGAAACTGCAAGCGTGTGTGGAATCTGTTCCTGTTCCAGAAACCAATGAGCGCAATAGCTCTACTGGCGGGACCAATTTGGCATTGCCACTTGCGCAACACAATCCAGGGGTTTCATTTCTGTATTTCAATGCCTTACAATGTGGACACACAACGCTCATCGATCCAATAGCAATGGATTGGTCTGCACTGTAATCAATTTTCACCTTGTAATGGAATGCAGGTCGATGAGTATTCAATGCAACATTAGTTTGTCTTCTTGCACGAAAATTCAAATTCATTGTCGCGCGATTGGTTTCTACTAACCGATAATGTCTCATTCGATGCATTTTCTCTTTCTTCTTGTGTACGTGCTGAACGTGTTTGTGATAATCGATTCCGTTCAATTTCATTTCGCTCTTCGCGTTACTCTGCAGTTCGATTGGATCGAAAATTCTTTTGATTTGTAGCATTGCGAGTTCTGCGATCTAAATTGTTCCATCTTATTGGCGGCATTGCAGTGCGATTAAATTGTGTCAATTCAATTCAATTGTGTCGATTGCGACATAATGTGCGATGCGAAGAATCACAATTCAACTGAAAATGGACAATTGATTAACTTTGTTGTTACTGTATAACCATTAGTCACTTCAAAACTCACCGTATTTCGTAAGTAAATCTGTAAATTTGTTTGAGATAAAACGACGAAACTTAATTCATTTCATGAAACGATTGCGATGAACTTACAACAGAATCACAATTCAACTGAAAATAAATCAGCTGTCAAACGACAATTGCGCACGTAGCGAAATAAATTGGATTAGAAATAAAATAACTACACTTGTTGGACAGATCGCGAAGCAACACAAAAGTAAAAACAAATGTAATTTTATTTTAATTTAGACTGGAATGCGTTTTTTCCAGATTTTTCTCCAGATATCCCAGATTTTTTTTCAACTGAAAACATTCAATTTCCATCGCGGGAGCATAACGAACAAACAAAAAAAGATCAACCAAATGTGTCGTTCCTATCGTCAGTTATGATCCAGAGAGCATACAAAAATTATGATTTTTGCGGTTTGTCCAAATTTTCGGACTTTCCCCAATTTTCCAGGACTATAACGAACAAAACAAAAAAAATTACTCATATCCATCGTTCGAATCGTGAGTTATGGTCTTGAGTTCAAACAAAAATCCCATAGAAAAAAGCTATTTCAGTTTTTTCCGAATTTTCCAATTTTTCAGGCAACTTTTCCAATTTTTTTTTTCTTAAAACCTTACTCGGACTATTACGAACATTTTTTAAAAAAAATTAGCCAAATCGGTCCAGCCGTTCTCAAGTGATGCGCTTACCAACGAACAGCATTTAATTTTTATTTATATAGATTTGAAAGATATCAAAGGCTATATTGTTCGATTTCTCTACATAATAAGCTAATTTGACTATCGTCAATATTGGAACTACTAATTTTTAGTGTTCCGTACGGAACACTTATAAGATGACTTCGGTGTCTGTCTGTCTGTCTGTCCATCTGTCTGTCTGTCACACCCGATTTTCTCCGAAAATATTTGTCATAGAAAGTTGAAATTTAGTAATAATATAGGAATTGATGGCCTGTAGTTTTGAAAGTTAAATTTTGACTTAAGGGGTTAGTTTTGGGGGATGAAATCGGAAGTGAAAAAAAATGGTTTTTACTAGATCATCGAGTGTGGTGTCAAATGAAAGCTCGTGAAAACGCTAGTAAAATATATATATATATATATATATATATATATATATATATATATATATATATATATATATATATATATATATGTATATATATATATATATATATATATATATATATATATATATATATATATATATATATATATATATATATATATATATATATATATATATATATATATATATATTATATATATATATATATATATATATATATATATAATGTAATACTTTTCTTTGTATTATTTTTAAAAAATGGCAAAAATCGCTCTCCCCCCCCCTTATCTCGAAAAGTACTGATCAAAAAATTTTGAAAATATTCTTAAATATTCTTCACGGGGTGTAGATTGAACGAAAATTATCATTTTTAATAATTTATCTGGTATATTAAAAAAAAAAATTCAAGGTCATGAGTTTTCAGTAAAGATTAGAAACAAACTGTTGAAAACTCATTTGGGGTGTGTTTTGTGAACTCACTGATCGTTTTATACCTCCGTAACAAAATTTTTTATTTCAAAAGCAACGCACGGAACACTAATTTTATGCGCAAGTTCAACTTGTACTTGACCGGTTATTTTACCTTCAAGCTTTCATTATTTTCTTCAATGATGAGACATGGTTCAAAAGAAAAATTTGGACGAGTGCGGTAATAGTGACAATAGTTACTTTTTTTATATATTGTAACGTAAAAATAACACGTAAGAGAAGGTCCTCCCAAATTTTAAATACATATAAATATTTAAAAATAGGTGTTATGAAAATCTTTTCTTCTATTTGAATGGAACTTCGACAAAGGCAACGGGTCTAGCCTATGACACAAATCAATTAGAAACTTTGAGCGGAGTACACCGTCTATCCAAAATTTCCCGGCCTTCCTTAATAAAGATAGGAAAATTAAAAGTGAACATTTTATTACTTTAAATGTCCTACATAGTCCCCTTCGACATCAATACAATATTCAGAACGTTCACACAACCATGTGTGAAATATTTTCTTTTGAGATCATGTTTAACACAAGTAGCAGTGGCTTTAATGAGCTCCAAATCGTCACAGGGTTGACCCTTTATGTGGAGCTTGATTTTTGGGAATAAAAAAAAGTAACTACGGTCTAAATCAGGCAAATAAGGAGGGTGGTGGAACACACACTAGTTTCGCGCCAAAAACTGCATTACAATCCCAGCCGTGGCAGCGGTCGCGTTATCTTGAAGCAAGAAAAAATCCTTTGTAATCCATCGTTCCGGCCGAATCCGCTGAATCCTTTTGCAAAATCGCTCCATGAAACTCACGTGGTACTTACCGTTCACTGTAAGGCCCTCGGGAATAAATTCTTTGTTGCTAATTTCTTGAGCTTTGAAAAATGCGACAAGGATTGTCTTTATTCTTGACTTTGCCAGTCACACTTTCTTCGGTCTCGGTGAACCACTAGCGAGTCATTGTGTACTTTGCCATTTGTGTAAGCTTGTATTGGTAATACCACGTCTCATCGCCCGTGATTGTTTTCTGCTGAAAAGAATGTCCGCATTTTTCATTTCGATGAAATTTCAGTTGCTGTCAACTCGTTGATGTTTTTGTTCGGGTGTCAGGCTGCAGGAAACAAACTTCTATGTTTCGAAACATTCCAGACAATGTCTTGAACACTGGATTTAGAGATGTCCTCCTATCCGTCCTTAAAGCGTTTAAACCACTAAACACTTATGAACGTGATAAACAAACATCACCGTAAGCTTTTTTCAAAGATTCAAATGTTTCCATAGCTATTTTACTCAGTTTGACATGAAATTTGATCACTGCTGGCTGCTCCATCCATCACACGTCTGTGACACAACGACTACGTCACATACAGTTCACACGTCTACTACTTAGCCCCTGATCACAACTGGCTAGTTGTGTTGTTTATAGATGTAAGATCAACCTTTACTGTTGTTGACGAGGTGGCGCTGCTTAAGGGCCGGGAAAAAAAATCAGACGGTGTACGAGTAGTAAAGGAATATGAGGTAAAGATACCATTCATAGGAGGATTTAACATGTAAAATTTAGTACCATAACGTGATGTTGTTAACCACTTTCGACGCCATATTTTAGCCTCTCAACTATTGTTAATAGCATACCCTGGCACATTAGTTGACTAGTTACATCTAACCATTTCCTCAACTTTCTTTTATGCTCTATATTAATAGTTTATGACTCATATGATTTTTAATCTCCAGGATAATTGGGAAAATAAAACAACGTAGTTATTCGTTGAAGAGACGTATTATATTTTTCATACACATTATAGTTTCCATTACATATATATCTGAACCACTATCATACATTTTATTAATTCACAATAGTAACTTTCTCTTACCTAACTAACCTCTTTTAAAAGTATTTATATTATTTGTTATATTTTTCAACATTTAGTACATTATATGTACACAAATAAATATGTCCTAATTAAATATTAATTTATATTCTATAAAGTACTAAGTTGGGAATGTGGAATCTTTGGCACAATGATACTACTCAGTATATATCACCACTACACCAAACACTTTATTTTTGCACTCGACGCGCGTTTCGCTAACCATGTTAGCTTCATCAGGAGCGATGATTGACTAAAGCTAAACTACAAATCTACCCTATTTATACTTAGCCTAACCCTTGAATTACTCAAGCGGAACTAATGATATAGGCAAGGCCATCAGTTCCGGTCAAGTAACCAGTAGAGGGGACTATAAGGAATAGGTCCTTTGTCTTTATTTAAACTACTTTTACATTTTATGATTTCCATACTTTCGTATGCGTTCAACAATCTCCTATCAGACACATTTTTTATTAATCTTAGATTATCTAATGTTACAGTATGATCAGCTTCAAGGGCATGTTCGGCAATGCTAGACTTTTCTGTTCTATTGTATTTTAAGTGTGCTAGGTGTTCTTTAAATCTTGTTTTAATTGACCTTTTAGTTTGCCCAACATACCTTTTGTCACAATCATAACAACTAATTTCATAAATTCCACTTTTCTCACAATTAGGAATCTTATCTTTGGGATTTCCTAAGATATTCCTCAGATTGTCTGATGACTTATAGACTAAGGTGAGGCCTACCTTATTAAATACCTTATCGAGTCCCTTGCTATATTTCGGATTATATGGTATGGAGACATACTTGGTGTTATTTTCTTCGCGTGTAAAAAAGGTGGAATTCTGAATATTAAACCTAAACTTACGTCTATTTATTAGCTTATTTACTAAGTCATCGTCATAACCATTAACTCTAGTTATATTTCTAATACGATTCCTTTCTTTATTAAAGTTTACTCTATTCAGAGGGAAAGTGACCAAACGATGAACTAAAAAATGTAATGAGGCTAATTTATGTTGTTTGCAATGAAATGAATCATTAGGAATATATCTATCTGTTACTGTGTCCTTCCTATAGATATCAAATTCTAATCTATTATTATTTTTAATAATTAAAATATCTAGAAAAGGCAATTGTCCTTTGTTCTCAACTTCGTAAGTGAATTTAATAGAATCATACCGGCTATTTAATTTAGAAACAAAATCATCAATATTTGCTTTCTTTGTATCAAAAATCGCGAAAATATCATCCACTTACCTATACCATACCCTTGGGAAATATTCAAATTCTTGACTGGCTTCGATTCCAAACTTACTCATGAATAAATTGGCTGTGAAAGGTGATAAGCAATTACCCATAGTTGTTCCTTCTTTCTGAATATAACAATCTTTCTGAATATAACATTCAATATAACAATATAACATATACATAATATAACAATCATGACAACTAATTTCATAAATTCCACTTTTCTCACAATTAGGAATCTTATCTTTGAGATTTCCTAAGATATTCCTCAGATTGTCTGATGACTTATAGACTAAGGTGAGGCCTACCTTATTAAATACCTTTTCGAGTCCCTTGCTATATTTCGGATTATATGGTATGGAGACATACTTGGTGTTATTTTTCTTCGCGTGTAAAAAAGGTGGAATTCTGAATATTAAACCTAAACTTATGTCTATTTATTAGCTTATTTACTAAGTCATCGTCATAACCATTAACTCTAGTTATATTTCTAATACGATTCCTTTCTTTATTAAAGTTTACTCTATTCAGAGGGAAAGTGACCAAACGATGAACTAAAAAATGTAATGAGGCTAATTTATGTTGTTTGCAATGAAATGAATCATTAGGAATATATCTATCTGTTATTGTTTCCTTCCTATAGATATCAACTTCTAATCTATTATTATTTTTAATAATTAACATATCTAGAAAAGGCAATTGTCCTTTGTTCTCAACTTCGTAAGTGAATTTAATGGAATCATACCGGCTATTTAATTTAGAAACAAAATCATCAATATTTGCTTTCTTTGTATCAAAAATCGCGAAAATATCCTCCACATACCTATACCATGCCCTTGGGAAATATTCAAATTCTTGACTGGCTTCGATTCCAAACTTACTCATGAATAAATTGGCTATGAAAGGTGATAAGCAATTACCCATAGCTGTTCCTTCTTTCTGAACATAACAATCTTTCTGAATATAACATTCAATTTTATGTTCAGAAAGAAGGAACAGCTATGGGTAATTGCTTATCACCTTTCATAGCCAATTTATTCATGAGTAAGTTTGAAATCGAAGCCAGTCAAGAATTCGAATATTTCCCAAGGGTATGGTATAGGTATGTGGATGATATTTTCACGATTTTTGATACAAAGAAAGCAAATATTGATGATTTTGTTTCTAAATTAAATAGCCGGTATGATTCCATTAAATTCACTTACGAAGTTGAGAACAAAGGACAACTGCCTTTTCTAGATATTTTAATTATTAAAAATAATAATAGATTAGAATTTGATATCTATAGGAAGGACACAGTAACAGATAGATATATTCCTAATGATTCATTTCATTGCAAACAACATAAATTAGCCTCATTACATTTTTTAGTTCATTGTTTGGTCACTTTTCCTCTGAATATAGTAAACTTTAATAAAGAAAGGAATCGTATTAGAAATATAACTAGAGTTAATGGTTATGACGATGACTTAGTAAATAAGCTAATAAATAGACATAAGTTTAGGTTTAATATTCAGAATTCCACCTTTTTTGCACGCGAAGAAAATAACACCAAGTATGTCTCCATACCATATAATCCGAAATATAGCAAGGGACTCGATAAGGTATTTAATAAGGTAGGCCTCACCTTAGTCTATAAGTCATCAGACAATCTGAGGAATATCTTAGGAAATCCCAAAGATAAGATTTCTAATTGTGAGAAAAAGTGGAATTTATGAAATTAGTTGTAATGATTGTGACAAAAGGTATGTTAGGCAAACTAAAAGGTCAATTAAAACAAGATTTAAAGAACACTTAGCACACTTAAAATACAATAGAACATAAAAGTCTAGCATTGCCGAACATGCTCTTGAAGCTGATCATACTGTAACATTAGATAATCTAAGATTAATAAAAAATGTGTCTGATAGGAGATTGTTGAACGCATACGAAAGTATGGAAATCATAAAATGTAAAAGTAGTTTTAAATAAAGGCAGAGGGCCTATTCCTTATAGTCCCCTCTACTGGTTACTTGACCGGAACTGATGGCCTTGCCTATGTCATTAGTTCCGCTTGAGTAATTTAAGGGTTAGGCTAAGTATAAATAGGGTAGATTTGTAGTTTAGCTTTAGTCAGTCATCGCTCCTGATGAAGCTAACATGGTTAGCGAAACGCGCGTCGAGTGCAAAAATAAAGTGTTTGGTGTAGTGGTGATATATACTGAGTAGTTCTATAAAGTACTTAGCATTTTTTCATCTGATCTTAACCTACAGCTAATTTTTTGCCTGAACTATCTGTCATTTTAGGACATACATTTATTTAAAAAGTTGTACCACAGTAAACGTAAAACACAGTAGCGACAGTCCAACTCGGCACCTTTGATCTCAAGGGGTTCGAGTTTGTAATGATCACATGAGCTGTCTCCTTATTGCTGGTATAATGCCCGCGAGTTTTCGAAATATTCAAATTCCTTCTTTGCAAAAAAATCCTATTCTGTAGAATAAAAATGAATATTACTGATTAAAAGGAAGAAAAAAACGAGAAAAGTTTTTGGCTAGAAAGATTTGAGATCTACCCTGCTATAACATTACTATACAAAAATAATTGAGAAGATGATGAATTTGCTGTTAATAATGATTTTATTACGAATATATTTACAACTGATATGCAATATCCTTTAAAAAGCTGACAAATTGGTCATCTTCATTCTTCCTTAATATCTTCCAGGATAAATGGTCCAGATGTGATTGAAGATAGTTTAGTGGTACACTCCTCATTTTCTTTAAGATGTAAATTTTGGCATCTAGCCACGACCGTGTATGAGCTCCTGTGAGCAGATCAACATAATTTTGCTGGTGATTAACAGTTTGATGTCAAAGCCTCGCCTGCCAAGATTCCTATACAATGACCACTGGTCTAAATGAATAACAGATTGAAATTCAACCTCTCTTTCTATAATTGACATTAATGTCTTTTTATCTACTGTTCATCTATTCGCCTACCATGGTTTCGACTGTTTTACACTAGGGCATGGCTATTTTCAGATTCAGGTTGTTGATCACCTTGTAAGAGCCTTCCCTTGTTTTATTTTCGGCGACCCGCGAATCGCATTTCATCAATTTGTATAGGATCGTCGTTGCTGCCGATTAATTGTCCTCTGCGATTAACTGATACAATTCAGGAGCACAATTCGCAGCACATGTTATACCAATCACTTATGGTATGTGACGACTTTCCAGACAGTTTTTCACATGTTGTACTCGGAATGTCGTTCATGAACATAAACACCAATTTCAAAATATGACGTAAGCTTAAATTACAATGTAACTTGCCGTTCAAATCCGTATAATGGAAGAATTCATTCTTCTCTAGGACAAACGTAAGACTGGACGAAATGCTCTTTCGCGATCGCGTTTCCTATACCTATCACCTATCACAGATGTTATTTTCATCATTCTGTATAAGTTGATTATGCATTTGCAAAAAAGTCACGACTGCAACTTCGTTAAAAGTGATATTAATATAAAAATCTCTCAAAAACATGGCTTCTTTTGAAATGTAGGTATTAGCAACTTGTCATTGTCATTAATAACGAAACTTACCTTATTATTATATTGCTTTGCTTAGAGATATATGTATTGCAAGTAGACCGCACTCAACAATTAAGATTTGCAGGTAGAACGCACACTACAGTGGCCCCTATTTATTTTTTATCAATATATACATACTCTATATGTCTAATATAGTTTTTTAATATCCAAACTGACACCTGGTCGGACACATCCTGATAAACATAATTCTGCCCTGAAATGAGAAAAAAAAAGTACAAGTGGAATAACCTAAACTGCACCTATCAATAATAAAACACCAAATGTTTTCCAAATAAAATGCATCTCTAATATGAAAACAATTATCATAATCTTTATATAATATATTGCCTAATAGAAATAAAGAATTGTGAATAAATTACCTTTTGGGATCTGGGGGAAATTTAAAAAAACTCCTTTGGAGATGCCACATATATTCTTACAAGTACTAACTGCACAACAAAAACTTCCTCTCGACATCTTTTTATAATTATTTTCAATTATAACGTCAAATGAGTCATTTACTTACTGACAAATTATTAATAATGAATTTGGGAGCCCCTTATAAAAAGATTCTCTTTGAAATCCAGATATAAACAAAACCCGCGACCGCGCTGGCAGCCATGTTGTTGGTGTGATATGGGATGCATGCATAATAAAAGTCAGGATCTAAAAATTTTCTTGAAAGTCGCTATCGTGTGAAATACTATTCTTTTTATTTTTACCTATTTGAAAGGTACACGTGCAAATATAACAACGTTCACTATTTTTAGGGTACCTTAGTTACACACCATTACAGTAAGGTTTGAAAGTATGCATATACCCTCAGAAACATTAGACCTTCTAGGATATTTAGGAAATCTCCAATACTGCATGAGATTTTAGAAAAAGGTTACTTCTAGATCCTTAATTTTAAAAGTGTCGAAGAAGCCTCTTTAGGTTGCGCACGTATTTAACACCGCATGTTTGCGAGCATGTGTTTGTGTGTGTATGTGTGTGCGCGTGCGTGTATGGGTGTGTGTGTCCGGCACGCGCGCACGTGTATTTTGTGTATACGCGTATACCGTACACGGTGTACATGTGCGCGTTTCCATGTGTGTGTGCGAGTGGGCGTGTGGACGTCTTACGTAAATACAGAAGCAAAATTTTAAGTTGTAGATTCGATTAAAACAAATAAATAAGATAAAAATGTCAGTTGTACTGACAAGCAAAACTACAAATTCATCATAGTATGAACATATGTCACCAACATTTACCCAACATAAATTAGTAAAATTGAAATATTTGCTATTAATGAGTTAAAAATTAAAGGTAAATTGAAATCGATTTTAATTCGATTTTAGAACTGCATTTCCTTTCCTTCAAATAAAAACAAACAAAAAGTACTCATTCCTATTTGGAAAGCTTTTATCCCTAAATTGTTGGAAAAGTCATTACTTTTTTAGGCAAATTGATAATAGTCTTTTCTACCGTGTTGCAGGAAATTATATAACTGGCGAAAAGAAAGTGTTGTGTAATATTTTGTTCAGCATTTTTCGGAGCCGTTGGTAAGGTTATTTCCCCAGTACTTTCCTTTCAAAGACCAGTTATAAAATAAATTCGGAATTTGAATTTCTTATACTAAAAAATTATTATAACTTTCTAATATTTCCAAGAAGGAAATGATGCCTTAAGTGAGATATTAATTTATTGATACCTATCTCCACGTTTTAAATCCTTTATCTGTGAGCTAATGCTTACATAACATATTGGTACCTCACTTCACGTCTTTATTCTGGGGTAATGCTTCCATATAAAATTAGCAATATCATAGGGGAATTACAATGTTCTTGACACATACTTTCTGTTAAAATTGAGAAAAATAAAAAAATAGCATAATTTTCAGATTACCCGTTTCCATAAATCCAGAAAATGAAGAGTACGTCGCTATATATATATATATATATATATATATATATATATATATATATATATATATATATATATATATATATATATATATACATATACGAGGCTGGTTTGAAAAGTCCGTGCAAAGTCCGAGAGATGGCACCACCGGCGCGTATCGAGGTCATGTTTAGTTAGTAGCATCTCTTGAATGAACGCACACCAAGTTTCAGCCATATTGGTCTATTTCTTTGTGTTTGGCATTCGTGTGAATCAAGGAAGTCGAGTGTGATTTTCAAGAAATGGACGAAAAAGAATTTCGTTGTGGTGATTAAACATTACTTTATGAAAGGCAAAAACGCCTCAGGAGACTAAAGAGAAGCTTGATAAACATTATGGTGACTCTGCACCTTCGATTAGAACAGTTTATAAGTGGTTTCAAATATTTCGTTCTGGACGGCCTGTGGAGGTTACGACTCCAGAAATCATTGATCAAATCCATGATATGGTGATGGATGACAGAAGAGTTAAGGTGCGTGAGATTGCTAGTGCTGTGGGCATCTCGACTGAACGGGTACATAATATTTTGCATAAACTTTTGGACATGAGAAAGCTATCCGCAAGATGGGTGCCGCGATTGCTCACGCTTGACCAAAAGCGGAATCGTGTGAAGTGTTGCAAGGATGGTTTGCAGCTGTTCCAGAAGAATTCGGAGGACCTTAAGCGTCGTTTCGTCACTGTGGATGAAACATGGATACATTACTATACACCTGAGACCAAACAACAATCTAAACAATGGGTTACCAAGGGGGAATCTGCACCAAAAAAGGCGAAGACCGGTAAAACTATTACAGGTGAATATTATTCATCGTTATTGGACCGTTTAAAAAACCGAGCTGCAAGAAAAACACCCGCGATTGGCCCACAAGAAAGTCCTTTCCCATCACGACAACGCACCAGCACACACCTCAGCAGTTGTGGTCGCAAAATTAATGGAAATAGGATTCCAACTCGTTTCACATCCCCCCTATTCTCCAGACTTGGCTCCCTCGGACTACTATTTGTTCCCCAATTTGAAGAAATGGCTGGCGGGACAAAGATTTTATTCAAACGAGGAGGTGATTGCAGACACTAATGGATATTTTGCAGACTTGGACAAATCCTATTATTCGGAAGGGATCAACAAACTAGAACATCGTTGGACGAAGTGTATAAGCCTAAAAGGAGACTATGTCGAAAAATAAAAAAGGTTTACCCCAAACACATAAGTAGTTTTTATTTTTGCACGGACTTTTCAAACCAGCCTCGTATACATATTTAACATTTTCTTGGAAACTTCATTCGTTCGATTACAATTGAGACAAAATAATGAAAGGATACCAAAATTTTTATATCGGACTCAAAAAGATGCGATATATACAGAACAACTACTTTCCCCATCGTTTTAACCCCTTTATATGTTCGACTATGAATAATTGAAAATAATAAAAACACTAAATTTTTTTTTCTTAACTGCAAGAACCCTCTAAAAGATGAATAATACAATATATACGGAGCAATCCTCTAAACCCATTACGATCAATTTAACTCTGTATGTTTATATGAAATTTAATAATAAAAAAAAATAACCGGTCAAGTGCAAGTTGAACTTGCGCAATTAGTGTTCTGTAGGTTGATTGTTTTTAAAATAAAAAAATTTTGTTTCTTAAGTATAACATGATCAGTGACTTCACAAAACACACCCCAAATGAGTTTTCAACAAAGTTTATTTCTGATATTTACTGAAAACTGATGACCTTGAATTTTTTGTTTTTTTATATGCCAGATAAATTATTAAAGGTAATTTCCGTTCAATCTACACCCTGTGGAGAATATTCCAAAATTTTTTCAAAATTTTTTGATCAGACTTTTCGAGATAATGGGCCATTTTTCAGGATTTTTTAAAAATAATACAAAGGAAAGTGTGCGCAACTAATACATTATATATATTTTTTACAAGCTTTCATTTGACACCCCACTCGATGATCTAGAATTTTTTTTTTTTTTTCACTTGTTATTTCACCCCCCAAAATTAACCCCTTAAGTCAAAAAAGGAGGCCATCAATATTAGTACCAAATTTCAACTTTCTGTGTCAAATAGTTTCTTAGAAAATCATGTGTGACAGACGGGCGGACAGGACACTGAAGTGATCTTATAAGTATTCCGTACGGAACACTAAAAATCTTCTAATTCCTCTACTCAAATAACTCCTACAAGTACTACTCACGATACATATAGAGCAGCAATGAAAACCTTTGCCTACTTCTGTGTCTTTTTACATGTTTACCTATAAATGATTGAAAATAATGAAAAGTAACATATTTTTTATATTTCTTGATTCGTGTGGAGCAACCTTTCCAATTCATCCTTCACTCCTTTATATGTTTGACAATAAATAAGGTAAAATAATGAAAACATAATAAAATTTTCCGCTTCCTAGGAGAAGACGTAGAACATAATGTATACGAAGTAGCCCTCCAACCCCCCCTCACTTCTTAAAATCTTTTTATGTTTCAGTATAAATAATTAGAAAAAATAAAATAAAAAAATTAAATTAAACAATTTTCAGATACCTCGATCCTAAGAAATCTGAATAGGCTGTAGTTCGTCTCACTCCTTCCACTTCCTCTTTAACTCTTCATATATTTTATTACAGGTAATCGTATATGAAGAACAAATAAACACATTTTTGGAAAATCTTAATTTCAAGAATGCTGAAAAGGTGAATAACACCACCTATAGCTTAACTTTTTACTCCACCCCCTTCACTATTTATGTATTTGACTATAAATAATTGAAAATAATGAAACAATAATACAATTTTCAAGTATTTTCACTCCAAGAATACTGAGAAAAAAAAAGAATACTGAGAAGACGATATGTAAGAAGAAATTCCTGTAATTACCTTCCACACTCTTTTAATTTCTTATTTATATATTTTTGCCTTTAAATAATTATGCTTAACATTTATTCATTATCTCAATCAAACTAGGAAAGATTCTCATAACATATTTAAAAATATACAAACTTTATCAGCCTCACCTCTTTCACTACCTTCTCTTGGTTATACGAGTAGGTTACCTTCGACCATCAAGTGTAATGTGTATATTAAATTTGAAAAAACTATTTGTTATTTAGTTCCAGAGTTATCGTGTCAACAGACAGGCTGATGCAAACGAGTGAATATGTTTTTACGATTTAGGGCCCCTGAAACGTAAAGAAATCCTTTTATTAAAGAAAGTAAAAGTTAGTTTAGATTTGTAAACTGCATCGCAGTAACACAAAGACTCTACAATATTATAAAAATTAAGCGATTAAATTAATATAAATCACACAACACTACATATCTACGGAAAGCAAAGTGCGTATATATAGATCTGTGGTAAGACCGGTTCTGACGTATGCAGTAAAAACAATAGCAGAAACATCGAAAACAGCAACTCCCATGAGAGCTACAGAAATGAAAACACTGCCCACTGTCAAAGGAACTAGGAGACCAGGTATGAAGCATAACTATACAAGAAAAACTCAAGATTCGAGACATCGTCCGTTTCAAGATCAAAACGTCGATATTGGAGGGATCATGTAGGTAGGATGACAGCTGATAGCTGGTCAAGATGCGGAAAAGAAGGAAATCCAAAAACAAGAAGACCTCTCTGTCAACCACCAAAAAGACAGCACGAAAGCTCGTCATCTACGTCACAAGAGGCTTAAAAACAGACGAACCAAGACTTTGTCTTATAAGACGAAAGCGAATATAAACCATTTGTTATATAGGACGGTGACTGTAGTATCCTATCTATAAAGAGAATATAGTATATGTAATATGTAGTTACTTAATTTACACTCCAGAGGGGATAATGACGCAAATCAGTATACTTTTTCTTAAACAATTTTTAGTTACCGCCATAGACTACAAACAATATAGCAAAAATGGTAGACAATTATAAAGACTAAAATATAACCAATTACAGGGTATTTGTATTCAGTTCGGCTGGTTACGAGTATATTTGAATTTAAGTTAATGAGTAAAATGGTCCCCAAACTATCGAAATTTGATGAAATATTATACTTCTAGCGTTTCTCATACTTTCGAACTAAACGTGTCCTTAAAGTAAAATACATTTCAATTAAAATAAACTTTGGAGGCAAAGTTAACAAGCAATTGTAGTTGTATGTTCGACTGAAAGTTTGACCTAAACTAATCAGTAATAAACTTGAATGTAAAGTTTCGACGTTGAACCGCTTTAAAATAACCCAGATGTTACTTTTAAATTTTAAGTTACAGTAGTGCACGCTCGTGATGCAAAAGCAAACTAAGAATTTTCTACATTACTATCGATTTTAAAAGTTTCAAGGTACAAATTTAAAAGTAAGAATTAGAATTTAAAGGAATATATATATATATATATATATATATATATATATATATATATATATATATATATATATATATATATATATATTTATGCTATGAAATAATATATTTAAAAATTCTATATGATTAGCTGTAAAATCAGAGTTGACTAATTTAGTGACACAGGCGTAACTTTTGAATCTGTTTTTCGGCCAGAAGTGATTTTACTGATTTTTTTTTGCCAACAAGAGGAGGCTCTATAATTTCCTTAAACTTAAATTGTATGAGATAGTCAAAAATAATTTATTAACCCCAAAGATTGTCCTCTGCTTTTATATCAACTGATGCTAGTTTTGGGATACCTTTGGCCTATACGACACTATCGATTTTTTAACTGATTAACTATTTAATGCTCGTTACACCAACGGGTTTAACCGTTCAAATAATTCAATAATCAAATGTCATCTTACTCAGTTTATTCATCAATCTAAAGACTCATTCTATTGCCGACTTTTTTGAGTTCTTCTGAGCAAAATTAAGTGTTTATTTAGTTAGTGACAAGAAAGTGCCTAAAGTTCGCAGAATTTGGCTACAAATCCACCTTTGAGCTGTAGGTTCTAAATATCTTGGTAATGTCCCAAATAACTCTTGTAATTTACAAGGGGCAAATGATAAATAGCTTTCCAATACCATCACTATGAACGATTGTGAATCAAATGTCATCTTACTCAGTTTATTCATCAATCTAAAGACTCAATCTATTGCCGACTTTTTGTGAGTTCTTCTGAGCAAAATTAAGTGTTTATTTAGTTAGTGACAAGAAAGTGCCTAAAGTTTGCAGAATTTGGGTACAAATCCACCTTTGAGCTGTAGGTTCTAAATATCTTGGTAATGTTCCAAATAACTCTTGGCATTTACAAGGGGCAAATGATAAATATATTTCCAACACCACCACTATGAACGATTGTGAATCAAATGTAATCTTACTCAGTTTATTCATCAATCTAAAGACTCAATCTATTGCCGACTTTTTTGAGTTCTTCTGAGCAAAATTAAGTGTTTATTTAGTTAGTGACAAGAAAGTGCCTAAAGTTTGCAGAATTTGGGTACAAATCTACCTTTGAGCTGTAGGTTCTAAATATCTTGGTAATGTCCCAAATAACTCTTGGTATTGACAAGGGGCAAATGATAAATATCTTTCCAACACCATCACTATGAACGATTGGGAATCAAGGGGTTCATAATGTTTCTTACTCTTCTTGTCCTTTCTAACAACGATTTACTGGATAATACTTCGCTTGTTTATTTATTTAACATATTCGCTGGAACATGAGCTGTCCATACAGAAAAAAATTTCGCCTTGAGATAACAGCACTTTTCTCTAAAAATATTAATAGTGCAGAACCCAATGTACTTCTGTCGAGACACTCTGTCTCACTAACTTCATTATTAAACGTCCTAGGCTAGGGAAACAGTAAGACTCACCATGTAATTTAGAATATTGTAAGTACGAATAAAATGAAGTTCCAAAACTCACTCCAAAAATATATTTATTTAATAATAAATTATATAATATTGGTTCATAAAGCTTGGCTCTATGTTAGTTCAGGTTACTACATAGAGAATAAAACAGTAATTTGTATCAGAGGACTATATTTTTGTCATTAATCCCAGCAACACTTAAAGTTGAATCACAAACATTGAAAAATCTAATCAGCAATGTGGTATTGAGAAATTATCCTGCTTCGCTGAGTGACATCATGATGTGATAAGGAGCCCAGCACAATGAAAGGAGATTTCTACTCTGAAATTTTTCAGATATTCATTGTACATTAGATGAGTATTGCTGGCCGTCTTCTCGTGTGTGTTTAGTTCCAACATCTTTGCTCTAACAGAAATCGGTTATATTTGATAATCTGTAGCTATTTTTTGATGAGATTTTTGCGATGTTCCATTACATAAAAACCCTCGCGGGCACACCAGTGTTTGTATTGTAATTTATAAACGGAATACTCAAGCGGTAAATTTTTCGTACGAGCTGCGCTAGAACACCAGTCAACACTCAAGATAATTGGGCAGCACAGTCGAAAAATTAACCTAGAAAGGCACAAACATGAATATATATGTATGTAGTAAACGAACGAGACTTGGAAAATTAGTTTAAAACAAAATAATGTAATTGATTTTTATGGTAAAGTGGCCGTGAGATTCTTGAGAATAAGAAAATGTCAAGCTACCCAGAAACTAAACTTTTTTTGATACAGAGAATACAACGTTCGTTATCGAAAGAACTGACACAGTGAAAAGACTCTTTACCAAAGTTTCGATACTTCAATTTAGCCACAAATCACATTAGGGTCGTGATAAGGCTGCGTTGTATTAAAAAAGGTGGCAGGTATTTATATTTTTAAAAGAACTTTAATAGGCATATATATCAGGATATGTGACAGAAGTATTTTATCATTTTTTAGGGAAGGAAATAGCTATAAAGCCATTAAATCCCCGCATAAAAGTTCATTTTCGTCGTGTCATCGTGACAAAGTAAGTGCTTAGCGGATGTCCTTTATCGGATGTCCTTGTTAGGTAGAAATAACGCCAAGTCGCTCTCCCTAGGCCTATTTGACGCGTAGGGTAATTTGTTTTTTCCAGAAGAGATTTATTTAGGTGCGTGTCCCTAAAGACAGTGAAAAAACGTATATTATTTTAAATTTGATGGGTAAAAATGTGCCGGAGATTTCTTTGGATATTGTTGCGAATATTAGATAATACACTCTATGATTATTTTCACTCGAATATAAAAAACAAATTTGAAATATATATTTTTTGGTGTCCAGATTTCGTGCATTAAACCGGTGGTTAGCATATTTCATATACTAAATATCTCAAATAACTTGAAAAAAAAACTATATCATAAAAACTATTGACGCCATCAAGTGTAACACATGTCATTTTGAAGTCAATTTTACTATTAAATTTTAGCGGCAAAATTAACTGATGACTCAGATAGGATATCTAATTTAGTAGTAAAAAAAATTCATTTCAGAAATTGTATAATGACCCATGATATAATCTTTTTTTGGCGAAAAGAGTCTAGCTTAAAGACCATAGACACGAGAAGACATATCAATTCAAACACCAGAAATGATCTAACGGTTTTTAATAATCGGTCAAGTGTAAGTTGAACTTGCGCAATTAGTGTTCCGTACGTTGATTGCTTCTAAAATAAAAATTTTTGTTACGAAGGTATAAAATGATCAGTGTCTTCACAAAGCATACCCCAAATGAGTTTTCAACAAAGTTTGTATCCGATCTGCAAACTGTTGACCTTGAAATTTTGTTTTTTTTTATATACCAGATAAATTATTAAAGGTAATGCATTCGTGATAATTTTTGTTGAATCTACGCCCCGTGGAGAATATTCCAGAATTTTTTCAAAATTTTTGGATCAGTACTATTCGAGATTCGACAGAGGGGGAGGACAGCGATTTTTCGGGATTTTTTCAAAATAATACAAAGAAAAGTGTATTATTTGTATGTATATGTATGTGAGTCATTATATATATTTTTGAACTCGTGTTTTCACAAGGTTTCATTTGACACCTCTCTCGTTGACTTAGTAAAATTTTTTTTTTTTCACTTCCGATTTCACCCTCCAAAACTAACCCCTTAAGTCAAAATTTAACTTTCAAAACTACATGGCTCTAATGAGGCCATCAATTTCTATATTAATACCAAATTTCAACTTTCTACGTCAAATAGTTTCGGAGAAAATCGGGTGTGACAGACGGACAGACAGACACCGAAGTGAACTTATAAGTGTTCCATACGGAACACTAAAAAAGATCAAGCAAAATTTGTTTCGTGCTTTTAGTTCCGTGAATCTTTAGAAACAGCCAAAACTTTCTCAAATCATTTGGTGACGACACAGTGTTTTCAATATGATCCACAAAAAAGGGTCAAAGTTAAAAATGGAAGGCAAAATAATCACCGAAACTCCAAGAAAAAACTTAAAAATTTTTTATCAATAACACAGCCCCACAAAAAAAAAAAGTGGGGTATACTTTTGATGCGATATATCAGATCCGTAGTATTTTTGCCCGCTGATCACGAATCTGACGTCAGACTATCGCCATCACATCTCAATTTTTTTCTAACCTCAAAAAATAGGTAAAAATTAGTAAAAATTAAGAAAAATATACTCCTAAAAAATTGATTCAAGCTTTTTCATGAATCCAAAGATGTATTAATATGTATTTGGACACGCTAAGCTAATATTCATCGGTTGGATTAAGCCATACAGTTCTGTTTTATTTCTAACCTCAATAAATCAGACAGATATAGTGCTTCTCGAATGCAAAAACGAATTCAAAAAATTCAACCGATTCTTAACAAATTTGGTACACGAGGTTTTTTTGGGTTGCTGATCATGAGTCTGAGGTCAGATTTGCAAAATTCAAAATGGCGGATCCAAGATGGCGGACAAAATTTTTGAAAACCAACCGATTCCTACCAAATTTGGTATACAGTTGGGGAATCCTCAAACCTGATACTCTTAAACCCTAAACCCTGAAACCTTAGACTCCCACACCCTGTAACCTCAAAAAATAGACCTCAATAACCCTGTAACTTTAAAAATGAGACCCAATAAACTCAAAACCAGGACTTTTAAACCATATACTCTCAAATAGTAGACCCTTAAGCCCTAGAATTGCGAAGGTTAACTTTCCTTTTTTTGGCTGTATCTTGTTCTTTTTTCCGCGAATGACCTATTCAAAAGGCTTTCTGCCAAACGCTTTTGAGGACTTGTTTCTCTTTTTAGCGACCAGCAATAGTCCGCTAGCATATGGTCATCCCATCGTCCTTGATACCGATTTTCTATGATTTTCAGATCTTGGTGAAAACGTTCCCCTTGCTCCTCACTGTAGTCACCAAGATTATCTGGGAAATCATCGATGTGGGAGTCCAGGAAATGTAATTTTAGATTAATTAAGCAACCTAATGTTTGAAAATTTTTTACCATTTTCTCGACTATTTCTTTGTACTTAGGACTTTTATTATTTCCCAAAAAGTTTGTTGCGACTTCTTTAAAAACTAAGCCAAGCAGCTTTTTCAAACTTTATTCATTTTTAGTAACAAATAATGAATTTTGAAACAATTTTCTTATTTGTGGCCCGTCAAATACGCCTGCCTTAATTTTAGCTTCAGAAAAATTTCGGAAATTTTTTTATGCAAATATTTGAAAACATGGGCCGTTTGTATCTAATGCTCTCGTGAATTGCTTCATAAGTCCAAGCTTAATGTGAAGCGGGGGAATAAGAACTATTCCTGGATCTACCAATGGTGGAAACAATACATTATTTTCACCAGGAATGAACGATTCTCTTGTTGGCCAAATTTTTTTCTTATAAATGACGTTCCCTGTCTCTGCTATTCCACAGACATTTATAACAGGGATAAAGTGTAAACCCTGACTGTTGGCCAAGCAATATTGTTACAATTTTCAGATCTCCACAAATTTTCCAGTTATGATCAGCATATTTTATTTTTATCAAAAGCTGCTTCATTTTTTCATATTGCTCTTCCATAACTGTGGAATGAGCAATCGGAATGCCTTAATGCTCCGTTTAGAAGAATCAATGAACAGTCTCCATTCTTCAGGATCGTATGAGTTATTTTGAAATTCATCCATTAGACCTTTTACATCGGTACAATATGAAAGTGACAATTCCTCGTCCATTGTGAAATATTTTCGAAATTCTTCATCTCTGTTTCTGTAATAAGAAATCGTAGCTTCTGGCTTAAGTAAATGTCTTTTCTTTAAAAAGGAAGCAAGATGCTCTGAACCATCTTTGGATAAGCCTAAATCTCTGACTAGATCACTAAGTTCTGACTGTGATACGAGTATTGGTTCTGATTTACGGTTGTATGGTAGAAATTCTTTATCTGTGTCACTAGTATATGATAGGTTGTCACTAGAACATTCATTAGTAACGGTGTTTGAATCTTTTTCGACAGTCTCAATGTTTTCGGCATGAACTGATAAGGTGAAATCATTTGTTTCCATAACATCAGCATCAAGTGGTTCAGGAGGCGGAATTAGTTTAATTTGTCTTGTTACTGTCGAAACATCGTTATAAATAATAGTGCTTTTATTTTTTCGGTTATGCCTAGATACAACATTCATACAAAAGTAGCAATCATTTTCACTGTATGGTCTATTCCATATTGCTGGTCTGGAATATTTAATCGCCTTCTTATTGATGTACAACATTAGTTTGCAAGAACTGCAAATGATGTGGGGAACCCAATCTGTATCCTGGTGCTGTATTTCAATGTTAAAACAATCCTTATATAAGGTTTTAATCTTATCCGTTATCGGTGACCCCATTTTGCTCAATACGTGTTGACAGCAAATATAACAAAATGAATCACTGTTTTTATCGCACTTATGAAAAGTCCTTGTACCGTGAGACCGTTTTCTTGTAGCATTATACTCTACATGAGCCAAGTCACCCACACATGAAGAGCTACGGTCGCTGGATGACGACGGCTGCGGGCCCGCTTTCCCCATGCCATGACGGCATCTAAGCCGTTATACAGGGACTCTTCCGGCTAGTGGAGTAACACCGTTGCCCACCGTCACCACGTGGAGGTGCCCTGGATGCAGGTAGAAGATAAAAATCGACCGATAAATTTTCTCGGCGTTCAAAATGGCGCGAAAACATCTGCCATCTTGAATTTTGCAAATCCAACCTCAGATTCGTGATCAGCGACCCAAAAAATCCCCGTGTACCAAATTTGGTAAGGATCGGTTGAATTTTAATTTGAATTCGTTTTTGCATTCGAGAAGCACTATATCTGTCTGATTTATTCAGGTTAGAAAGAAAGCAGAACTGTATGGCTCAATCCAACCGATGAATATTAGCTTAGCGTGTCCGAATACATATTAATACATCTTTGGATTCATGAAAAAGCTTGAATCAATTTTTTAGGAGTATATTTTTCTTAATTTTTACTAATTTTTACCTATTTT
Organism: Pachyrhynchus sulphureomaculatus; assembly: GCA_019049505.1. Lineage (NCBI taxonomy): Eukaryota > Metazoa > Arthropoda > Insecta > Coleoptera > Curculionidae > Pachyrhynchus > Pachyrhynchus sulphureomaculatus. The sequence continues at coordinate 71,274,461 of CM032454.1, forward strand.
TTGAGATGGCGATATTCTGACGTCAGATTCGTGATCAGCGGGCAAAAATACTACGGATCTGATATATCGCATCAAAAGTATACCCCACTTTTTTTTTTGTGGGGCTGTGTAATCAATACGGGTTGATCATTTTCAAAGATAACAAAGTTGTTATTCATGTGAATTTACTTCTATTTGTTAAGCTCACAATGTTAAGTATTATTTGGCCGTATTCAAATGTTTTCATGAGTAGAATTCATAATGTTCAACCTTGATATCGTAATCTATCATCACCATAATGCACTAAGTCATATTTCAGTCAATTTTGAGCAATTGAGCTCCTTGTAACTTTTGACTGCTCCCAAAAAAAGGTGAAAAGATGCTCTTTTGAGAACACAAAGGTCGTCCAAAAAGTATAAGTGCTTTGCTGAAATTCTACTAAATAAGCTAAAAAATTTTTTTTTTAATTGTGACAGTACCATTTCCTGTTATGGCACTGTGTATGTATTTTCTCATTATCGCCCGAGGGTTGATTTTTTACCTTCAGTGTTAGCCTACAATTTGCGTTTCATAGAGACTTTTCAATTCTGATGGTTTTCTTCGAAACATCCTTTTACAACGAATAGAGCTTTTAGAGAAATTTTCAAAACAATTTTAGAATTGACTAATTAATTACTTATGGTTCCCTTAAAATTAATATGTGATTCTACCACAACCGAAACGGATGAGACGGGGATAGTCACATAACTGTTTTGCTTATTGTGAATACAATGAGCATGGGATACAAGATTGTAGTACAGGGCTTGAAGACAAAATAATTGTACGACTATCAGGTAGTAAGGGTTTCTCGCTTGATACCATTTAAACAGTGTAAATGAAATCCTGGGTATTTAATTGAATACAGAAGGGGCGCAGAAGTTTTGAAGTGTCTTAATTAAATCACGGACGAGACGACCAAGAACATTGAAAATGAATGCAAACGTGAAGTACATTGGAATGTCAGTTCAAGAATTACGATCCTTTAAAACGTAAATGATTGAATGTTTTAAATATTTAAAGGCTTTATTTACAACGTATTATTGCTATGGATTTATTTCTTAAACTCTAAATGATACAGCGATACAAGGATTGAAAGCCAAACGGCTTAAGTTTTTCAATCAAATGGTTGAATGTGTTTTGGTATTTACAAATATATTAATCTTAATCACAACCTTTCTTTTATACCCGAAGTGAATCATATCGTTTCCCACCAAATCCTTATATTTTTAAAATTTCAATAAGTACGGTTAGACCAGGCAGAAAGTGATCTGAATTGTAATCTTGTTCAAAGTCCTGACGATACGCAATAAATTACTGTATTCTACATCCATGGCAATGCGCATTGAAACCTAATGGCCAACTGCTGTTTCGTAGTACAAACCGCTTTAGATACGGTAAAGATATTATCTTTTGTATTTATTAATTTAATAGCCGGTTATATAAATTTACATATAACTTACATACACTAAATACAAATTTATTAAATAATTATTTGTTAATGATTAATAAATTGGTTTCTTTTTTCTTCATTAGCTAAAAGTATGCACTCAATTAGCTTAGGTTTTTAAAAGCCAGTGAAACAAGGAATCTTTAAATTTTGGAAGTTTATCAACACTATAAATTTAATCGGCTCATTACTGGCGGAAGCAATAAAGCAAATTTGATAGCACGTTAGATAATGGACTGGGTTTTAATGTAAATATGCAAAAGCTTGTTCTCAGTAAACAATATTGCCATTATTGGAGTCCAACGAATTAAACATTAAAGCGTTGAAAGCTTTTACGTTCCCTTAAAGTGAAGGCTTGGACTGCAATGTTGGCACATGGAATAATCGATCTGTAATTTTTTGAGGTTGATCGACTCCTCACAGAAACTGTGGACTTGGAGCAAATTGTAGAAATAACTTTTTCACACTCTCATTAAAAGATTTTGATTGTTACAACAAGAAAGTGCTTTAAGAACATTTTTACCAGTCATTTGCAAAATTTTCTCTAATAAATTAATTTCCAAAAAAAGTGATACAAGTATACACAATGTCTACGACTATTTTTTTCTAGTGGTATCTCAGAACTGAAGTTAACAGTAACAATCACGTAAAGACGTAGCGAATAGTGCTAAATAGTGTCGCCGCTAGCTTAGGAAAATACCGGGAACGTACATGTCGAGACGACATTATGTTTAGAAAGTAATTGTTAAATTGGTGTGATCTATATTTTATAATATATATAAAATGCGACGTCTCTCTCTGTCTGTCTGTTCGTTAGTGCGCTTTTAACTAGAGAACCACTTATCTGATTTACGTGTTTTTTTTTTAATACATACATATGTTCTCTGGCCAGGTTATAAGATATATTTTATTACGTAGGAATAAGTAGTGACGATAATAGTGAATCAAATCGGGAAAAAGTTTGCCGCTAGCGTGCTCTTTTGCAAAACATTATATATATATATATATATATATATATATATATATATATATATATATATATATATATATATATATATATAGTGCAACGTCTCTCTGTCTGTCTGTCCGTTAGTGCACTTATCACTTGAGAACCACTTATCCGATTTACGTGTTTTTTTTTAGTTCATACATATGTTCTCTGGCCAGGTTGTAGGATATATTTTATTACGTTAGATAACATAAGTAATAAGCAGTGACGATAATAGTGCTCTTGCTATACGCTGCCTAAATCGTAATATGTATATATATATATATATATATATATATATATATATATATATATATATATATATATATATATATATATATATATATATAGATATATATATATATATATATATATATATATATATATATATATATATATATATATATATATAGATATATACATATATACATATATATATATATATATATATATATATATATATATATATATGTATATATATATATATATATAATATATATATATATATATATATATATATATATATATATATATATATATATATACATATATATATATATATATATATATATATATATATATATATATATATATATATACATATATATATATATATATATATATATAAATATATATATATATATATATGTATATATATATATATACATATTACGATTTAGGCAGCGTATAGCAAGAGCACTATTATCGTCACTGCTTATTACTTATGTTATCTAACGTAATAAAATATATCCTACAACCTGGCCAGAGAACATATGTATGAACTAAAAAAACACGTAAATCGGATAAGTGGTTCTCAAGTAATAAGCGCACTAACGGACAGACAGACAGGCAGAAAGATGTTTTATATATATATATACATATATATATATATATATATATATATATATATATATATATATATATATATATATATATATATATATAGTGCAACGTCTCTCTGTCTGTCTGTGCGTTAGTGCGCTTATCACTTGAGAACCACTTATCCGATTTACGTGTTTGTTTTTAGTTCATAAATATGTTCTCTGGCCAGGTTGTAGGATATATTTTATTACGTTAGATAACATAAGTAATAAGCAGTGACGATAATAGTGAATCAAGCCACGCGAGCGGAGCTTCGGGCACGGCTAGTCCAATATATAATAAATACCTTTTTATTCTTTATTTTGTTTATTACTGCAAATATTGTATAATTAATTTTTTATTTACGTCCCAGGTAAGCAACTGTACCTCCGTTAAAATTACTAAATAGGCGATGTTTTTATACAGCCATTTACATCACTTAAATTTATTTTCATTTACATATTTTTCTCTCGATTATACATCTAAATAAGTCTTCATAAGAGAAAAAAATGAATTTAAAAGCCAAAAAGACCTTCAAGGGTAACTTTCCATTACCTTGCCTAATAAGAACATTAGCGAAGGGACTTCTGTTAAGAACTTAGTGTGTCATGCTGACAGAATGCAAATGAAATGGATTTTATATATAAAACGGTTTATGTGAAAAACCCTTTCTTTTTAGAGCATGACTTCAAAGGACCTTATTAATTTGGAAAACTTTCAACTATCCCATTAGGATTTAGTTAAATTATTGAGTTAGTATGTACGTGTATAGCCACAAATTTAGTTAAGTTATTAATTCAGTAAGTTCAATCCACATGCAGTTTTGTCCGGGGTTTCACAGGGAAAAATTCTCGAACCATTGCTATATCTTATTTACACTTCATAATTTTCAAAGTACCTGCAACAATATTCCTGCTATATGTACCCGAATGATATATCAATCTACATGACTTTTGATATTTCTCCAAAAAAAAATCATCGTGCCAGTTAACGAGATTAAAGCAATTTGGTACTAAAAGAAATTTATAAGATTTCCAATGATACTATCAGCCATAGGCGTATTACCAAGGTCACTACACCGTAGTCTTGGACCGTTACATTTATCCCCTTATATAAATATAGCTTACCAGAAGTCAGTTATAATGGACACCTGTTCTATTGTATTATAAATAATTTTTGAAGGTCAGAAAACTAGATACTGCAGAATAAGATACGTACTTATTAAAAACCGTATACTTTCTTGAATGCTAGGAAATCCTGAGTTGCAAAAACATAATAAAAAAATAAAAATAAGAATTGCCTACATCTTTTCGAGTTAATTAATTACTTAAAAAGGACCAACCAAAAAAAAGTTGTGAGATAAAAATGATAATAAAATTAATTAGCACTCAGGGGTTGGGGAATCCCAGGATTCTCCTAGTACGGGCATTGATGATCCTGAGGTACATGAGTCATGTTGTGCTGTCTTGTGTTGCCCAGATTATTTGTAACAAAAACGCAAACTCAAGGTGTTTACCGTGCCAAGAAGATGAATGGCTAAGCGTTTATGACTCGCGAACGGTTCCCCCGGATACCGTAGCCTTTCTGTGGCGTCAAGGCTCTGTCGCAATCGACCCCCTTTCCTAGGATACTCGTGGGAACACTATGTTGAATAATAATAATAATGGCAGGGTGTTGCGGAGGCGAACTCCTTTCGTACAAACAGCTACAGCCCCACCACAACAATAACAACCACAGGCGAACCAAACAACCGCCACAGCCGAAATTATCCCCGATAGTTTTACCAGATCTGACATTGTAGGTGAAATTGCCTTTTCCGGGCAGTTAGCTTACACTTATATGGCCACCAAAACCATCATGAGAAACTCCGAGAGGTTGCTTTAAGATATATACAACAAAACTGATCGGAACTTCACATATTTTCTTTAATTGAAGACGACGATATGAAAGACTTCAATAACTATTATAATTATATGAGGAAAAACGGCATCTATGGAACGAGTCTAGAGATACTCACCCTCTCGGAAACCCAAAAAAGCAACTTTCATATTTTCTCAAAACAACGAAGAACAAGAGATACAAAAATAACTTTTAGGGACAGACCAACAATAATAAGCATAGGAAAACACAAGAAACTATTTACCTTCTACTAACAGGCAACCCTATGTAGGGACACTTTGAGCTTCTGACATCACAGAACACTGAAAACACCCCAAACAACAGTTAACCAATAAAAGAAGCATCGGGCGAACGACGTAACAGTCGAGGACGTCACGGGAAATGGCAGCTCGACCAAAATGATGAAGACCGGGCAAAGGAAAATGAACCTGCTAAAAGTGTTGTGCCGGCCGGTAAGCCAGCACCCACCATGGCAGGAAAATCAAAGCAACGCATGAGTTGCAACACAGAAATCAACGGCACGTCAAGCGTTGCTGTAAACAAATTCACAAAACCTGGGCTAAGAAAAAAATTACTTGCCACTTCGACCCACCGAAATCAATCGCAAACACAACCGACACAGATGCGGGACAAACACAGCGACCAAAGTCAAACCAAGCTACGTATGTTTTGCAATTACAACCAAGGCTGGTAAGCCGACAACCACCAAGGTGGGAAAATCAAAGCAACGCATGAGTTGCACCACAGGTATCAACGAACATGTCATGAGTTGCTATAACAAAATCACAAAACCTGACAAAGAAATCACTAACAAAAAAATTACTCGACACCTGGACCCATCGAAATAAATCTCAAACACAACCGATACGGATGTGGAACAAACACAACCACCAAAGCCAAACCAAGGCACGTATGTTTTGCAAGAACAACATACAACTACCAAGGCTAACAAACCAAGACAGCGGTTTAAAATGGACAGATTAAATGAACAAAACAGTGATGCGCTGTTACTACACCGCTACCAAACTCGAAACAATAACATCGGGCTACAGACTGGAACTGCATAGACTTTTGTTGGCCTAATATCCAGTTATTACCAAGAACAATCGTCTCACATCTTTCGAATTGCAAGCCATTAAAGATACAGTAGCTGCTGAACTGAACAGAGATCAACCAAACAACAAAAATAATAGAGCAAATACCGAACCAACCTCACACACACAACAACTCAGCCGAACACAAAAATACACACAACAAGATCCACCACCCAGCAGGAGCATAACTCAAAATAATATTACTAGGCAAATAGTAAGTACCGCACAACATATCACAGACAGCAAAATTAATCACTTACCACCCTCAATAACATCTAAACAACATCACCCCGAATCACTTCCCATACAAACACGTAAAACAGAAATGGAGTCACATCTAGTTCAATGGTCAGGCATCGACCCACAACAAGAAATCGCATCCTTCGTTTAATCTTCAAATAGAGCACGCAACCAATCTTCAAAATAACAAATAAGCATATAGTACCCCAGTACATAACAGACCTAACCACAATCGAAGACATTCACAATAATATACGCAGCAGCAATCACCACTCTAACACAAAATAATCAAAAACTCCCGCAACGACAAAGAAACCCCAACAGCACAAAACCGAAATTCAAATGGTTAATAAGAATAGAAAACAAAATCAACATGAGAAGAGATCTAGGACACCTTACCCAGTTTATAAACGAGAACGCGTCCAAACGTATCTCACAGGATGTAGACAAGCTCAACTCCAAATCTCCCAACCTCACATTGCCAGAAATCCTTGATACTTTGAAACAAAAACTATCCGTATATGCAGCAAGACTTTGTAGATACAAAAAATCAAACGAGAGGAAAGACACCAACAACTTTTTCCGAAGAAGTGAAAAACAGTTCTACCAAAAAACTATGTACAACGAACAGACAGCAGTGACCACCAAACAAGCAAGAATTCACTGATTATTGGAAAAATAATTGATCAGAACTCAAACCACACAATAATAACACCCCCTGGATCAAAGCCGAAGAAGACAAACATAATACAACACAACAATAAAATTTCACATACACTACACAATAAATTACAGAAACAATCAAACACACACACAACTGGAAATACTCCGGAATAGACAATATACAAAGCTTCTGACACAAACAGCTTACCATCACACACGAAGCACTCACACACCAAATCAACAAAGGCATTCTACAACCACAGACCTTCCCCACTTTCCTTCATAAGGAATAACATACGTCAAACTCAAAAGCTCAGACACGACAAATTCGTCAAACTATCGACCTATCGCCTAGCTTCCAACCATATACAATATCATCACAGCCACAATTTCCAAGAAAATCCAACAAACAACACCTAATAAACAACAATATTCTCACAGAAAAGCAGAAGGAGTGCAGAAAAAAAAGCCGAGGATGCAAAGAGCAGCTGATTATAGATAGCGTGATCATGGGATACACCATAAAATAACAGAGAAATCTTCACACCGCTTACATAGGCTATAAAAAAGCCTTCGACTCCATAGCCCATAGCTGGAAAATCAGAGCCCTAGAAATCTACAAAATCAACCAAAACTTCAGGCAATTTCTCGCGCAAATTATGAAAACATGGGAAACCAAAATCTACCTAAAAACACAAACTGAACGCATCTAAATAGAAGAGCTGTACATCAGATGGGGTATATTTCAGGGAAACTCGCTCAGCGCTCTATGGTTTTGCCTCTGTCTCAAGCCAGTGTCAAATAACTAAACAGAACAAACCATGGCTTTTGCATCAGACTCCAAAAAGTAAACCAACATAAAATAAACCATCTCTTATAAATGGATGACATAAAACTCTTCGCTGCCACAGAAACACAGCTGAAAAAACTCCTCAAAATCGTAGAAACATTCAGTTTAGATATCAATATGGAATATGGTATAAATAAATGTAAAGTACTCCACATCAATAAAGGCCAATGGAAAGGCCACCATGAGAGAAAAATCATCAACAAACACTCGATATCATGTTACCATCATCATAGAATGCTCGACAAAGAAGCATACAAATATCTAGGCTTCAACAATATCCATACAGAAAAAGACACTCCCCCACCAATAGACCCGATATTACTTTTCAATACAAAAAAGGAAAAGTCACCTATCTAATTGGCATAGCTGTCCCCAACGGCACAAGCATCCAAACGAAATACACAGAAAAAATCTCCAAATACACAGACAGAAATAAAAAGGCTATGGAAACAAGAAATAGTCATCATTGTCCCCCTCGTTATATCAGCCACATTTACACCAACAACATTTACATCTCACTTAGTACTATGAAGATTCATCAAAAACAAACGCGGAAGATATCGAATTCTAGTCTATTTCTCTTTTTCAAAATTGTAATATTTAAGAACCAACCTTTTCAGATGTCACCATCCCAGCTGACTCAATACACTCTAACTCCCATAAACTGGTAGCCTATAGATCTATGATCCATAGAGCCTTCAATATCCCTCTTAGTAAAAATAATTTAAAAAAAAGAACTGGACACAATCAAAAATATAGCGCTCAATAACGGCTTCCAACCTAAAATAATTAATACCTTAATAAGCCGTAAACGAAAACAAATCACTTTCAGCTTAATCTACCCCGTAAAAGAATACCGAGAAAAGAAAACATTCATACCTCTGACATATTTTGGTCCCATCTCGGATAAAATATCCCAAGTTCTCACTACCGAAAAAAACAAGAATAGCTTTAAAACCCGCTCAAAAATTATCCAATATATTTTTTAATGCCAAAGATAAAACTAATAAATACAATAAAATCAGGAGTTTATAAACTTAATTGTCAAGAGTACAATAGCTGTTACGTAGGCCAAAACGGGACGGAATTTCAAAACAAGATTCGCAGAACACAATGCCTCTTATAGGCTAAAAAATGAAAAATCACACTTTGCTAAACATTTCTTAGAAACAGGCCATACTTTTCCCAATATCGATTGTTTACAAATATACTCCATATGGCACCTAAAGGGTCAAAACTCAACTTCTTAGAATCTATAGAAATTTACAGACATTCAAAGGACCATAATATAAATTTACTGAATAGTCAATTAGACGTAGCAAATTCTCTTTTGTTCCAACTTTTTTAAATATAATATCTGTTCATCATATAAACATAAAATACCAAAAATCTGTTTTAGTCTTAGTTAAGCGTTTGACAATGTAGTTGTACTACGAAATCGCGATAACGCAATTGTAAAATCTTTACAAATATATTTAGTGACAGTTAACAAAATAATTAAGTAGTTTTATTGTTAAAATGTACTGTCACAAAGTAACGGATCAATCAATCAACTCAACAAATACTGAGTCTAAATTTTTTTACAAAAAATTTTTTTACGGCTTTTGGTTAAGTAAATTATTCTTTCTTTTCATAGGAAAAAATATTTTTTTATTAAATTTGGATTTTGAAGAATATCTGGTCAGCTTCTACAATGAATAATATATACAGATATTTCAATTAAAGATCTAATTTGCATTATGTTAGTGAAATAACCTTGACTTATCTTTGATAGATTTAACAGAGAGATGTTTCACATTCGTATATCTCATATTTCAACAAACATTTTTTTAAAAATGGAAGAGTGAGGAAAGTGGAAGACTGCTTCTCTGAAATTAAATTGTGGTATAGATATGTGGACGACACATTCGGTATCTAACATCATGCTAAAGAACAATTAAATGCTCCGAATTTATACACAAGAAGTTGGGTCTTTGGCTAGATTTAGCAACTACACATTATGTCAAAACCACAATATAAAAGATAGGAAATCATAATATATTCTACGCCTCAAAAATCTGAATCCACCTAACACACTAGAACTCCGCCCAATTTAGAGTAGTAGGCTTTAGTCAAAAAATATGTTAAAGACAGGCAAATAAATCTTTTCAGAAAATGTTATCGAGCAGGATAGAGAGTAACAGAAAAAAGAAAGCCTAAACAGTTCAGAAATTAATGGAGGGTGTAAATAGAAAAGTTCGACTAATCTTTGTGTATTGTTCTATATATATATATATATATATATATATATATATATATATATATATATATATATATATATATATATATATATGTATATATATATATATATATATATATATATATATATATATATATATTTATATGTATATATATATATATATATATATATATACATATATATATATATATATATATATATATATATATATATATATATATATATATATATATATATTTATATGTATATGTATGTATATATATATATATATATATATATATATATATATATATATATATATATATATCTATATATATATATATATATATATATTATATATAAATATATATATATATATATATATATATATATATTACAGTGCCATTCATAAAATTTGCCTCATGTGGGAAAAATGTTTATTATAAGATTTTTTGTAAATATTACTTCGAAATGTGTTAGTGCATGTTTTATGTTTAGGATTACACCCAAATAAGGTCATAACGTCACAAGCCTTGCCTGTCAAATTTGACATTTAAAATTT